>LPNX011191382.1:0-119232 GCA_001517045.1 Pseudotsuga menziesii | reverse complement strand
TTAAAAACGCTTCCGAAAACGCTTCCTAACCGGATTCTTTTGAAAAAGGCGCTTCCCGCTTCCGCTTCCGCACCCGCTTCCCGCTTCCGCTTCCGCTTCCGCTTCCAAGTAACCTTGGATGGTAGTATCCCTAGCTATGTAGCTAGGGTACCTGTACTTGGGGGTAGGGTACATGTACCTTTATTGTGTAGTCATATCGGGTACTTGGGTACTTGTAGGGTACGTCTCTTGTTGTACCTTTTCGTACCCCATACTGGGTCCTTTTACTTGAGACTCCATTATAAAAAGGGGTGCTTATGAGCGAAATGTTACGTCGTACCCCATGTTTGGGTACTTTGTACCCAATGTTTGGGTACTTTGAGGGTCTGACCAACTTAGTAAAATGCAATCCATTGGCGAAAATGTAATCACCCTTCACCAAATCTGAACTAATTTTTTGCTAACTATGTATGGAGTTTGGTTCAAGACTTATGTCAAACACTTTGCAACACTGTTTAAATTTTACTAAATATTGTCCAAATCTGGTAGATTGATTTTACATTGATTTACATTGAATGTTTGTATGTTTTTGTGTTCAACACTCATGGAACATAATTTGACTACAAAATAATATACATGTGTTGAGACTATAATTGTCATTGATGTCAAAGGAGTTCACAAATGACAAAGGAATAACCAATAGACATGTAGCAGAATGAAATCAGTAAAAGACAAAGGATCGATTACATGGATTATTATTGATGTCAAAGGAGTTCAGCAATGACAAAGGAAAATCAGTTATAGGGTTGATGACAAGGAAAAATCGGTAACAGGGTCGATGACAGGAGAAAGATCTACAAAGCAAACAGTGGAAGATCTATAGATTAGAATTGAAGATCCATAGATCAGATAAGAGTTCTTTTTTTCCTTAAGAAAAAAAGCTGATTATATTAATCAAAAAGCTACATACAAAAGTATGTATTGTTCCTGCTTCTTGCAGAGTTACATCTTGATGTCACATCATTTTTGATGTATTTGCTTCTTTTGTGCATATCAGCCAAAAAAAAAACCATGATGAGTCAAAATACTGTCTATAATAGATTCTCCCATGAAAGCTTCAAGATAAACAAGAGTTGCGAATGAGATAAACAAATATACCTTGTCCATGTGCTTTAAGATCTTGTGGTGGAGATCGAAGGTGGTTGAAGATCAACGACCAAGGTAAATTTTGTTGATTTAATAACGAGTTAGATAAAAAAAGATGTTGAGTTGTGAAATCTGAAACCAATCGTTGGGAATAGGATCGAGATTGATGGATAAGGTTGATCATTGAAACAGATTAATGGTCGTCAATGATTTCGTTGGGAGAAGTTGCACGGTCTAAGAAAGTGTTGATGTGCGCAAAATTTCTATGAAATTTGCTTCATCTTATTTGAAGTCCACCGTTGATTGGTGGGAATCCTGATCTAACAGTGTTAAAGACATTTCGTTGGGTAGAGTGACAGGAGGTTAACAAGGGCTAATGGGTGTGAAATTTTCATCAAATGGAGTCCACAGTTGATTCGACCAGATCTAGATCTTAAGATTCCCAAGGGATTTTGCAGATTTAACTAGTAAGCTAGTTAACATTTTGGATGGGAGTGAAATTTCATTGAGAAATAGTTTATTGACAACATGGACGGTCCAGATTAGTCGAGAGAAATGTGTAAGCTGATTTTGAGAAGATCGACGATGAAGAATGATTTCTGCACAAAGAAAAGGGTGAAGATTCACAAATCTGCATTTGATTGTGGATAAACGATTAGGGATTTAATCCATGAGGAAATCTATAGTGGTGAATGATTTTTGCACAAAGAAAAGTGAGGATCCGCAATCCACATTAGATTATAGATCGATGGCTAGTAGTGAACCCGCAAAGAAATCAATGGTTCAGGAGAAAAGCAGAAGTCGAAAAGTGGAAGACTAGAAATCAAGGTCTAGAATAATATGGGTTTTCGCAAACTCGATGTCTGGAAGGCAGAAAGTGGAAGGCAGAATGCGGAAGACGAGAAATCAAGGTCTAGAATAATATGGGTTTCTGTAACCTGAAGTTTAGAAGGAGGAATGCGGAAGGTGGAGAATCGCGAAACGACTTTGGGAAATGACACAGTTTTGCTACACAAAATCTGGAAGATCGACGGTTTGGAAAACAACTGCATAAGATCGAGGGTGCGGAAAAAAATGGTGGAAAGTGGAAATTTCAAAATGACATGTTAAAAAGTCATAAATCTGTAATCTGCAATCTTGAAGATTGATGGTGTGGAAAGATTGGTCTAGAAAGCAGAAATCGTGGAATGATATTTGGAAAAAGTCACGTATCTGATATCTGCTTTTCATCTCAAATTAACGGTCATAGAGAGCTTGAAGAAGATCAACCGTGCAGAATGATTGGTGCAGAAAGCTGTAATCATGGAATGATATTTGGAGAAAGTCACATATCTGCTATCCAATTTTTATCTCAGATCTACGGTTAGGGAAAAGCCCTAAATGAGATCAACGACTCATGATGATTGTGGAAGAACACAATTGGCAGAATAAACTGTAAATCGGTTAATAGGGAATTGTTTTAGTTGTTTTGAAGAATCACGATGGAGGTAGATGACTCTTCGACTTATGAATAGAATGAGGAATTAAGCTCTCATGAAGAGGCACATTCAAAGAATGAAATGGTGCAATGGTGAAGAGATGTGTCTGTAGGAAACGTGAAGGTATTTATCAACAGAATAGTTGAAGGAAAGAACTTGTCTCTGTGATTGTGAATGACAATCCAAGAAATGAATAGTAGACTGATATAAATCAATCTAGGGTGGCAGGGTGGCACTAGGGCAGGCTATAAGTCTGCAAAATGTGTCTAGCATCCTTGTTTGTTGGAGTAGGCAGAAACCTTGGGTGTTGAAGCATCCTTGTCTGTTGGAGCAGGCAGAAACCCTGGGTGTTGAAGCATCCTTGTCTGTTGAAGCAGGCAGAATTCCAGGGTGTTGGTGCATCTTTTCTGTAACAAGTAGATAAAACAATTTTGTAAATCCATCTTATTAAGTTTGAATAGGTGGTTTGCTCTTTGATGTTTTCGCGATAAAATTTGTGTCTTAACCTATTTGATTCATTGTGTGTTTTGTTATTTTTGTAAGAAAAAGACAATACTGATTCACCCCCCTCTGTATTGTGGGATAATTTAACAATGTGTATTTAATACTGAGAAATACACTCACATCAACGTAGGAGTGAGTTTGATTGTCTGTTAGAGCTGCCTGGTACAATGATTTATCAAATTTTATCAAAATTGTATTTAGCTTTGAGTCTTTCAATTGATTTCCGCTGACTCTGATTTATCAAATTTTATGTTTCAAATTTTCAATTTGAATGTTCAGTGTTCAAATAATCATGGAATTTATAATTATGAATCATGATTCATAATTTATGAAAATATATATATGCATGTATGATGTGACTATGAGACTATGACATATATATATATATATATATATATATATACACAGTACCCCTGACCTACCGAAGTACCCTTTTTCTAAAAGTGGCATCCTTGTACCCGTATCCAAGTTTCTTGGCAAGTAGTAGCTGATAAACTAGGGGGTCGTAGCTTCCTTCCAGTATTTGCTGGTAAGTAGGGTGTAGTACCGTCTTTGTTTGTAGTAGCAGGCAGAAACTATAGTCTATTTAGTCTTTGTTTGTAGTAGCAGGCAGAAACTATACTCTATTTGTAAATACAATTTTGCAGTAATAGGAAGTATTGGTGGTTTTCCCAATTGGGTTTCACAATAAAAATTGCTTTTCTTGTGTCTTGTTGATCATGTCTATTAATGAATAAGTTAAAAGTGGTTTTAATAATACTGATTCACCCCTCTCAGTATTGTCCAAATTTTCAACAATGCTGAAATAGTTTTTAAAATTATCAATATCAATCCTGGTAAGAACTCATCAAATTATCAGTTTTGGTATATTAACTATTTCTTTGGACAATAGCTTATAGTTTTACTTGTGTTTCCTGATTAGTTTTGATTCTTCACTCTTTTTTATTTATTATAAAAATGTTTTTATATTCTTCTTACCCCTGTCCTTTCTCCACAGTATTCAGCTCCTGGGTTTTAAAAAATCTGAAGAATCCATATCTAGATCTGGATCCATATCCTGGTAACTTAGCAACAAAGCATCCAAAAATCAAAAGATTAGGGGGGGGGTAGGAAAAGTGGCTTCTGATTTCTATCGGTGTTCACAGACTGCGAATTATGCTGTGTACTAGTATTATTGTGTGATCACGATCTTAAAATAATCAGTTTTCCCCTGAGGTTTCCGGACAGGGGACGTGGGAGCAGGGAAAAACACATTCGGAATGTGTGGTGACCACCTCCAAATTTTAGGGAAATTCAGGGGGGGACAGGGGGACGTATGGGTCATAAAAATATAAAAAATATGAAAAATATAAATCTCAACTAAGTGGTCAAAAGTTATCTCATATTCCTCCTGTTGCAACAATGGGCATTACTAAACTAAACAGCAGTTGGCTGACTGCTAGATTTATGCCTCCCCAGTATCTCTTGAGTTATGTATTTGTGTGTAACTCAACGGTTGGCTTGAGACTGGAAGACGGTTTCAGTTTCTATCTATAGTAATATCTCAGGGACTTCCTACATTTTGTACATGTCACTTGGATTTAATGGTCCTAATTGGCTGCTGTCTGAATGGGGTGTGTTCTTAAATCTACATGAATGATGATTGCCTACAAAGACTCTGGGCTTGAGTTGGAGCATACAAGTTATAAAATTTATTTGTTATTTTCTAGTTTAAAATGCGAGGTTTTCCTTGTTCATTTCTGATGGGCACACCGCTACAGTATTTTATTTCTGTTTTGGGTATATCATTTGGAGTGTTGGTGACATCTAATATTTCAATGTAGTGGCTGAAAGTGGCATTTTTACAACTTTGTTTTGAAACTTGTCTATTAAGTTCCTCCAGTCTTACTATAGGCGTTGCTTAATTAAACAGCTCAAAACTTGTCTATTATGTTCCTTTAGTCTTTTTACTATGGGCATTGCTTAATTAAACAGCGCTCACCTCCTGGCACTCGTCACATTGAGTATCATAAAATTATTATTGATCAATGCATTGCTTAATCAAACAGCGCTCACCTCCTGGCACTCATCACAATGAGTATCATAAAATTCTAATTGTTCATGCATCCCCAGTATCTGTTATCTGTTGGAATATATATCTGCGTGTAAATTTGATGTTTCTTTTGAAACACTACAGGACTTATGTTTTTTCAGAATCCGTTAATAATTGTCTCCACATTGTAATGTGTACTGGTTGCCAACTTTGTTTTAACGACTGTAATTGTTTGGAGATTCCACGTGGCATTCTTGATTTTGTATGTTTTCTTACCTGCAATGACATTTGTTGCTGGGATTTGGTTAATTGATGCTTCTTATTTGTTTTCGCATGGCTTTGTTTTTTTATTCGAGAATGTTTGTGACCTTATTGATCTAACTCTACTTTTACATTTCTAAATAAATTTTATCGCTTTTGTAAGAAAAGTTCTCCCTATATACACCACAAGAGAAACATGAAACTAAGAAAAGTTCTCCCTATATACACCACAAGAGAAACATGAAACTAAGGCTGAATTGGCTGCTTGTTACCTATAAAAATAATTTTCATTGGCTTATTATACGCTAGTTTCCTCGTGTTTTTCTATTCTAATGCAACAGTTTGAGTTATTTCTCTTTGCAGATCTATGATATTTTTCAGCTACTCCCTTCTAAGATCCAGGTGGGTGTTTTCTCTGCTACAATGCCTCCTGAAGCTCTTGAGATTACCAGGAAATTTATGAGTAAGCCTGTGAGGATTCTAGTGAAGAGGGATGAGCTAACGCTTGAGGGTATCAAGCAGTTTTATGTGAATGTTGAAAAGGAGGATTGGAAACTTGATACACTGTGTGATCTATACGAGACCCTGGCAATCACACAAAGTGTTATTTTTGTTAACACCAGGCGAAAGGTTGACTGGTTGACTGACAAGATGAGAGCTCGTGACCATACTGTCTCTGCTACTCATGGGGACATGGATCAAAACACCAGGGATATTATTATGAGGGAATTTCGATCTGGTTCCTCACGTGTTCTGATCACAACTGACCTGTTGGCTCGGGGTATTGATGTGCAACAAGTCTCGCTGGTCATCAATTATGACCTCCCTACCCAGCCAGAAAACTACCTCCATCGAATTGGTCGTAGTGGCAGGTTTGGAAGGAAGGGTGTGGCAATAAACTTTGTTACCAAGGATGATGAGAGAATGCTGCAAGACATTCAGAGGTTCTACAATGTGGTTGTTGAAGAGCTTCCTTCAAATGTTGCCGATCTTCTCTGAGGTTTTGTTCTACGCTCTGAAACAAAGTTCTCGTGAGATTCAAATTATTATTTTCATTTTTATTTTCAGACATTCTTTATCTTGGCTCAAAACCTGTGACGTGTTTGAGTAGTTATCTTTTGGGCCTATAAAGTTGAGATTTCCTAGTATTGGATTAGGTGTTGGGTGGTAAAAGCTTGCTATTCACCCAGTTAGAGACTCGGCTTTTTATTCAACTTTTTGTATGTTGGTGGTATTTGACATAAAAAAGTCTCATGGTACAGACAACTGTAATTTTTTTGATGTTTCCGAGTTGTCTGTATTGTTTGATTTATTCCATTGTTGGAAGTTTTGTACCAGTTAATCAATTGTTGCATGCAATTAGGCATTGTGCCTGTTACTATATGATGCAATATTTTTCTGAATGTTCCATTTGTAAAGTAAACTGCAATTTGGTTATTTTCAGCACGAAATCAAAATGTGTTATCTATGCTGATATCTACTTTGAATGACATCATGGGCTTGGTCGGTCGAGACTAGGTTTATTATATGATGCAAGATTTTTCTGAATCTGCCATTTTCAAAATATTTAATTTGTTTAATTTCAGCAATAAGTCAAAATGTCTTATACTCGCTGCATCTCAGTTTGAATATAACATCATTGCGTTTTGTCAATAACGTATGCGTCATTAAAATTTCTGTAAGAGCGTATTTACAGTTTTTAATGTATCTAGTAATTAACTGCGAGTTCGGTGTTCTGATAATTCTGTTTATAACTTACAAGCAGCATGGACTTCTTTTTATTCCTTTTTGCCAATTCTCTTTCTTTGAATGTTCGATTCTTTTGTTCTTTTTAATGCCAAGGCATCTATTATGATTTTTATGTTATGACTAGAAGTTGTCTGCATCCATGACAGTCCATATATGCTATACTTCTAGTGCTATAATATATGGGCGGTTTGCCCCCCATGTGGAACGAGTACTACCCTAAAGTTGAAGCCTCTCGAACCCAGTAGAACTCTAAATACATCTCATTTTATATTCTTTTGTATTTGCTAAAGGGTTGATGGTCTACTGTGCTTTGGTAAGAAATCCAAATTTGCCAATATTAAATTCATTACGTCCTTTGATGTAATAGTTAGATCTTAATTTTGTTTGTTTTCTCTTATTTTCTTAGGTTTCCTAAGAATTATCGAGTATGTATATATCTTTGACGGGCGGATCTTTGATTATGTTTATTTATTTTGTTTAAAGCAAGGTATTTTGGATTTTTAGGGTAATTATATGGATTTGTATTTTTATTTGGTAAATTTGCTGACATTTGATTTGAAACCATGTATCGATTTACTGGAATCTATGATTAGTACATGGGTTCCCATTAAGATTGTTGTTTTCTTCTTTAAAGAATGTATTGGCATCTGCATTCATTTTGTGGAGGTAAAGTGTATGGGATTATGTGCGTTGTTGAATTGAAGTGGAGGTAAAGTGTATGGGATAGCTGGGTTGTTGAATTGAAGATCTATTTGCTTATTTGCTCATTTATTTCATTGGTACCTTTTTGTTTTTGTTTTTATGTTTTTATATTCGATTATTCTACCAAAATAATTAGGTGTATTTACAACTATATAACTAAGAGAATAAGTACATGTATATAAAAGAATAATTACATGAATATGGTATTATATTTCATTGCTACTTTTTCTTTCTTTCTATTTAAAGAGATGTATTTACAACTATATGCATCCCTATAGAGAGATGTATTTACAACTATAAAAAAATTACAAGAGATCATTATAATAAAATAAACATTGATTTTTATAGTGGAGGCAAGTGTACGGGATATGTGGGTTGTTGAATTGATAGGTTTTGGTTCAGTTATTCATGTTATTTGGTCATTATTATAATAAAAAAACATTGACATTGATTTTATAGTGCAAGTGTTCGGGATATTGGGTTGTTGAATTGAGATGTTTTGGTTTAGTTATTCATGATATTTGGTCATATAGTTTTCATTAGTTTTCATTGGTATTATGTTTTATTCTTTGTATAAGTATTTCACAAAAAATAATTAGGTATATTTACAATGTTATAAAACTAGTAGTACAAGAAAATAATTAGGTATATTTACAATGTTATAAAACTAGTAGTACAAGAATTGTTATTTGGTTATCATACTTGTATTGAAGTATTTTTAGCTAGTGTTATTGGTTATCATATTTGTATTGAAGTTTCTTTATATATATATATATATATATTGAAATTTCATCTTTTATTTCATTGGTACTTTTTTGTTTGTTTGTATTTAAGCATCCTACAGAAATAGTTAGGTGTATTTACAACTATATGTCTAAGAGAATAATTACATGGTCATATGTTTTATCAGCAACGTCAAGTTGAAAAAAAAGAACTCATTGAAAATAAAAAATTAAAAAATAACTAGAGATCATTATAATAAAGCTAACATTGATTTTAAAGTGGAGGCAAGTGTTTGGGATATGTGGGTTGTTGAATTGAGAGGTTTTGGTTTAGTTATTCATGTTATTTGGTAATGTATTTTTCATTGGTATTTTTTTTCTCTGTACAAACATCACACATAAAATAATTAGTTATATCTACAACCATTTATCCGAGAGAATAATTAGATGAATATATGGTTTTATGTTATTAGCATTAACATCAATACATTAAATCAAAACAAAAACCAAATAAAAATTAATTTTTTTTAGTACAAGATCATTATAATAAAACCAACATAGTTTTATTTTAAATATGGATTTACTAACTTTTTTTTTGGTTAGATGTTACTTGGGGTGTGTAACTAGGGGAATCGACAACTGGAGCTGGGCTGGTATTCGCGTGACATGGCGTCCAGGGTTTCATTTTTGCTACCACTATACATCTAGGTGCCCCACACCCTCTGCAAGACATGGGACACAAGTAAACCCGGGTGGGATTTGATCTCGTGACCTCCAATTTACAATTACAAGTAGTGACTTCATAACAACTGAACCGCCAATGAGCCACACCCATGCGGGCTTATGGATTTATAAACATTTCTTAAAGTTTTACACTAATTTTATTTTTGCAAAATCATGTTGCCACAATTCTTTTGAAACACGAACAATTTAATATACATTTTGACAAGTTTGTTATAAATGTGTAATGATTTGAAATTTAGTATAAATGCCATAGAATATGCATTATATACACACATACTAGTGTATGTATGTGTATATTTTGATAAGGTATCATAGCATTCTTTGTTGTACTTACACATGGCATTTTTTTAGCAAGTATTATTGATCATCATACTTGTATCGAAGTTTCTTTATCAAGTGTCATTGGTTATCATATTTGTATTGAAGTTTTTTTAATCAAGTTATTATATTATATATTTTTTCGAAGGAAAAAAATCACTTTATTCTTATTGAATAAACATGAACTGCTCTCTAGGAGCATACATTACAGTACAACAAAATCGCAGAGAAATTTCTTACATTGTGGGCTTCTTTGATCATCAAAAAAGTCTTTTGTGATCCAAAAGATTTTACATACATTGATTTACTGTTTGGTTTTTGACAATTTCCTTCACCTCCATTATGCCTAGAGGGAGAGCAAGAGCCATTTTAAAGAGATTGTCACATTCAGAATTTAACTCTCTATAAATGTGATGGAAATTGATTGAATCAAATGTTGCCATCTGTTCTCTTAATGTTTTCAACAAATGTTGGAGATGTGGAGCATTTATCTGTATTTTCCCGTTTGCCCAATCGATCGTCATTTTTGAGTCCCCAAAGAGCTGTAAATTTTGAACTTGTTCTTCCAAAACCAATCGGAGGACTGGCCAGAGTGCCACTAGTTTTGCTTTATTATTTGTGCCTTGACTTGGTGCGAAGGTAATCTCAAATTTTGTAGAATCGTTGAGGTATGAGATTCCTCTAACACCACCCAATGAAGGTTTACCTTGACTGGCTCCATCAAAACAATCCCATGGACTGGCTTTGTCTATTTCCGGCGCTTTGAGCACTCTTTTTGGTTTAGGATTAGATACTGCTTGAGGTTCCATTAACTTCTACAAGAACACATTCAGGGTTATTTTTGTTGGTGTCCATATGTCTTTGAAAACAACTCCGTTTCTTGTATTCCAAATGGTAAAAACAAATAGAGTTGGGAGTGCTCCATGGGTACGTACCCTTTCATTGCTCCACCAATTCTTGATTCTGTGCTCGAGTGACAAGTCCTCATCTGGATTTGTAGAAGGATCTAGATTGCTGTTGATTTATTTCCAAATTGTTCATGTATAGGTGCAAGAGAAGAAAAGATGTGAGTTTGTTTCTCCTTCAACTCTACATAGTAAGCAATAACCAGACCCACTAAAGCCTTGTTTAAGTAGAGCTTCCCATGTCAACAATTTGTTGCTCAATGCTAGCCACAAAGTTAAAATTGTTTTAAGGTGTCCCTGGATTTTCCATATTTTTGACCACCTCGAACATTCTGTCACTTGTTGCTCTAAATGTAACGCTGCTTCATAACCCAATTTCGTTGGGAATTTTCCATCCTTCTTGTTCGAGGTCCAAATTAGTTTGTCTTGTTCAGTTCCTAAATGAATGAAGCAAGACCCAAGCTTATTTACGAATATGTTCCATTTTGTTTCATCAATTCTAGCGAAACCCAATTCCTGCGTTGATTTCCATACTGTGCCTTTGATCATGCGTGGTCTGAGCGCAAGCGTCTGCCAAGAAGTTGACCCCTTTATCCATTAGTTGTGAAATGAGCTGCTCTGGCAATTTGTATCTCTCTCTCGAGCTTGCCCAAGGGTCCTGGTCGATTTTGATGCTCCTTTCGTCTCCAATTTGCCACACAACTCAATTCCATACTAAAGGAAATGCAACAACGAAGGCCTTCCAACATGTTGACCCACCCTTGTGTGTTTTAACCGGTTGCCTGAACCATTCCTCTATTGAGGAGTGGACAATATTTCACTCTCATTGTTCTTCCCCACAGTGAATCCAGATTCTCCACCATTCTCCATAAACATTTAGCTGCTAACGCTTTGCAAAAGAGATCAGGGTTCTTGATTCCCCATCCTCCTTTCGATTTAGGGAGAACTATAGTGGTCCATTTCACTAATGGTATTCCTTTTGCTTTTTTGCTTGCTGTCCACAAGAAGGATATGCATTTTTTCCTAATTTTTGTTAGAATCCCTTTAGGAATGTAAGCAATTGAAGCCAAATAGATTGGTATACTTTGCAACACTGCTTTAAGTAGGACTAAACGCCCTCCACTGGAAAGGAATTGATTTGTCCACATGGAAATTTTGTTTTCAATCTTTTTTATATAACCATGTCCAGTTCTGGAAAGAATAAGCATTTGGTTTCAGTTGAAAGACTAGATATTTGAAAGCTTCTGCTAATGGTGCTACAAGGACTGGAATTAAATCTTTGGCTTGATTTAAAATGTCTTTTTGTACATTGTTGTGTGTTAATCTTGATTTTGCCAAATTGATCTCCATCCTTGTTGCCTTTTGATAAGCATGTAGAAGTTTTACCAGGCTTTGAAGGTTTCCAATTGTTCCATCTCCAAACATTAGAACATCATCCACAAACAACACATGGGTTAGTTCAATGTGGTTGGAAATCCTTACCCCCTTTATTAGCCTTACCTCCCTTGCATTGTGAATAGATCTACTAAGAGATTTTGCTACTAATAAGAATAGGAAGAGAGAAAGGGAACATCTCTGTCTCAAACTTTTGGTTGGACGAAATAAATTGGATGGAGATCCATTTATGAGGACAACGAATGAAGTTGACTATATACAATCCAAAATCCACTCCACCATCTCCATTGGCATTCCTATTTGTATTAAAAGCATGTGAATGAATGTCCAACTTACTCTGTTATATGCTTTGGATAGGTCTACTTTTAAAGCAAACATCGACTGCTTTTCTTTCTTGATGGATAAAAATACTAATCGTTTAGAAAAAGGCTCCTCACTCACGCTCTTAGGCCAGTTACTGAGAATTATTGACTGATGATGGGACTTATTGATGATTGAAAGGGTAGGGAGGATTGAATCCCCCAGGCAGGTTTAGAATGAGGCCCTTAAGGGGCTATGCTCAGGCATGGTTTACTGTCCTTTCCCTTCTCACTTCCCTCCCTCAAGCAGGTGGGGCAAGAGAAAAAGAATAGGTAAAAGGCCTACAATGAAACAACATCATGGATTTGCCTGTTGAATAAAAACCCAAACTGTTCTTCTGTTATGAAATGACTCAAGATAGGTTTGAGTCTCTGAGCAACGATTTTGGCTATAATTTTGTAGATCATATTGCATCAAGAGATCGGTCTAAAATCCTCGAAAGTTTCCCCTCTGTTTTTTAGGTATGAGAGTGATGAAGGTGGCGTTCATTGCCCCTAAAAATTTTCCTGTTCTCTGAGATTCTCTTACCACCTCCAGGATATCACTCTTCAACATATCATAAAAACCTAGAAAGAAATCCAAAGTAAACCCATTCAGTCCTGGGATTTTACCTCTCTGAAAGGGGTGTATAATCTTATTGAGCTCTTCTACTGTTACCTCTTCTAATATATCTTGTTTCATTTCTCTGTGATTAAACGAGGGAACAAATTAAGTACCTCTAAAATTTTGGAGATGGGGCATCTTGGTGGGACTATAAATCTTCCCTAGAAATGATTTAGTGTTGCTTTTGCTTTGTCTTGGAAATTTTGAGCTGTTCCTCCTGCCTCGTCCTTGATTTCCAAGATGGTGTTAATGCTTTTCCTATGTGAAGCATATCGATGATTTTTTTTTACATTCTTATTCCCAACTTCTAACCATAGGGCTCTGCTCTTAAGTCAACATAGATTCCCTTCTTGAGCTAGTAGTGTACTTCGGTTCTTTTCTTTGTTTTTTAATTGTTGTAATTATGTTGTAGAGAAAATTCTAATGGTATTGGTGTTGTATAGTTCTTGAATTTTTTGCTCTGATTCTTTCAGCTCATGCTCTAAATCTTTGTGTTTCTTCCCCCATTCTTTCAATTTTTTTTTTGTAGTTGTTAGATTCTCTATCATTTGGTACATGCAACTTTCTATGGACTGATTTCCTATGGGCTTCCATTTCGCCCGAACTATCTTCCGATAATCGCCATTTTCTATCCATACTGGGTTAAACTTGAATGGAGAGGGGGGTTTGTCCTCAGGAATGGTAAGGGAGAGCGCAATAGGATTATGATCCGACAGCCCACTCATTTATATTGTGGTTTTAAGCACCAAATGATCTTGAAACAAGCCTTCTGATATCAAGAATCTGTCCAATCTCTTAGAGATTGCTTGATCCCCTCCTCTGTTGTTTTTCCAAGTGGGTTCCAATCGCATCGGCTAGAGATCTATTAGCTTCTTCTGTTCAAATAATGTACTGAAAAAATTGGCTAGTGCGCCTGACTGTGTGTTTCTTCCCATATTTATCCCGCGGACAAAGCTAAATTCAAGTCTCCTGTTGTTATCAAATTGGCATGCTCTAAAGCTCCATCACTGCTTAGGGTTTCCCAATATTCTCTTTTGTCGTAGAAATGACCGTCAACGTTTAAAAATAAAAAATGGGTCCTGGTTTCTGGGTCTTCCAATTCAATTCCTAGAGCATCCTTGTACTCTGTTTTTGCATGAAAAATCATGTATGGACTCCAAGCTGTTAGTAGTCCTCCTGAGTGTCCATTTGTGTCAATTGTTTCCACCCGCCAATCTTTCAGAAATACACTCGTTACCTCCTTTTCTTTCTACCTGTTCGTCATTATTTCTTGAAGTGCTACTATTTTTGGCTTCGTTAGAGTAATTAACCTACGAAGGGCTGTTGATTTGGAGGCCCCTCCTATCCCCCTCACATTGTAGGAAATAATGAGCATTAGGGACCCTTGTTAGGGGGCCTTTTTCACTCTACGAGCCCTACCTATGGTTGCTTGCTTTCCCTCCTTAATTTCTCTGGCTGCTTGTATCTGCGCTTTACTAAAAAATGATTTGCATCCAGCTGTTGATTTTGGTATGTGACTTTGAGCTAAGCCCCCAATAGAGAGTAAATTATCCTCTTTTTTCATTCTGGACCTCAAATCGTAAACCTTATGGTATCTCGAGCTAGACTGCTCCGTTTTAACGGGTACCTTCACTTCTTCTGTTATTTCCTTTAATGACATGTCACCCTCATCCCTAGAACCTTCTTCCATAACTATATTTGTCACAGAAACAATATAAACAAGAAATTCGGGAATATTATTACCTTTCGTCGACGTAGTAGCACTAGGTCCAGCCATGCCGTCACCTTTATGATCTACGTCGAGGTTTGCTGTGGCTCATCTTTCTCTTCATCGACCGCTTTGAGTTTTTGTTCCATCACCTTCTCCTTCATTCACCTATCTTCATTCGCACATTCTGGTTTTTTAGGCACGTCCTTTGTGGGAGCGATCCTATCCCCATTAGTTTTTTTGACCCAGATTTTCTTATATGTCGGTTTCGATTGTTCACCTGCATTCACATGGCAATTTTTTTGTAGGTGTCCCGCCCTTCTGCAGTTGAAACACCTGAACGACAATTTCTAGTAATCAATCCTTTCGGACCAGATGTTGCCATGCATTTTAATCACAATTTCTTCGAACAATCCATCTCTCATGTCTAATTCAACTAGTATCCACGCACATTTTCTATCTATCTTGTTTTCCTAGTCGTCCTCCAGCTTAATAAACCTGCCAATTTTATTTCCAATTGCCTCTAAGATATGTTGTTGCCAGAACACCATAGGCAAGCTGGGCAATATCACCCACACATGCTGTAGATTATGCGATTCCCTTCTGGCATTGAAGTTTACATGCCATTTTTTAAGGATCAGACCTGAAGGTCCCCAATTCTAGTTTTGTTTCAACAATAATGTGTTGTCTTCCTCCTTCGGTATTTTAAATAAGAACCAACCTCTGAGGAAAATATGGAATTTGGGTGTGTATCAAAGAACTGGATTCCAGTTCCTATCCATCCACACTGCCAACGCCGAGTTACCTGTAATTTTTCCACAAAATCTTCCCAATAGCGCATAATTCAGGTAAGTCGGGATGTCTGTAATCTGAATGTCTCTACCTACAGCCAATTCCAGAAACTCTCTTTTGGGTCTCATCCCTTTGGATTTTGACTTCTTGGGCTCAGAGGTACCATCATTCCATGCGCTGGATTTCTTTCCCATACGCTCGCATGATTGTGCACCTTCAGGCCACGAGCCTATCATCAATTCTTTGTTAGGGGTGACATAAACTCTTTCCCTTCGCATCTCCTCTACCGTGCTGAAGATCGCCCCTTGAGTTGTGATCGTCTTTGTAATCCACCATATCATCATACATTATGGTGTAATGATTTTTGTCTGAGTCATCTTCCGGGAGAAGAAAAAACCGTGCTATATAATGGTGTCTTCGTCATAAAAACTTATTCACAAAAAAATTCGCAAGAATTCTCTTTCCAAATCACCATTGCCTAAATAAACCTCCGCCTCTTTTTAGCTGGCCTTAGAGCTCAAGTTATATATATATATATATATGTTGTGGTTCACAAACCTTCAACGAGGTTTCTATGTCCACAGGATTAAATCACAAGGGGCCTCACCCTGTTCGCTCTGATTATAGAGCTAACCCGATGGAGACATCAAGTGAGACCCTTATATATCAATATATAGCCACCCATGGATTTGACCCCAAGACCTTCTTCTCACAATTTACAACACTCAACCACTTGAGCTAGCCCACCGGGATATATATATATATATATATATATATATTTCCATGTGGTTTATGCCTCTATTTTTCAAGAGGCCGCTAAATACATGGTACTTTCCCATTACATTTATTCCATTCACAAAAACATCTATTTATATTTGTGGTTATTATATAATATGTATAATACTTTACGATCCAACACTTTCTCCATAGTTCCTTTAAACGAGGGAGGATGAATCTTTAAACATTCTAGTTGGAGGTCATTTGATTATAAATATTTTGTATGAGAACAGGTGTACATCATCAGAGCATTAGATGTAAATGATATAAATGCTGTATGAAGTTACAAGTGTGTATAGTAAGGCATCATAACACTCTTTCTGTTGTACCTACACATGGATTTCTTTAGCTAGTGTTATTGGTTATCATACTTGTATTGAAGTTTCTTTATATATATATATATTTCTTTTTTCTTTTTTCTTTTTTCCATGTGGTTTATGCCTCTATTTTTCAAGAGGCCGCTAAATACATGGTGCTTTCCTGTTACATTTATTCCTTTGCCAAAATCATTTCTTTATATTTGTGGTTACTATATAATATGTAGAATACTTTACGATCCAACACTTTTTCCATAGTTGCTTTAAACGAGGGAGGATGATTCTGTAAACATTCTAGTTAGAGATCGTTTGATTATAAATATTTTGTATAGCTCATCATATGAGAACGGGTGTACATCATGAGAGCATCAGTTATAAATGATGTATGAAGTGATGGACTATTTAATGTTCCTCTTATTTTACACTTATAAGAAAATAATATTTGAGGAATCATCCTCACACGGAGAGAACATAGCATGAAACTACTTATGAAGTTGATTAATTGATTCAATTCAAGCCTATAAGAGACATTTAAACTAGTTTAACACAATTCCTATTAATGTGTCTATAAACATCTTGACATTATATGTGTGTATGCCTTTCGGTCTTAATATACACACATTGATGTGGTTGTTGAGTTTCACCCGCTAACCAACCTTTTCGGTTTCCTACGTGACTCTTCACGTTCATATTCTATATACAATATTTACATTAACAATGGAACTATAATTCGAGGATTAGGTTTTCAACATTCTCCCTCTTAATCTGAAGGTGTCACATACTCCAATTTTGTAAAATAATGTTATTTGTTTTAATTTGATTCATAAGACATTATGTTAAATTTAGTGCTAAGTAGAAACTGATGACTCAACAGAGTCAAAAGATGTGAAATGTAATTCTGAATATTTTATTTTTAATAAATAAAAAGTGGAGACAATAGCTTGGGAGAGTTGTTAATAAGAGTGTTATTGGTCAAACTGGTGGAAGGAACTAGGTGGAGAGCAAAAGACAAGTGGCAGCATCCTCAAACACTTCCTATGTTGCAGGTGGCAACTTCCCTACATTTGGGGTCATGATCCCCCAAGAAAGTGGGATCAGAGCAGGTGGCTCAATTAATGACAACTAACCCAAAAAGATCTAGGCAATCTTTTAAAAGTACCCAATGTAGATAGCTGAGGCTGCTCAGATTTTTTTTCCAGGAGAAGAATCATTCAGGTGGAATGCACTTCAAGGAATTCATTGGAAAAAAGGGAAAACTGTAAGGAAGGTGTTTGAGGGATGAACTGCAGTAACTTGATCTGAAACAACTTTTTAGCTGAGAGAATTGACTGATAAGTTCAGGACTGGCATTGAGTCTCAGGACTAGTACCTGATTATTTGCTGCACCTAGTTCCATCCAGGGAGACCAGAGCAAGCTCGGGGGTCCTGAGGAGTCGCTGTTTGAGCGCTCTCCAGGAGTTGGTAGGGGGGAACGACCTCCCATTGCTGTTGTCGACCAAGCTTTAAGAACAGGTTCTGCTATTTATTAATTTCTGTGTTATTATCTGTGTGTGATTGAATGATGCATTTGCATATTATAGTGTAAAAACTTAGAGGATAGAATATCTTAGTTTGTTTAGTAATGCAATTATGCTTAATGAGAAACAAACCCTACCTGTGTTTTTCCCCATCTGGAGTAATCCAGATCGTACTCTAGCACAGGTGGTGTATTTATATAAAGGAAGTATGATGCAAATGTAGAATAAGATGTTAGCTTGAATAATATAATGTTTTCTTTTATCTGTTATCAGAAGAAATATCATTTTGTACCTAGAGTAGTGTTAAATCTGGACTGAGAATGTCAGATTATTAGAAACGAAAAAAGAAGCTATATCATTTTACTAACAGTAGTATGTGTTGGTAGATAAAACAGTTCTTTATACAGTATTCACTTTCAGTAATCTTATTATTTATTTTGAAACCAAAGAAAATAATATAATAGTTAAACTAGAGTAGGGTTAGGTTAAATAAAAATGCTTTTCAACTCTCTACAGTTTATTTCTTTCCAGTTTAGGATAATTAACTACTGTATGTCTAGCAACCAAACTGAGAGTAAGAATAGCTAAACCTTGATTTAATTCTACAGACAAACTAGCTGGTTTCAGATTTTATTTATGGTTGGTAATGTAATTAATTCATTCATTTTTATCTAGCTGAGATGAACAAGATCTACAACTACTAACCTATCTTTTATAAAACTTAAACAAATACTACCATATAGTTTATAGGATAGAACCTATATAGTTTGTTCTTTCTTTTATTTTATAAATACTAATATTATAACATAAAGAGGATAATATAGAATACTGAAGGGACCTCTTATAAAATATTTAGTACAGATAGCATAAGAATAAAACAACAAAACACTTTCTCATTTCATATCTATAAATAAACTAAATACATAGATAATGTATATAATTATAGAAACATTATTTGTTGTAGGTAAAACAACACTCATATCTCAATGTAATAAATATTAATTAAATATAAATTACTTACCTTAAAAGATGTAACTATCAGTTACATAAATACAACGGTGAGCACATTAATTTACTTATATTCGAAAGGTTAGCAAGTATAAAACAATATTTAAAAACTTTATCAGAATAGAGTAAATTAAAGAAAGATAATATAAAAACCATGTACAGATACCCTAGCAGGTAATATTTAAATAATATTACAGGGTAAAATTCAAATGCAATAACGCGCATGAAATAAACCAACAGAGTAATAACATGCTCGATTCACCGAGCTCAACCAACCAATATACAATATAAGTAATAACCAAACAAATTACAGTAGTGCATTGTAAATAAAAGATAATTTAAAGAAACTGTAAATACTTTTTATATCGCCAAGTTAGGGTAAAAACCCTGTTATCTCAAAATTACTGCCGAGGTATAAAACAAAAGAGTTAAAGCTCTTTTCTAAATGCCTCTCGGCTTCTACAAGTCAACAAAGTATGGCTTAACATCCTTTCTTTTATGTACACATATATACATGGTAACAAGAACAAAATTCAAAAAATTACAGTTACGACCTAAGCCAGAAACCCCGCTTATAGCAAGGGTTTAACATCAACTAAAAATAGTGAACCAAGTAACCCAGGTAAACCAAAACCACGAGGGTTTTGCAGGCCACGACGACCAACCAGCAAATGTCCCATAAGGGACTGAACAAGGACGAACTGCCATGGAGAGTCCAAGGCTTACCGTAAGCTAGCCGTTGTCCCAACCTTGCACCCACTACGCAGAAGGTGTAGCCGTCACCTGTATCAACAACACCCACGATTTTTTATCAGTATATTGCTTTAAGAAAACAGAGTTGTAACGAAATAGAAGGATGAATAATTAAAAGACATCAGAAATAAAATATTACCTAGTACTTTAAGGTAACATAACCACCCACGAGAAGAAGCACTGCCACCAGCGTGAAGAGAAGTAAACCTTTCATCAGCTCAAGGAAGAAGGTATTACTAACACAACAAACAACCAACAGGAACAACAAGCCAAGCAAGAAGAACGTTGGAGCCGTCACTTAAATTCAGCCCAAGAAACCACTCTACGGTGAAACCCTAAGACCCAATAAATCATACATTGTGAAGTCATGGCCCCACTATCGAGCCAAAGAAAATGGGACTACACAGTCTGAAGTTTCTGGTCTAATCTAGCCACGATGGTGAAACCCCGGAGCAAAACCTTTAACCTAGCCCAAGCAACAACAATTTTGTCACCGCACTTCTCTATTGAGCGTACGGGGCGTGCTCACGAGGCACAGAAGCAAGCGGGTTTACAAAGGGCGATAGACAAAAAGCAAGTGAGGAGACTGTCACTCAACTAGTTGCAGAAATTGACATGGAGGTCGAATGCAGTAGCAGAGCAGCCGGAGGCCGAGGACGACGGAGAGAATGACAAGATAGGGTTGCAATTGCCTTTTAACTACACAACACTTGGTTACGGTGCTGCCACGTTCACAACAAATTATTTGCATGCAGTGGGTGAAATCATATAGTCCCGGCGAGCAATCACCCAAGAGTACTATTTTCCCAATCATTTTTGCTGTTACGAAGGTTCCAACATAATCCTTAGCCCCGAAGTCAACCTATTATATATGTCGCATGGTAACATAAGAATCTTTACTATAAAAACTATGCTATAAAACTTACCAAAGGCGTGGAGAAAATACGACCCATCAATATACAAATATGGTATACATTCATTCAAACAAATATAACCTTGGTAGTAGTAAAGCCTTGTAATATGTTATAAAAGGAATTAATAACGTTTATTTTTGGTAAGAATATTGCTTACAAACAAGTATTCATTCAACCAAATAATTGTAACATGGCAAGGGTAGAACCAATACATGACCTAGCACGTTATGCAAGTAAGGAGGCATTTAGTAAAAGATTATAAAACTGTAATTCAAGGATAAACCATAAACTCTTCATGGGTGAGGTCTAATCTATGACCCCTTTGTTTATAACAAACATGGCATTCATTCATTAAACCAACTATAACTCTATCCAAAGTTACGATAATTGATGTTTATAAAAGAATTTCATAAAGTCAATTTATGGCAAATATCCTTCTTGCTAGTGTTAGTCTCATTGCCTTTGAATGTTTAACTGTTAAACTAGTAAGGTTTGCATTGAATGTTTAACTATTAAACTAGTAAGGTTTGCATTTGAGCATGATAAGTTTTAAAATGTTGAAGGGCTTGACATTGAAATTTTAATGTTATATTAACCATAACTGGATAATATTTTCCAAGCAAATATAGTGCAGAGGAATTTAATTCTTCAAACACTATTATAGTCTAATTGAATGTAGTATGCAATAAGGTTATAATCCCTTTAAACTTCAAAGTTTTGGAAGTGGGATTATTGGTACATAAACTCATTATCAATATACATTACGTTCATATCACAAGCAGTAACCAAATCTATCATGACGTAAATGGTATTTGTTCACAATTTAAATTAAACCCTTAACATAATAACCCTGCCATTCTTGGTCTATATGCAAAGAAAGATTAAGGCGTTTACACACACGACGACCATGGTAAACATCGAAGAGTCTAGTACGCAATAAGAACTATAAATTACAACTACTAGAGAGAAAGAAACTGTCATCAATACTAATAGGACTGAATCTCGTTTCCATGGCGCCTTTAAAAGAATAATGATTTAATGGTTTTGCCTCATAAAGCATTGGAATTGAATAGCAGTTACATTCTTTTACTGAGCTATTATTTTTGCAATGAACTTATATCTGTATGAGTAATGATTAATGACAAGCAGCACTGGATCTTTCTTACCTGTAATCTGTAAGAGCAGGTAAACTTTCTGGTTAGCTCAAAAGCTAAGTAAGCCCAGAATACCAAAACAGTTCCACCTTGTGGTCGCAAAGAAAAACAAGTTTTAAATTGAAAAAGAATTATTCTATAAGATAAACATAATCAAGTAGATAATTCAGATTATGAAATCATTAACATATAATTAATTAAAACAATTAGTTGACTGCAATAATGAAGTTTATCTGTATTTACGAAATTTTAAATTTTTCGGAAATTATGGGGTTTTGACAGAAGGGGTCTTTGTGAGTCAAAGCATGGTTCTAAATCTTTCAAACTTTTCTCCTACAAGTGCTTTGGTGAAGATATTGGCAATTTGTTCATTTGTGGAAGAACGTCATAGATGAATTGTTTTGGATTCTACATGATGTCGAATCAAATGGTACTGTGTTGATGTGCTTGGTTCGATCATGGAATCTAGGGTTCTTGGCCAACTTGATTGCATAAGTGTTGAAAATCAACAAGGGAATGGGGTTTTCTTGCCTCTATTTTAAATCTCCAAGTATCTTCATGAGCCACACAATCTCCTTTGTTGCTTATGTAGCTGCTACATATCCTGTTTCTGTTGTCGAATATGCTGGAACTGATTGTTTGAGTGATCTCCAGGAAATAAATGCTGATCCAAGACTCATTGTGTATCCAGAAGTGGACACCCCCGTTTCTTTATCGCCATCGAAGTCTAAATCAATGTACCCAATTAGTTTGAAGTCTTCCACCTTAGTGTATTTGAGTCCAAAGTCTTGAGTCCGCTTCAAGTACCTTAGAACTCTTTTTGCTGCAGAACAATGCCCTTCATAAGGTTTGTGCATGTATTTGGAAAGAATGCTGATAACATAAGAAATATATGGTCTTGTAGAGGTAAGGTAGATAAGGCTTCCTACAAGTTGTCGGTACTTTGTTGCACCCTCAAATTCTCTTCCTTCACTTGATGCGAGCTTCAATTTTTGTTCCATTGGAGTTAAGATAGGGTTGCATTTTTTCATGCAAAATATGTTCAACAATTCTCCAACATACTTTTTAGGAGATATGAATATGTACTCAGGATGTTGAGTCACTTCAATTCCTAAGCAATAATGAAGATGTCCCAAATCGGACATTTCAAAACATTTCTTTAAATATTTTTTTATCGGTGCTATGTAATCTTCATTGTTCCCTGTCATCAAGGGGTCATCTACATATGCTACGAGAAATACAATAGATCTTCCAACTTTTTGATAAACAATGTTGCATCATCAAGATTATAATGCTTGAAATTTATCTCTAGAAGATGATCGGTTATTTTTTCATACCATGCTTGTGGTACTTGTTCTAGGCCATAGAAGGATTTGACAAACTTGCATACTTTGTTTTCTTGTCCCTTCACAACAAAACCTTCTAGTTGAGACATGAAGACATTTTTCTTCAACTCTCTATTCAAGAAAGCAGTTTTTACATCCATTTGGTGGTCTTTCCACCCATTTTGTGCTACCATGGAGAGAAAAGTGCGGATGGTACCCCATTTTGCCATGGGAGAGAACGTTTCTTCATAGTCAATTCCTTTTTTTGTGTGCATAACCTTTCACCATGATCCTTGCTTTGTGTTTTTGAAGTGAGCCATCTGATTTGTATTTGTTCTTGTATACCCACTTGCAACCAATTGGTTTGGTTCCAACTGGAGGTTCAACCAACTTCCAGGTTCCATCCTTTATGAGTGCATCATATTCATTTTGAATATATTCTTTCCATTCATCACACTTAGAAGCTTCTATAAAGGAAGTTGGTTCAAATTTAGCAAATAAATTCAATTCACAATCAAATGAGACATCCATGTCCTCACCTGAGTTATATGCTTCTCCTTCATCATCTTGTCTTGCTGAATTTCTTGTTCATGTCTTTCCAACTTTATTTGGATGGACACTTTCAAGTGTCTTTATGGCCCATTTTGGAATCTTCTTTGATGGTCCAGGTTGATCAACTGGAGATGTTTCATTCTCTTCAAGGTTTAATCTCCCAATTCTCTCAATGACATCATCCAGTTTAGGTGAAGTGGTGGGAGATTCTTCATGAGTTTCTTCATGAGGGGGTGTTGGTGCTTTAAAAAAAATTCCAAAGATTGATCCTAATCCAAGATCAAGATTCTTTGTTCAAGGTTTGGAATTTCATTATAAAATTCATAACATGTCTTTAGATGGGAAAACTTCTCCATATGATCAAGTTGCCTTTCATAGACTTGTCATTTTTATTAGTTCCAAGAAAAATGACATATTTGGAAACAACAAATTTCTTGTTTACCTCATCATAAAGACAAAATTCCTTGGAAGTTTTTGAATATCCCAAGAAAATACATCTTTGAATTCTAGCACCAAGTTTGTTTCTTTGCTCCTTTGGTATCAAGGCATAACAGGTGGAACCAAAAAATCTGAGATGCCTAATGGAAGGAAGGTGGCCAAACCACATTTCATGTGGAGTCTTGTCTTCAATAGCATGAGATGGACTTCTATTTCTCAAACATGCTGCACATACTACTGCATCACCCTAAAGCATCAGTTTCACATTCTTGAAAAACATCATTGATCTTGCCATATTCATTAGTGTTCTATTCATCCTTTCTGCTACACCATTTTGTTGAGGATTATACGGAACTGAAGTTTGATGTGTAATTCCATGTTTAGAAAGATAATCACCAAATTCATTAGAGGTGTAGTCTTTACCATTATCAGATAGAAATGTACCAATACGTGCTTGTGCTTGATTTTCTATCCATACATGAAAGTTCTTGAATGTTTGAAATGCTTTAGACTTTTTCTTCAATAAATATACCCAACACATTCTTGAATAATCATCAACAAAGGTCATGAGGTACTTATTTCCATTTGGCCACACAAGTCATAATGAATAAGTTCTAAATTTATTCATGCTCTGAATTTAGACTCTTGAAAAGGATGCATACTATGTTTGCCTAAGATACATGCATCACATGTATTCCTTTGCTTAGGAACAATAAGAAAACCATATACACCATTCTTTCTCAACAATCAAAGACTGTTATAATTCAAGTGACCAAATATTACATGCCACAATAAATTCGATGACAGATTACCTTCTTCAAGCTGAGACATATAGGGAAGGTTTTGAACTATTGTAGAACAACCCTTCAACTTTAGTGGTTTTTCATCTTCATACTTGATCATGATGACCTTGTTGTTAGATAAATTCTTTATCTCTACAATGCTATCAAACATGTGGATGGAATGGCCTTGCTGCCTAATCTACACTAAGGATAACAAGATTCTCTGCAACTATGGAAGATAGAGAACATTCTTTAACACAAAATCAAGGAAACCAGGAAGCTTTAGCTCGATTGAACAAATCCCCCTTGGTTTTAGGCTAGACTTGTCTGCAAAGTACACTGCCATTTTCAATGTCACTAAGTTATTCAAACCAATGTTTTCTCAAAGTCATATGAGAAGTTGCACCAGTATCAAGAAACCAACAATATTTGTAAGATGAAAGAGAAGTTATTTCATTAATATCAATATTACAGTGTGCAACTATACAATGAGCTGAATCATGGGCTTTACTAGCCTCTTGATTCTTATTCCTGTCTTCTTTATTTTGATTGTGTCTTCCTTTGATGGACTCCCAAGAATCCCAACACTGATCTAGTTCATGTCCATTCTTTCCACAACGATTGCACTTCAGATATGATCTTTTTCTTGAGTTGTTTCTGCCCCCTCTTCCTCATCCTATCCTGTTGCTATCTCCCTTGGAAGGGTCTTTATATTGATTCTTTGCTTTCAAAACAAAGCAAATGGAATGTCCAACAAAATCACTTGATTTCTTTCCAAAGGATTTCTCTCTGTCTACAATCTTTTCTACCAGGATGTCAAAGGTGGGGTCTTTGAATGATCTGAAATTTCATGATCTTTTTAACCATGAATTTGCATGTGAAATTTCATGTTAAATATTCATAAGCAGGATTCAAGTTAAAATTTTTAATGCTTTAAAACATTTACTTAAGCAAATAAAAAGAGATATGCAAACCAGAAAATGAAGACCATAGTTGATAACGGAGTTCACCCCTCTTGGTCTATGTCTCCGGGCCACTTCTAATGGGAAGGCCGATCTATTAAGTCTTCAAATCTTACAAAATGAGTGTTTTGGAAACACCTCTATTTTCTATCAATCAGAAACAAAAAATAAACATCACCACTAAAATCCTTGAGAAATTCTGAGAAAAATGATTATAAAGTTGACTGTATGTGCCTGAGGCCTCCTATGGCACGCAAGATGAGACAATCTGCCTGCAAATAAGACAAACTACTACAAACTGTATGGATTTCACCTCGAGATGTGTGCCCATTAATGGCCTATACACCTCGGGATCTATTCCTGTACCTTGTCTCGGTCTCTGTGCAAAATTGCGTTGTTTTTCCAACTCTTGAACTCTGAACTCGTGGATTTTTATACTGTTTAAGCGCAACAATCTTAAAACGATTTTGCGCTGCTTACCACTTAGTGGTGGGGTGGTGCCCCAGTGGTAAGATGCATCGCTATGGGGGGAGAGGTCCTAGGGTCAAACCCACAGGTCTCTCCTCCTTAATCACTCTTTTAAACGGTGGCGCATATCACATTATACCACATTTATATAGTTACAATATGGCATTTGTATTATGGTCCACCCGCTATGATTTGTTGTGATATGATATGGTTTGGCACTATAGTTTGGTGGTATGGTTTATGTTGTGATATATGATCCATGTTGATATAAATCCTCCGCTATGGTTTAATCATATGGTTATAATATATAGTTCCAAATGGGGCCTCGGTGTTGTCATGGGTCAAGGGCCCTTGGCCCCTCCCATTTTTATAGCCCTTGACCCCTCTCATTTTTTTAACATTTAAACCTTTCAACCATAATAATATTTGAACCATGTGATTGCTAATGGAGCTTGTGGTGATCTTGGTGGAGGTCTTGGGTTTGAATCCCATGGATCCAACCCTTTTAACCACATAGCTTATAAACTTTTTTTAAACCATTTTTAACCATCCTTGTTGAAACTTCAAATGCTGACAACTTCTTCATCTGGAGGATGTTTCGCATGAAATAAGCATTGACGGAAGGATGTCGACGAGATCTTTACCCTGGTAAGATTTATTTATTTGTTTGAAGACTTTAAATTTGATCGAATTTGAGATGATCCTCCTGGATCAAACCTTCCCACTGGGAAGCCTTTGGGCCACCAAAAGCATGAAATCATTCAGAAAATAAGTGAGGGTACAACTCCCTCACTCTTTCAGTCTCTAACCACCTTGTTTTGCTTGGATGCATTCCTTTTAAACCCACACAAAGAAACTCCATGTCTCCTCTTCATGAAGATCTGACCTTCTTGTCCAGTATTAAATCTTCCTGAAGTTCATTGAGACACTCAAGAGAAAAATCGTCCACAGAAGGAGATTGAACCTGTACATCTTGGTCTACAATCATAGGCGATTCATATAGTTTCAAGTTTTCCACATTAACAATTGAATACATTTTCATATAAGGAGGCAATTCCAACTAGAAAATATTATTACCGACTTTGTCCAAATTTGTAAAGGGTCTATACCTGATAGGTTTCAACTTTCTACCTTCACCTTGGAGTTGATCTTTACTGATATGAAGCCATACTCGATCAACAATCTGGAAATGATGATCTATATGATCATCTTGTCATGTTGTTCTTTGTTTTTGGCATGATTTGATTCCAACTGTTCCTACACTTCTTGATGAATTAACTGTATCTACTGGATAAACTTCTGAGCTTTATCCACATTAACCTGTCCACATTCCACTGTATATCTCCCAGAAACAAAGTCTAAAGGGGACTTTGGCAAGTACCCAAAACATGTCTCGAATAGACACTTCCGAGTAGAAGAGTGTATAGGTCTGTTGTACATAATGCAACTGTTCATCCCAAAGTTTAGGATGATTAGAACAACACCCTTGAAGAATATGCACCATGGTCCGGTTGACCACTTCAGTTTGACCATCGATTTGTGGATGAAATGTTGTACTTTTCTTCAGCTTTGTGTCCATATGTTCCCATAAAGATGACCAAAATTTCCCAAGAAAGCGAGAATCTCGATACGAAATAATAGAAGTAGGAAGTCCAAAATGGACCCATACATTTTGAAAGAACAAATGAGCAATCATCTCAGCTGTGATCTGCTTTTTACAAGGAATGATTATACACACTTTATTGAATCTATCCACAACAACATACATATAATTATGTCCTTTTCTATACATTGGTAAACCTCCTACAAAATCCATTGAAACACTTTCCCATAGGCGAGAAGGAACTGGAAGTGGAGTGTACAATACTAACTTTTTGTTACTTGGTCTACTTGTTGCACACATAACACCCACGTTAACATATTTGGACACTGTATCATTCATTCGATGTCGATAACAAAAATCTTGTAATTGTGCTACAGTTTTACCTACTCCAAAATGTCCTGAAATGAGAGAAGTGTGAACTTCTCTTATCACATGCACTCTTTCACTTTGTGGAATACAGATTTTACCAAGATGGTACAACAACTTGTGATTGATATGATAGTTCAATTCTTCATTCTAATAGCCATGCCTTAGTGATTCATAAACTTCTTTAAAATCTTCATCCTTAGTATATTGTTCAACATAACTTGCATGAAATAAAGGACTTTGTTGAATGAAAATAGAAGTATTTTTTGGAGGTCTAGATAGCATATCTGCAACTTTGTTCTTAATTCCTTTCTTACACTTAATAACCAAATGAAATTGTTGTATAAAACCCATCCATTTGAAATGCCTTGATTGTTGTAGCCTATTTTGTGATTGTAAATATTGTAGTGGTTGATGATCAGTATGAATGATTGTTTCTTTATCCATTACTATAATGTTTCCACTTTTTAACACTTTGAACTAATGGATACAAATATTTGTCATAGGTTGGATAGTTGATTATTGTTTTAGAGAAAGTTTCAGAATGATAGCATATTGGTTTTTTATGTTGCATTAAGACTGCCCCCATTGCATAACCACTAGCATCAATTTCCATCTCAAATGGTTGTTGTAGATCTGGCAGTGCACGTACTGAAGCTGTATTGATATTTTCTTTCATTGTCAAAGGTCTTTTGTTCTTTTCCTTCCCTTCGAAAACTCTGTTCATACATGTCAAAGAATGCAATGGAGAATATGTAAAGGAGAAGTTTAGAATGAACTTCCTCTTATATTGGGATGCTCCCAAAAGGCTTCTTACATTTGTTACATTATTTGGCTTAGGCCAGTTTACAATGCCCTCCACTTCAGAGGGATCAATCTTCAATTCACCACCCCCTACAATGTAACCTAGATATACTAAATATGTCTTTCCAAATTCACATTTAGACATCTTCAAATAAATTTTTCCCTTACAAGTACATCCATACATGTTTAACATGCTTGACATGCTATTCTCAAGTTCGATTGAAAATAAAAATATCATCTAAGTAGACTATAACAAAGTCATCAATGAAGGGCCTAAACACATCATTTATCACCCTAATAAATGTTGCAGATGCATTACAAAGCCCAAAGGGCATTATCATTCCATTCATACAATCCCTGTTTAGTTTTGAAAGCATTCTTCCAAATATCATTACCATGAATACGAATTTGATGATAGCCACTTTGTAAGTCTAACTTAGTGAAAACGATTGAATTCTTTAACTGATCTAAAATATCATCAATTCGAGGAAGAGGATACCTGTTCTTTATTGTACTTCTATTCAGTGCCCTGTAATCAATGCACATATGCCATGTGCCATCTTTCTTTGGCACCAAAACAATATGTGAACCACACGAAGAGGAACTTGGTCGAATGGCCCCTCTCTCAATCAATTCCTGAACCTGTTTCTTTATCTCTGCATTCTCAACAATGGAAGACCTGCACATACCAATATTAGGAATATGTGCATGCTGTAGTAAATTAATTTCATGTTGATTTCCCTTTTAGGAGGTAATCCTTTAGGTTCTTGAAACAGAATATCATATTCAAGTCCTTTTTAAGTTGAGGATCACAACCTTTAAAGGATTTAGTTTGTTCAACATCTTTTTCTTTTACTATCATAAGAACAAAGTTCTTACTTGCATTTATTATCCTCTTCATATGATTTTCAAAAACTAAAGAAATATTGGTTTTCATGCGATGTGCACGAACGATATATTCAATACCATCCTTAGTGAGCTGATACCTGTTATCTTCCTTGTAAATATAGCCTTACTATCATACATATATGGACTACCCGACACAAAACCACATATATCCAACAGAACCACATCTAGATCTACCTCATCAACAAATCCAGAAGTGATGGAAAACCTAAGTCTATACTATTTTTTAACCTGTAATTGTGCATTATCACATTACCATCCGAGTGGATATGGTTTTGGGTGTAACTTAGTTTCCAATTGTAATTTCTTAACATTTTTTTTGAAATGAGGTTTTCTTGTGATCCACTATAAAAAAGAGTATCACTTTTTTATGTTTAGATATTACTCTAATATGAAATAACTCACTCCTCTTTCTTTCATCAATGTCAGGTTCATTTCTTGAAACATAACAAGAAGGATTTTTAGCTTGAATGCTTGTAGCAACCACCTCAGTTTCATCCCTAGAGTTTGACCCTAAATAATGTTGGATTGGTGTTGCAATAGTCTTTTTGTCTTCTTTATTCCGAAAATTCTCAAGCTTGAGCTTTGGATGAATTTTCCAACACTTGGAATCATCATGACCTTTCTTCTGACAATGAGTACATGTAGGTTTTTCTCCTTCCTTCTTTACAATATCTATGTGTTTACCTTTTCCCTTACCTTTATACTTGTTTCCATCAGGTTTGAAAGGTTTCATGGAAAATTTCTCTTTGGTATTCTTCCCCTTCGTCTCTATGTGAGTTGCTTGAACACAAAACTCATCAAGGTTAGTTATATTAAACATCAATATCATATGACGTAAATACCTATGCAATCCTCCTATATATTTGGGAAGAATTTCTTGGGTGTAGAGAGGTATATTCAATCATACATATGATGGGGACATAGACATATATTCACAAGAGAATTCTTAATACAAAATTATTGTATTATTAAATCAACTTTATTTGAGCACCAACTCAAATGAGGCTACAACCTCTGTTTTACAAGCAACAACTTGTGGAGAGAACCAACTCTCCTTGTTTTTCTAGCACCCACTAGACTTGTACAAGCTCCAAATTGCACACTGAATACTGCAACTCTTCCCAAGCACCACCCTACCACCCTAATTCCATAAATTTAAACTTTGTTCAGTAGAATATGCTAAATACTAGATATAGCTATGGTTACCAACTCTGTCACATTCTCTGAATTGCTTCTGCTTCTTTCTCATTCAAACTTGGCTCCCTTCATTGTCTCTGTTTTGTGTATTCTCCCCATTTTAGCACTCCCTTCGACAATGGTCCATGCACCAACTCTCTGCATTTAGAGAGCGCACACACAGTCGTCTCTACTCCATCCTTTTATGCATGCCAATATTTATTCCCTTTACCTATTCGCATGCTTGACTTTTCAGTTTAATAACTGATCAAAACCCATTCAATGACTCATTACATACAGGGAACCCAATCGATAAGCAATCTAAACACTGTTTACCGTTTTCCACCAGGTTCTTGAATTCATAACTGCTCGAATCGATTTTACTTTGCATTCCAGAAACTCATGACAAAGCAACAAGACAACTTACTTGCTTCCGCAACCTCGATCTTCCCCCAATTCTGAGTTTTTGCAACAACATTTCTGCAAATCTATTTTTGCAGTTCTGGTTCCACAAGATTCTTTTCGCACTTGTGGATTGTGGATTGCATAAATTCCTGAATTCCAAAATTGACTTCCGCAAATTTGTTTCCACAGTTCTGGTTTCATAAGATTCTTTTCGCAATATTCTTTTCGCAATTGCAGATTGCAAAAATTCTCGAATTCCAAAATTGACTTCCGCAAATATGTTTCCGTAGTTTTGGTTCCGCAAGATTATTTTCGTAATTGCTTATTGCGGATTTTAGAAATTCCTGAATTCCAAAATTGACTTCTGCAAATATGTTTCCACAATATTATTTTCACAATTGCGGATTGTGGAAGTTACCGAATTCCAAAACTGACTTCCGCAATTATGCGGCCGCAATGGTCCTTTCTGCAATCGGATTGCAGATTGCGAGTTGCAGATCCTCCTTCCCATTTTTCGAAAGATGGGCTTCTGTAATTCAACTCCCGCAACTTTAACCACCTTTCAAATTCATATGGCAGAACTCATCTTCGACTGTTGACCGTTGCGAATTCTTCTTTGTCCGTTGGTTTGAGATCAAGTACAAATCTTCATCTAATCTTTGCGTGCCTATAATTTTCCTAGACCTTTCTCTTGCGGAATTCATCGACAACCGTTTATTCGTCTATGTCCTCTGCTTATATGTCCTCCTTGCTATTGGATCATATGCTTGGAAATATGTGTTTCCATTAATCACAACCACATCACAATCTGATCTGTTTCCATATGATCACAATACCTATCATAATTCCAACAATCTCCCCCTTTGGAATTGATGGAAACCTTCAATTTCTGGATGCATGCTGTACTTGTAATCACTGACTGCTTATCATCTGTAGCAATGATAACTTCTCCCCATTTGAAATCAATGCCAAATAAAACTCTATAAGATAGCTCCCCTTGTCAAAGTGAACAAGTTATTTGGAATAAGATATGATACCCAGCTTTTGGCGTAGGTACTCAAACTGTGTCTTTGGTAAAGGTTTAGTAAAGATATCATCAATCTGTTATGTAGAAGGAATGAAATTCAATTGAACCACTATGTTTGTGACCTATTCCCTTAAGAAGTGATACTTAATTGCTATGTGTTTAGTCTTGGAATGAAGGACTGGATTCTTGGACACACTAATGGCACTAGTATTATCACAATGGAGAGGAATGGGATCAACATATCTTACCTCCAAATATGCCAGTGTTTGGATCATCCAGAGTACTTGTGTACAACAAGTGGCAGCAAAAATGTATTCAACTTATGTAGTAGATAAATATATCGAGACTTTCTTCTTACTCATCCATGCTACTAAAGAATTACCCTAGAAGAATGCACCTCCACTTGTGCTCTTTCTTTCTTCCAAACAATTTTCCCAGTCAGCATCTGAATATGCGGTTAACTAAAGAATCTAATTTCTAGGATAACGGAGACCATAAGTCATTGCTCCCTTCAAATATTTGAATATCCTCTTAACAACCACCAAATGACTTTGCTTACAAGCAGACTAAAATATTCCTACCATTCCAATGAATTGCATTATATTAGGATGAGATGCCGTGAGGTACATAAGACTATCTATCATTGATCGATATTTTCTTTGATCAACATCAGGTGAGGGATCATCCTTGCTGAGTTTACAGCCAACAACCATAGGCATACTAACAAATGAGGAATCTTCAATCTGAAATCTCTTCATCATATCCTTCAAATAATTCTCTTGGGAGAGAAATAATCCTTCATAATTATGAATAATGTGGAGACCAAGAAAGAGTGATAATTCTCCTATTATTGACATCTCGAACTCAGATTGCATGGAATTAGCAAACCACTGGAAAAAAAAATTATTAGTGCATCCAAAAATAATGTCATCCACTTACACCAAAACAACTAATAAATCATCAGATTTGATGTACAAATTACTTCCAACAATCCCTTTCTTGAATCCTTTGTCTTGTAGATACATATCCAGTCTATAATACCAAGATCTTGGTGCTTGTTTAAATCCATATAGTGCCTTCTTCAGTTTGCACACATATTCAGGATTGTCTGTCAATTGGAATCCTTCAGGTTACTCTAAATAGACTTCTTCTTCTAGATTTCCATTGAGGAATGCTGACTTAAAATCCATCTGATACACTTTGAAGTTCTTATGATTGGAATAGGAAAGAAACATTATGATAGCTTCCAATATTGCCACAGGTGCAAAGGTTTCATCAAAATATTGTCCCTCAACTTGTGCATACCCCTTACATACCGATCGGGATTTATTCTTCACAATTTGTCCTTGTTCATTCATCTTATTTTTAAACACCCATTTGGAGCCTATTACATTCTTATCTGTAGGTCTAGGAACAAATTCCCAACTATTATTCTTCTCAATTTGATCAAGCTCTTCATTCATGGCTCTAATCCAATCTTGATCCTCACTGGCTTCTTCAAAATTCTTAGGTTCAATCATAGATAGGAAGGCAACCTGAGATTGTTCTAAAGCTTTAATCAATTTCCTTATTGTCTGAACTCCTTTATTCTTGTCACCAATTATCTGATTTTAAGGATGATTCTTCTGAACAATTCTGGAAGGTGGTTTTGTTTTTGTTTGCTGTTTTGAATATGTCTGAATGTTTGCACTTTCATCATCTGATTTTGAATCTTCTTTTTCCGATTCTTGGAAATGTTCATCCTCAACTTCAACTTTATCCTCTGTATTTGGTTCAACACTGCTTATTTGAATATCTTTTACAGGAATTCCTTCATCGATTTTAATGTCAATACAGTAAATCAATTTATGTAGCCTCTTATTATAACATGTGTACCCTTTACTGTTTGTATCATATCCTAAGAAGATACCTTCATCGGCCCTGTCATCATATTTGCCAAGATGTTCATCATTTTTTTTAATATAACATTTACTTCCAAAGACTTTAAAGTGTTTGATTGAAGCACATCTTCTAAACAACAATTCAAAAGGAGTCTTATCAATATTTGGCCTTATGTGAGCTTTGTTAAGAATATGGACAACTGTGTGAATTGCCTCTACCCAGTATGTCTGAGAAATATTCCTTTCATCCATCATTGATATTGCCATATGTTGAACTGACCTATTTTGTCTCTCAATTACTCCATTTTTCCGTGGAGTCCCTAGAATAGTATACTCTCTTTTAATTCCATGTTTATCACAAAAATATTTGAAGTCTCATGAACTAAAATCTCATCCTCTATCGACCTTACTTCCTTCAGTCTCTTTCCTATTTGATTCTCAGTCAGAGCCTGAATTTTTTTTAAATTTTGAAATGCTTTAGATTTTTCCTTTAGAAAGGAGACCCATGTGAGTCTAGAATAATCATCAATGACCAACATAAAATATCTTTCTCTTCATGTGCCTTCCTTTATTGATGGTCTACACAAATCTATATGTACTAACTGAAGAGGTTTGTGTGTTGATGTGAAGTTCTTGGATTTAAACTGTGTGCGAGTCAATTTTCCCATTTGGCAAGGTTTACAAACAGAGTCATATGGCTTTGATATTTTTGGAAGATATTTTACTGCCACATTGTTTATAAGCTTGGTTATGTGATCAAAGTTTAAGTGTCCAAGTCTCCTATGCCATGGCCAACTTTCATCACACTTTCTTAGATGGAATTCTTCTTTTCCTTCTCTCAAGACATAGACATTTTATGTCCTTATCCCTTTTGCAACCAATTGTCCCAAAGGTACATATTTTATCTTGCAATCTTTATAAGTGAAAACAACTTCACATCCTTTGTCATAAACCTGATCAGCACTAAGAAGATTATGTTTCAGTCCATCTATAAACAAAACATCTTGGGATTTCCCTTTTTCATTTCTCAACTTTACCATTCCTTTTCATTTGATTTTCCCTGGAGCATCATTTCCAAAAGTTACATTTCCTGATTTACTTCCACTTAGAGACATAAAATGACTTTTATCACCTGTCATGTGTTTGGAACATCCACTGTCAATATACCAGGAGTCTTTTTTCCTTTGAACAGAAAGCACTAGACCACACTTGTTATTTTCTTTCTTCTTCCAAACTTTAGCACTTCCAGTTGATTAATTCACTCTCATATTTGTTTTGTAATTCTTCAGATGAAAGTCTGAAGCCTTGTGTCCAAAATTATGACAAATATAACATTCTGGCTCGTTGTACAATAGATCAAAAGGTTTGGTATGTCTATTGTGAGTTTTTCTTTTAGTTGTAAACTATGTTGTATGAATTTGTTGGTTACTCAGTGACTGTACTTTTCTATGTTGAAGCAGTTCATCGTTATTTGGCATCCTTAGTAGCATACTTCTAAATTTAATGCACAATTTGCAACTTTATGGAAAAAATTAGAACAATAATAACCATATCCATGGAAAAAACATTGGTACCTGAATCTTGGTTGTCTTCTTGGAATTAGTTTCCTCATCTTTTGTTGGCTTTGTTCATGAGCAAATCTTGATTGATATTTATGATCCCTGATCCTGATGCATTAGAGGAAATTTCAACTCAAAATGGGCCTTTTAACCATAATTCAAATTTCATGTCATCATGGGTTAGCCAATGAAATTGCTTTAAATTTTAAATACCGTATAGGTCTTAAACAAATTTTTAATATAAATTTGGGGATAGGTATCATAAAAGAAACTATTTTTTATTTTTATTTTTTTGTTTTTTTGTTTTTTTGTTTTGCGTATTTTCTACAAATCTCCCTATGTGTTTACTCAAATTTCAATCCGGAGAGCTCATTGGATGCGAAATTAAATTCCGCATCCAACAAGTACCCTCTCGACATACTTTTGACAAACCCCTCTACCCCAAAAACAAGAAATAACTGAAAAACGTGATGATGAACAGTCATAGTTCCTAGGAGTTCATCAATAGGCAGAGTTTTAAGATCATTTAATTCTTATATTGTAGAAACCTTGGGATTAAATCTATCAGACAAAGATCTCAAATTTTTTTGAACTAAGGGTGCTTACTCAATATTTTCACCAAGACCTTTCATAGTATTCACGATCTCTTATACTCTTAAGAAATATTTACTAACAGTCTCATCTTCATTCATCCTTAACATTTCAAATTTTAGTCTAGATGTCTGCAATTTGGCATCTTTTACTTTCACATTTCCTTAATAATTGCTTATAAGTTTGTCCCACATCTCTTTTGTAGATTAAAGATGCATCACCTTAACAAACTCAACTGCTACAAGACCACTCAGGATAGCATTGATTGCCTTTGCATTAAAACTAAATTCCAACTTATCATCTTTGGAGGCTAGCACAACAGGATTTACATAGCCAGTGTCTACTAAATCCCAAACATCAGCACCTAAGGACACTAGATATGTTCTCATTCTAACCTTCTAGAAGGCAAATTTTGTTCCATCAAACAAAGGAACCTTATTGGTTAAAGTCCCTTCATGACTTTTCATGTATAAGCTTATAGATCTACCTTTAAATAAAAGAAACCGACTCTGATACCAATTGTTGAGGTTATTCGAATAACTGAGAAGGGGGGGGGGTTGAATCAATTATTCCTAAGCTTAAACAATTTTTGACCTTTTAAACCTTTATTACTGTTCACATATTTACAACCATGATATAAAGCAAAAGTAATTATTATCAATCATACATATGATGGGGACAAAGACATATATTCACAAGAGAATTCATAATAGACAATTATTTTTTTATTAAATCAACTTTCTTTGAGCACCAACTCAAATGAGGCTACAACCTCTGTTTAACAAGAAACAACTTGTGGAGAGCACCAACTCTCCTGGTTCTTCTAGCACCCACTAGACTTGTACAAGCTCCAACTTGCACACTGAAGACTGCAAGTCTTCTCGAGCACCACCCTACCACCTTATTTCCATAAATTTAAACTTTGTTTTGTAGAATATGACGAATACTAGATATAACTATGTTTACCAAATCTGGCACATTCTCTGAACTACTTTTGCTTCTTGCTCATTCAAACTTGGCTCCCTTCAATGTCTCTGTTCTATGTATTCTCCCCATTTTAGCACACCCTTCGACATCGGTCCATGCACCAGCTCTCTGCATTCAGAGAGAGCACACACAGTCCTCTTTACTCCATCGTTTTATGCATGCCAACCTTTGTCCCCTTTAACTGTTCGTATGCCTGACTTTTCAATTTCATAACTGATCAAAACCCGTTCAATGACTCATGAAAGGAAAGGAACCCAATCAATAAGCAATCTAGACATTGTCTACCATTTTCCACCGGGTTCTTGAATTCATAATTTCTCGAATCGATTTTCCTTTGCATTCCAAAAACTCATGACGAAGAAACAAGACAGCTTACTTTCTTCCGCAACCTCGATCTTCCCCCAATTTTGAGTTTCCGCAAATCTATTTTTGCAGTTCTGGTTCCACAAGATTCTTTCCTCACTTGCGGATTGTAGAAATTCCTGAATTCCAAAATTGACTTCCGTAAATCAGTTTCCATAAGATTCTTTCTGCAATTGTGGATTGCGGAATTCCTAAATTCCAAAATTGAATTCCGCAAATTTGTTTCTGCAGTTTTGGTTCCACGAGATTCTGTTCACAATTGCAGATTGAGGATTGTGGAAATTCCTGAATTCCAAAATTGACTCCCACAAATATGTCTCCGTAGTTCTGGTTCTGCAAGATTCATTTCGCAATTGTGGACTGCGAAAGTTCCCGAATTCCAAAATTGACTTCCGCAATTATGCGGCCGCAATGGTCCTTTATGCAATCGGATTGTGAATCCTCCTTCCCACTTTTCCAAAGATGGGCTTCTGTAATTCAACTCCCACAACTTTAACCACCTTGCAACTTCACATTGCGAAACTCATCTTCGACTGTTGATCTTTGCGGTGTCTTCTTTGTCTGTTGGTATGAGATCAAGTGCAGATCTTCATCTAATATTTACGGGCCCAATAATTTTCCTACACCTTTCTCTTGCGGATTTCATCCACAACCGTCGATTTGTCTAAGTCCCCTGCTTATCTGTCCTTCTTGCTGTTGGATCATATGCTTGGAACTATTTGTTGCCATCAATGAAAACCACATCACAATCTGATTTGTTTCCATATGATTGCAATACCTATCATAATTCCAACACGGGGTCAAAACCACATGCCTCTCCTTGCTCTCTCTTTTGAATGGCGGTGCAAATCAGATTATACCACGTTTATATAGTTTCAATATGACATTTGTATTATGGTTTGTTGTGATATGATATGGTTTGCTGCTATATTTTGGTGGTATGGTTTGTTGTGATATATGGTACATGTTAATATAGATCCTCCGCTATGGTTTAATCATATGGTTATAATATATAGTTCCAAATGGAGCTTCGGTGTGGGAAACAAATTGGGCCATAATAATATTTGAACCATGTGATTGCTAATGGAGTTTGTGGTGACCTTGGTAGATGTCTTGGGTTCAATTCCCATGGCTCCAAACGTTTTAACCACATAGCTTATAAAAATTTTTTAAACCATTTTTAACCACTCTTAACATTTTTAACCATCCTTGTCAAAACTTCAAATGTTGACAACTTCTTCATCTGGAGGCTATTTCACACGAAACATGCATTAACAAAAAAGATGTCAACAAGATTTTTACCGTGGTAAGATTTATTTCTTTGTTTGAAGAATTTGACTTCGATCGAATTTGAGATGATACTCTTTGATCATTAAACTTGTCACTTGCTTGCATAGATTCAAGGTAGTTGGAGTGAGTTGAATATAATGACTTTACAAATGCTGCAAGTGGAAGTTAAGGTTTCATACCAGATGCTTATCTTCCAAATTGAAAAATTTTAACATATTTGAATTACTTCCATCTCAGAGTGTGAGTCATAGAAGTCTTTCAATGTCTTTAATGCTTCAAAACATGATTTTGCAGGAAAAATATGTTGGCTCACCTCTTCACTGACAGTGGAAGTGACCATGGCTAAGGATTTCTTGTCTTTGGACTGCCATATAGAAATCTATTTCTGTGATGTAGGAGGTTATGAGGACATCTAATTATGATATAATAGTCTTTCCTTCACAAATCGCGTCCCAAAGGTCATTGTAGATGAAGGTCAATTTAATATTTATGGACCATTTTGAATATGAATCCTTGCTAGTGAAGACACAACCAACAATAGATGACAAAGAGTGCATCTCTTGTTTGGAACCTGCAACTTACAAACTATTTGAAAGGAAATAGGGTGCAGGATTAAGCTCCATCTCCTTTACAATTTACAAAACTCGATTCTGCAGCTTATTGCACAATTATGTAGCCTATCACAAATAGTTATGCTTCTCTATGTAATTTTATCTAGGGTGCTATTATATAAATAATTCAACTCTTCTTATGAAATATTACACTACATCAATAAAATAACAAGTAGCAGCACTCAGACAAGTGAGTTCTCAACACTAATGCAGTTCACACTCTTCAAACAATCTTCAACTCGATCTTCACAACAACATGATCACGGCAGTGGTCTTCACAACCAAAAGAACAACTCCTGGGTTTGGATGGACTCAGGTTGTAGCTCCACACAACTAAATACATGCTTGATCTTCTTCACTCACATTTAGACTCAGTTTTCATGCATTCCACAAGCAGTCTTGTCATGAGGGAGAGCACTAGTTCGGCTACAATGTTCAACTGGACGTGAGCAACTTCAGGACAATGGAAGGAATTCAGATCAAACACTAACAATCTTCTCATGTAATGGTCATAGTTTCAAGATCAAAGCACAACTTCAAATTGAAAGGAGAAAAACCAACACTTCCATACACATACATTCAAACTCAAAGCTTCAATACAACAATCAGGTGCCTCTTCATTATGCAGTAGCCATATTGTATATATGGAAATATTTGTAGACTTTCCTAAAAAACTCCATGCACAAGAATTAGTCCAAAAATGAGGTTTTATGCACTTACAATGGTCATAAGTAAATACACCACCAAGATTTTACCTCCATGAAATGACGTGAATCTTCACCATCAGTCTTCAACCACTAACATTCAAAGGAATTACATCAGCATATCACAACTTCAATCAACACAGTCACACTTGATGTAGTTGAAGAGATAAATCTCTCTCCACCAATGATATTCAGTCTTCAAAGCGGTCGCAGCAACAACAATACGACTTCAATCTCCAACAAATTCTCAGTTGTGATTATTGAGATCTCTTCTTGACTGGTTGCATTGATCCATGTTCCATAGCAGTATTCAACAATCCCTCATGAAATCGCATCTCATAGCATGTGGATTCTACCCAAACTTGAATAGAAAACACACAACTTCTATGACAAACAAGCTATGGGTGGAGATATAAGGTCACTACCTTCTCAACGAAGGCGTGGAGAATATCTCAGCAGGTAGTGGAATGGAAGCAAGATGGGGTTGTGAGAAATACGAGTTGCAGCAGAGTAGAAGAAATCTCAAACGAGAAAATGAAGCGTTGATGCAGAATTAGGGTTACGTATATAGCCTCACTCATTCAAATTTTCAGGAAATAAACAGTGAAAATACTGCAACAAATTGGGGAAATGATTAATAACATATTTCCCAACGGACTATTTCATACCTAAGACAACCATTCCTCAATGCAGGTCTGGAATTGTAATGCACACAATGAATGCACTGGCAGAGAGATGCACTGAATTATTGGCACACAAGTTGTAAGAAAAATGCATGCAGAGGCAGACTGACAAAGCAGACAACCCGAAATAAACTAGCAGAAGGAAGAATGGAGGTCTGACATTTGGACTGCCAGGACTGACAAGCATAGAGGTGGGAGTTATGGAAGGAAGTCCTTTGATACCACTGTTAATATGATAACTACTGTTTCATTTATTCCATTGCCAAAAACCATTTATTTATACATTGTTGTGATGGTTGAGTTTCACCTTCCAACCAACTCTTTTGGTTTCCTAAGTGACTCTTCATGTTCATATTCCATATACAATATTTACATTAACTATGGAGCCATAATCCGGGGATTAGGTTTCCAACATATATATTTATATTTTATAATCTTTGTATAATTGAAAAATATATTCAATCAAAAAATAATTTCAATTTGTTGAAAATTTTTGAGGTGTAATTTTTTTAAACATGCAAAATATTTAAGATAAAAAAAATTACACCTCAAAAAATTGGATACCTCTCCGTGCTTGGTAGATCTGGGTTCAATATGGTAGCATTGCACTCTTTTTGTTGTACTCACACATGGATTTCTTTAACAAGTGTTATTGGTTATATATATATATATGGTACATATCTTTATCTTTCAAAAGGCATGAGAATCGAGATTACATTCATTCATATTTCATAACTTCATAGTTGTTCAACAAGAGCATACATGTCACATATAAGAATTGAACTTGGGTGGGGATGCTAACATTCATTCCTCCTAACCACCCAAGCTACAACCAATGGACATAGCATGGTTTATTGGTTATCATACTTACACTGGGGTTTCTTTATCAAGTTAATTATTGGTTGGTCTCCTAAAGCTAAATTGCAGTGATCTTTTGTTAAACAAAGGGACATGCTATGGTAATTTCAGAATTCCATCTTAGGGTTTTTTTAGTGGTTTGAGAAGAGTATGAGATCTAATTGTTGTTTTGCGGGAGTATATCTTTGATGCCTCTGTCATCCTAACGCCAAATTCAGACCATATTTTGGGACGTTTTTGTTCAGTAAAGTTATGTGTTAGTACAGACAAAATATGTAATATTTAACTCATTTTTGGAACATACACAATAATTCGTTCAGATATTTCTACTTTTTCCAACCTACTTGTATGTTCATTTTTTGTTTTTGTTTTATAGTCTCAACATCCAATGCATATTAGACAAGATCAACTGCCAACTATAAGTTTATGTAATATCTTCCTTTCCAAGTATTTTTTGCTACTTTAGAGAGTGCATGTCCATGTCTCGTTTAAAACAATAAATTTGGGCAGTGGGAAGTCTCTCAGTTTATTTTTTCATATACCCTGTATTTCCAAATAAACTACCTCAAATATTTCTAGCTGTTTTGGTTGTAACTACCAGTGAAACTTTCATTTTATCTGCTAAAAGACACATTTTTAGTTGACAGTTTCCTTTCTGATACATCCAGTATCAGGTATTTATGATCATTGAAATGACCTTTAGTTATTAGTAGGATCTGTTTTCTCAATCACTGTATTTGTGTGAACTTTATGATCATTAGTGATTCACAAAATCTTCAATTTGCTAAACTAGATTAAGAAAAACCATAAATAGTCTTACAAAAAATCAGACTTATTCAGCTCCAATTTACTGGCATTGTGACATCATAATGTGAAAGTGCATCTAATGTAAAGATTCTAGATAATTAAGAATGGACATTTTAATGTAAATAGGAGAGCACTGAATAAAACTATGAAGAGGATGCTATTGGAGATCAAATCCGGGAATAGGATTCCATCAAAGATTAAACCCACGAAGAAATACTTGAAAAGCATATTGAAGATCAAGAGAAACATGTTCAAGAGGAATGACCTTGAAGGTTTCTAATCATTTGAACATTTTGATATTGAAAATTTGGAGCAACAAAGGGTTTTGGATGCATATATGAAGATTCCTATTATGCCTTCTCCTAGGGTGGACTCGGGCCACCTTTTTCAACCATTTTCTTCAAAAAAATGCTGTAGTCTTGGTACAACAAGGCAATGATATTTTTGCAGATTCAGAGATGCAAATTTTTCCATCTTAAGAGATGAATTTCGATCATATTTATGATGTCTAGGGTATGTTTTCAATCCCTATCTAACCTTGGATAGAGGGGGATTGTGAGAAAGATGAACTTCTTTGACTAGGGGTAGATAACATTGCTGATTTTTCACATGCTTGAGATCTCATACCTTCTTACAACCATCTTTCCATTAAGACGATCGTATGTCCTCGGATCATATTTGATTCCATTTAGGAACCCACTCCGAATGCCACCGGCAATCACCAACAATTGACCCTAGTTGGTGTTCAATTATGTTCAGTTATGCTCCAATTCCCATCAGTTAGTTCACCTTCATTTAGTCTCATGCAAGTTTCCATGATTTAAGGGAGGTTGGGTGTATTTTCTCACTTACATAGATCCGTTAACTGATTGTGAACTAATTGAGTTGACCAAAGTTGCATTAGTGAGGTCTCGTGGTGATTTTTCCACATTGAGTTGGCATCCAAGTCAGTCCAAGTTGGTGAATTCGAATCCTACCGAAGGCATTCAAAATTTTCCTATTGTAACTCCATTGTATTATAGAGAGGTTAATGATAATTCATGTAATGTTATGCTGACCAAATTTTTTCTCGTGTGTGTGCAATTTTCCATGAATGTTTTGATTAGTTTATACTGAATTGTTTCTCTCTTCTGCAACCTTCTTTTCACAGTGAATTCATTTAGGCCCAAGGATCTTAATATTTGCTAAATTAAACATGGTATCAGAGTTGGTTTTCCAGCCAACTTCAAACCTCAGAAATTTCCATTGATGCACTAGAAGCAATTGGGTTCCACATAATTCCTGGTATTCTTGCCTTGCTCCCTCTGGACTTTGTCGAGAGAAGTCTAGCCAAGCGTGATGCACCCAGAGAAAGTGCATGTGTCGAAGTGGAGAGTATTTGAATTGGTTTGATTTCGAATTGAAGTGTTTTTGCAGGTAAATTCAATATTTTTCTGAAGAATTAGTTGTTTCGTGAAGCTGTAAGATGGATAATTCAATAGATTTAACACCCAAATTCCTCACACCCTTCAACTATCTTGATTGGAGGGAAGATATGCAGATAATATTACAAAACAAGGGTCTATACAGGGTCACCATGGGTATATAGGTTGAACCCCAACAACCTATTGAAAAGTTGTGTAGAAATAATAGATCAATGCTATGAGCAATGATGCTAAGAAGAAGCACAGGAAATAGATCTTGCTACTAAGAATTCTCACAAGCATACACAAGAAAAATAGAGAGAAGAAAAGAGACTGAATCACATGAATGAAGAGATGAATATTGGTGTGTATCCTTCCATTGAATAATTATGAATAATATTGGACATAAATAGTACATTCCTCATAGGAAAATTGAATTGTATGGAAACAACTCATAAAGCTCAAAAAGGATGACTTACCAAAATATAGCAAAACCCCCATAGGTGGATAAAGTACTTACTAAATCTATCAAGGACCTCACGAGTTGGAAAAAGCATGAGTGAGTTGTCAAGGAGATGGAAATAACATGCTAATCCTATAAAATGGAGAAAAACTAATGGAGTATGGGTTGGAAACAAAAGCTCCCAGTTTCCTTGTTGACTAGCTTTTATCTTATCCATAGAAAAGCAGGAAAAACAGAAAAAGCAGAATAAAGCAGAAAAAGCAGAATAAAGCAGAATCTGCTGTAAAGTCCTGTATACTAATTTTGGATGGTCAAAAGGTGGTCAATATCAACCCAGAATTGGAAATAAATCATTCCTAGGATATAGATGGCATGTATTGACTTTAAGGTGCAAGTGGATGCCAACTAATTAAGCTAGTGGGTGAATAATTAATCAAATAATGATTAATTATTTTATCCTAAGTTGTGAGTGGGTTTAATATATTCCTACACCCCCCTATAAGTCTGACTTTATGATGGTATGAAAAAAAAATATGGATGCATATAGGGCCCAGCAACAAGGCTATGGTCACCCTTTAACAATTATTATGTCCAGAAAAGTGAGGAAAGAGGCAAAACCACATGGGGAAAATCCTCCCTCAAGATAGGACAACGCACAAAATTTGAAATAATATGTCTTCAACATATCCTTATCTTCACTTGAATCAGCTGAGTGAACTTCTTTTGGATGGAAGACTTGTTGAAGAAATCATGAACTCCATGATCATGTGCTGGAGTGTAGAACCTGCAAGAAGGAAGAGGAGAGACTCCTTGTATCTCATCATTTGATGAAGTATGAGAATTATCTGAATTCTTCTTGCTGCTGTCAAACTCTGATCTGCAAACATAACCTGAAATGGAAAAGAGATTTGTGCATACTCCTTTCCAAAGAGTACAAAAAATAAGGCAATTTATTTCACACCCAATTCCCTGAATAGCTGCAAAATTGTGATGTGGATCACATGTCAATCTTCCAATATGATGTAGCACCTGTATAGATCTGATATGAGGCTGATAAAACTCTGATATATCAGAAATATTATCATATGGAACAGCAAGGACAAAGGCTTCAATGGCTCCATGAGGATATAGGGCCATACTAGGAAAATTATGAGCAACTGGGGAAAACTGATAGGTGTAAAAATATGAATGATGGATGGGCATAAGATCTGAACCATAAGCGTTTAGGACAGATCCAAACATGTTTAATATCAGTCCATATATGACTAAGGTCATGGATAACTAGCCATTGAAAGTTAGGAAAGACTTCAAATCATGTAAGATAAATATCACTGCATAAGAGACCAATGAGGAATCAACTAGTGAGCTTGGGATTTGTATAGTCTTTGGATTATTTAGAGGTATGGTAGATGGTATGGATGGTGGTATTATATGTGTATCAACCTGAAAATATGCTTCTAAATCAGAATCCAAAGGATCACATATAAGCATATGGGAATACACTGGTAATGAATCCTCTATATGAAAGGAGGAAATAATGGGATGTTCACAATCTTCAAGGAGGTTCTGAGTATTGATGCCAAGAAAAAAAGAGGATATGCTGAAGCAAAAGAGATCAAGTAAGGTGAGTGGTATGACATAAATAAGGCTTGATGTGGCTAAGCAAACATCCTGTAAGTCACTGGGTTGCGCACCATCAATGAGAGAGGTATGCAAGAGGTGTAAAGAATTTGGCACATAGATCTCAGAATCTAAGATAGGAGATTGAGAGAACGATGAATGGGTTAGAGGATAATAATCAATATCAGAAGAATCTCCATATGTTACTTCTTTTTCATCAATAGTATCACAAAAAGAAAAATCACCTTCAAGAGACACAGAAAAAGATGGCTCTTCAATATTTACTTCTTCATTGAAGGAGGAAGCATTCGAATGAAAGAGGGCAGCAGCAACATGAACTGTATGAGAAACTTCTTCATCATGATAAACTTCATCAGAGAATGTAGAGGCCAAGAAATCTTGAGAAAGAGAATAAGAGGAGATGCTAGGTTCGCTCCATGCTTCATCTTCAATTTCCTGCAAACCAAAAAAGTTTGTCCAAAATTTTCCAAAGCTCAAATGGAAATTCAGCAGAATATATGAGATGATATATATTTGGAGACATTCCCAAAAACATAATTCCATAATATCTATCACAATTATTTATCCAATCAATCTTCTCTTCATAAGACTCAGGTTCACTCAATGCACCAATGGAGACATCAAAGAGACATTGCCTCTTCAAGTATGCACTCATCTTTGGCTTCCAATCAGCATAGTTGAAAGGATATAGTAGAGGAACTTTTGAATCCATATTGAAGTTGTTGATATGATCTAGTAGATACTCTCTACAACCTGCAAAACAAACTAGGAGAAAATCTTGTAAGCTAGACAAGCTCTTCTTCAGAGAGGGATAGGAGACTGGAAGCGCTCCTCAGCTCTGTAGAACTTGATCAACCTTGCTGCTCTGATACCATGTAGAAATAATAGATCAATGCTATGACAAATTATGCTAAGAATAAGCACATGAAATAGATCTTGCTACTAAGAATTCTCACAAGCATACACAGGAAAAATAGAGAGAAGAAAAGAGACTGAATCACATGAATGAAGAGATGAATATTGGTGTGTATCCTTCCATTGAATAATTATGAATAATATTGTACATAAATAGTACATCCCTCATAGGAAAATCGAATTGTATGGAAACAACTCATAAATCTCAAAAAGGCTGACTTACCAAAATATAGCAAAACCCCCATGGGTGGATAAAGCACTTACTAAATCTATCAAGGACCTCACGAGTTGGAAAAAGCATGAGTGAGTTGTCAAGGAGATGGAAATAACATGATAATCCTATAAAATGGAGAAAAACTAATGGAGGATGGGTTGGAAACAAAAGCTCCCAGTTTCCTAGTTGACTAGCTTTTATCTTATCCATAGAAAAGCAGGAAAAGCAGAAAAAGCAGAATAAAGCAGAAAAAATAGAACAAAGCAGAATCTGCTGTAAAGTCCTGTATGCTAATTCTGGATGGTCAAAAGGTGGTCAAGATCAACCCATAATTGGAAATAAATCATTCTTAGGATATAGATGGCATGTATTGACTTTAAGGTGCAAGTGGATGCCAACTAATTAAGCTAGTGGGTGAATAATTAATCAAATAATGATTAATTATTTTATCCTAAGTTGTGATTGGGTTTAATATATTCCTACAAGTTGAAGTATCTGAATAAGATGGATGAATAATTTGGCTTCTTGTGCATCCACATCTCCATGGAGCTACTCTTCCATCTTAATGGACTGAAAAATACAAAGGAAGTATGGGAGAAGCTTGAATCCTTCTTTGGAAAGCATGATGAGATGATGGGCCATATTCCAGAGAATGAACTGATAACACTACATCCCAACAAATTCAAAACTATACAACAATTTTTCTCAAAATTTAAATCCCTTGTCATGCAATGAAAGCAGCACAGGATCGATAAGAAGGATGAGAAATTGGTGCTCTTAATTATGAGCAATTTTTTTCCCAGAATTCTCAGTTTTTGTATCAACCTTTCACTTCAGGAGACTGACAAATCCTCATTGGTGTATTCCATCCCTTGATGCCCTCACATAATCTCTTATTCATTAACAAGAGAAGTTGATACAGATCAGAGCTCTCAAAGCCTCCAAGAATCAATCTCTCTTAGCTAGGGAGACTAAGAATGCACAAGAAAAGGGAAAGCATAGAGGCAAAGAGAAGAAAAAAATGATTTTAAGTCTAAGGATAAGCAGAATCCTCCAGAAGGAGCATCAAGTTTGAAGAAGGATAAAAACAAGAAGTTTGACAAGGCCAAGTGTTCTTACTGCAAGAGAGGAAATCATCCAGAGAATAAGTGTATGATGAAAACCATAGACCATATGTCTAGGATTCTTGAACATAACAATATTTCCATTCCTGAAGGTGCAAAGAAGTCTGATGCTGGAAATAAGACAGAACATCATGAGAGGTGCCATGCTCCGAAGGCAGGATTTTCTTAGTCAATTTTTTTTGTTATTGGTTCTAGATCCTCCAACCACATGGTTACCTCTCAAGAATCATTTTCTTCTCTAGATCTCTTTGGAGGACCAAGAATCCACATGGGAGATGATTCAAAAATCCCATCTATTGGGAAACGTTCCATCAAATTTGAGCATGGAGTGTTTAAGAATGTTCTCTATGTCCCTTCCTTGGAAAAAAATCTATTGTATGTATACCCGATGACTCATACTAGCTCACCCAAGTGAGTCGCCTTTGATCCTGACACAGTGGCTATCTCAAAAATATCTACTGGAAATTTGATATTGAAAGGTGTTACTAATCATGCCTTCAAGGCATATGATTTTTCTCACTTCCTACTTCATATCCTAGTTCCTTATTCACTCATGCTAATGAAACACGTAGGATTTGGCATGAAATATTTGGCCATCTGAATTTCAAATATCTCCAACAACTGTACAATGAAGAGATGGTTGAGGGATTTCCTCTCATCAAGTCCTCTGAAGTAGTCTGTAATGGTTGCGTGGTAGGTAAGCACCCAGAGAGAAACTATGAGTTTGGGAAGGAAAGAAGAGATGCCTCTGTTCTTGGCCTGGTTCATAGTGATGTATCTAGACCAATGCCTACAACATCTATAAATGGATCCATATACTTTCTGATCTTCATTGATGACTACTCAAGGTATTGTTGGATCTAATTCCTCAAGCAGAAGTCTGAGGTTTTTGAAACCTTTAAAATTTTCAAATCCTTAGCTGAGAAAACTTTTGAGAAGAAGAACAAAGCACTTAGATAAGATAATGGATGAGAGTACATAAAAAGAGAATTCCAACAACTGCGTGCTTCAACAGGTATTTAAATGCAACACTCAGTCCCATACACACCACAAAAAAATGGTTTAGTTGAGAGGAAGAACATATTTCTGAAAGAGATGGCTACATTCCTTCTTGAAGCAAGAAATATTCCTCCATATCTATGGGTTGAAGCAGTGAATTGTGCTTTGTACATATAGAATAGAGTGCCTCACAAGTCTGTGATTGGGGTCACTCCCTTCAAATCATCAATGGGACATAAGACCAATGTATCACATATGAGGGTTTTTGGATCCAATGTATGGGCCAAAATTCCTACTGACAAGAGGAAATCCTTCCAAGATTAGAGTAGTGAATGCATACTGCTAGGATATATAGATGATGAAAATGCATACAAACTCATGGATATTACAACCAAAAAGTGCTTTATAGAGCGCAGTGTTCAATTTGAGGAATATCTGGTGCATGATTCACAACCAGTTGAAGAATGTATAATTACTGCATCAAATCCATTTGCAGATAATGATGTCTTTACTAATATTTCAGATTCAGAGTATGAAGAGGATGATCAAGATGATCAAGATATTGATGTTGATGATGAACCTCAAGTATATATAGATCCATATCCAACACCTACTCCCACTCAAAGGCCTAAATGGGCCCAAAAGCTCATTGAAGTTGATGGGAATAGTGCTGGGGATCCATATGACATAAGAATGACAAGATCTCAATATCACAATGAAAACCTTGCAGTCTGCCATTCAGATCCACTTCTCCCATAGAGGTGCTTCCTGATGATGGGGTCATATCCTTAGTGCTACAGAGAGGCTTTCCATGATCCAAGGTGGAATGAAACCATGTATGATGAGTTTGATTCGCTACAAGACAACAAAACCTGGAAGCTTGTCACTTTTCCTTTTGGGAGGAATTTAGTTCAGTGCAAATGGTTCTACAAGACCAAGATAGAATCAGATGGAACCACTACCAAGTACAAGGATAGAGTAGTGAAAAATGGGTACTAACAAGTCCATGGGATGGACTACAATGAGACATTCACTCCTATTTCAAGAATGGACTCCATAAGGCTCGTTTTGGCCATTGCAGCTTCGAAGAGGTGGGAGGTACATCACATCGATATGAAGAGTGCCTTCCTCCATGCTGACCTGGAAGAGGAGATATATATGACACAACTTTAGGGGTACACTGACTATTCATCCTTGGTTTGAAAACTGAGGAAATATCTCCATGGGCTCAAGCTAGCCCCAAGGGTATGGTATGCCAAGATGGATTCCTTCCTAATGTCACAGAAATGTGAGAGGTTCAAGTCTGACTACAATGTCTTTATGCAGCAGAAAGGGGGCTCCTTACTGTGATTGTTCTATATGTGGATGACTTGCTCATTACTAATGGCTCAGCTGCTGGATTGAGAGGAATCAAGTTATATTTAAGCAAAGCATTATCCACGACTGATCTAGGACTGTTAAGGAATTTTATTGGTCTTGAAGTAAATCAAAAGGATTCTAGAATCACGATTACAAAGTCCATATACATAGGATACTTGCTAAAAAAATTATACATGACCGATTGTAAATCATCACCCTTCCCCTTCCTATCTGACATCAAGTTGGAAGAAGGTGGTTAACCCCACACAATTGGTTGACATTACACTCTACAGACAGCTGATTGGTAGCCTATTGTACCTCACCCATTCATGGAAAAATCTATCTTATGTTGTGAGTGCTACTTCCAGATACATGCAGGAGCCGCATGATTTGCATTGGAAAGCAACAAAACACATCTTGCATTATGTGCCAGGTACGAGGGAGTTTGGGATCCACTATTCTGTTGGTGCACAACTAGATCTGATTGGTTTTACTAATTCATACTGGGCTGGTGATAATATTGACATGAAATCTACATCAAGATTTGTGTTCATATTGGGATCTAGACTAATATGTTGGCCAAGAAAGAAGCAAGCAACTCTTGCTCTCTCTTAAGATGAAGCAAAGTATCAGGGGGCTGTGAATGCAGTTATTCAAGAAGTTTGGCTACATGGGATTTTGACAGAATTTGGAATTCACACTTCTTCAGTAGACCTCTTTTGTGATAATCAGATTGCAATCAAGATATCCAGTGATCTAGTTCAGAAGCAGTGGGCTAAGGACATTAAAGTCCACATGCATTAAATCTGAGAACTAGTGCATAGTAAGGACATCATTCTATATTACTTCCCTACAGAGGATCATATTGCAGAAATATTCATCAAGTCCTTCACTAAAAAGAGATTTGTATATCTCACAGATTTGTATATCTCTTATCACTAACCTCTCTATAATACAATGGTGTTACAATAGGAAAAAATTGAATTCCTTAGGTAGGATTTGAATTCACAAACTTAGACTGGCTCCGATGCTAACTCAATGTGGGAAAATCGCCACTAGAGATCACTAATGCAATTTTGGTAACCTGAATTAGTTCACAATCAGTTAATTGATCTAGGTAGGTGAGAAAATGCACCCAACCTCCCTTAAATCATGCAAACTAGCACTAGACTAACTGAATATGAACTAATTAATGGGAATCAGACCAAAATGAACATAACTGAACATTGACTAGGGTCAACTACTAGTGATTGTTGGTGGCACTCAGATTGGGTTCCTAAATTATAGGGATTGGTATCTAGAGATACTAAACTCATGCAAAAAGACACATCAAGTGTTATGTGGGCCCTAGATAAGTCCCCTATGTCACTAGTGAAGTGGAAATAATCTCCTAAGCTAGGAAAAGACAATTATACTATGGTGGTCAAGGGAGGAATAATTAATTAATCCTAACACCCACCATTAATCTTAACTTGGACAACTCGGGAACTGGAAACTAAGACCAAAGGTCACCCATACAATCTAAATGCAAAAATCATTGCTTAACAAACTGGGAAAATGGGGAAAACCTCATGGGAAACCCCCCCCTCAAAATAAGTAGGAAAATCAAGAACAGTAATTGAATCAAGCCTTTACACCAAGAAGAGATGTGAGATATGTAATGTTATGCTGACCAAATTTTTTCTCATGTGTGTGCAATTTTCCATGATTTTTTTGGTCAATTTACACTAAATTGTTTCTCTCTTATACAACCTTCTTTTCATTGTGAATTCATTCAAGCCTGAGGATCCTAAGCTTTGATAAATTAAATAGGTTCTTCACAAAAGAAAAAGGGGCAAGACCTAACATGGATGATATGCTAAGGTCCTTTAGGGTAGGTAGGTATGAAAATGATGATTTCCTAATGCAATCTGAACAAGATTACATGTCCCGCAGTTGGAGCCAGAGGTTACCCCCTATTTGCACATGGTGTTCACTTTAGATTTTCTAAAGGAGTTTTTGGATGACCTGGGCATAGAGAGACATTCTGGGTTGGTTGCATGGAGAGAGAAACAATGGACAAGAAACAATTTAAGTATGACATTTTTAGGCACTTTTCCAGCCTCAAACAATGTTAGAAGTGATTATAGGTGACCATAATAGTGGTAAAAATGCTAAAACTTAGGCATGGGTAGTTTCCTGAAACTTTCCAGGCATGATTTCACCCATTAAAAGTGATGATGAAGGCCATTTAGCAAATTTTGGGCAGGCATATTTAGGGCCTAAACCATCAGTAAACAATCACAATACGTACCAATCATGAGTTTTGGGCATGAAGAATGCCACATAAAAGCATTCAAAATCTTGAAAATTTATCAACATATTTGGAGTAAAAAAGGAAGGAAATGTAGTGACAAAAATCAGCCCGTTATTGGTATTCTTGTGCATGTGTAGATGAGAGTAGCATTAAAATTAGATTTGGGCATACTAAAGGAAAAAATGGTCATGTCTTAGCCCTATTATGCCTGTCAAAAGGGCAGTAGCAACATGTTATGAACAATCATATGGATGGAGCATCCCTAGAATCAATTCAGTAGCATCTCTGAGGGTTAGGTAGTCTTACAACAACAATGAAAGGAATTATTGTGTGTGGAAGAAGACAAAAAAATCCCTAAGACGCAGGGAGTAACTCTAAATTCCATTATAAAAGAATAAATTTTCATGTTTTATAAAGGATGTTAGCCCTTCAAGTATCCTTTGCCACTTATTGGAGTGCCTGACCTATTCTTTGAAGAGATTTTGTTTCACTTTTGGGTTTGTTGTGGCAAACCATCTTTCCAAAATTAGGGTATTGAAGGCCAAATTGTCACATAATGAGGTCTGATCTCTATTGGAGGAGCGCCAAGCCTTGGAAAACCTAATCTTTAGTCACGAGATCCTTCTTTACTTACGACGTGACTTTGAGCATAATTTATGGAGTTTGTCCAACCTATTTGAAGTGTTTTTGGATGTTTATTGATCGTCATTGGCCCCTATTTCCTTGAGGCACCATTATGTATTGGCCCTACACTTGATGTGGTTTAATGTATCGTGGAAGAATATTCTTTGTGAAGATTGTTTGGTTGTTTCTAGGCTTTGGGTTTATTTTTTCATCTTATTCCTTTGTTAAAGGAAGCACCTTCCTTGTTGGCAAACATGTGGAGGGGTCTTGCATTATAATATGAGGAATCATTTTGCACTTATGGAGTTAGTCTTCATATTTTTGAGTAGCGTTTCCTTGGAGAGGCTAAAGGGGACCTTTCTTAGGTGCCGCGACTTATTTTACGGACTGGATTTTCTTGTTGGAGGCGACTTGAGGCATGATTGGTTGTCTTGTGGGCACCATTGGATTTTTTTATGGACATCTTTTGGTTATATGAGCATTTTTAGTTTCTTGGTGGACATGGTTTGTTGGGAAAGTTTCTTACAAAAGTCAGTAAGTGGGAATCCTTTGGAAGGGGCTTTGTGTTGATTTTGTACCTAGGAAAGTGTTCCCTCAGTGACTTTGTGTCTAAGTCACTAAAAGGGGAAAAATGACATGACCCTTGCATTAATTTCTTGTGATATGAAATTAATTTCACTTTAGAGACTTAAAGTGACTTTTGAAATATTTAATGAATCGAGCAAAATTAATAATTTATGGAGAGAAAGTGAATTTATCTCATCCATTTATTTTTTATCTCAAGATTCAGTTAGGGACCTTGGATAAAAATACCATTCATATACCCTCATGAGACAACCAAAAAGGCAAGGGAAAGGCATTCATTCATTCTCCAAGAGAGTTGGAGAAGTTGAGTTTTTGAGAGAGAGAGAAGGATGAGAATGGCACAAATTCCAAGACCGTACAACATGAGATATTTGCATGATTTTATAGAGTGATTTTGGAATAGAAATCAAGGCATACTAGTAGCGTGGAAATCAAGTAATTGCATGAAATTTGAGGAGTAATTTTGGCACAATTTTCAAGAATTTTGATAGCAAATTTATTGCAGTGTAAACATGAATTCGTACAACATTTTTTCGGTTTGATTGGGGATGAATTTCAAGATGGTGAATGCAAAAAAATTGAGATAATTTGTTGTTGTACCAATGGGCACACAAACTGAGGTTGAAGACATCGCATAGCGCGAAATTCAAGGAACATGATGGCTGTGAGAATAAATTCAAGCAGGCCTAATAAGGGAACGGATTTCCACACATTTAATGCATAGAAATCAAGGCTTCAATAGAACAGATTTCGAGGAATTAATTTTGGCCTTCCGATGTTTGAGATAAGTTGTACTCATTGTGTTGTACTACCACACTTTTCCTTTTAAGAAGAAAATAATAAAAATCACTCTCTCTCACAAGTTTTCCCCTTTGAGGGTTTTTCTTGGGGAATTTCCCAAAAACATTGAGTCGGAAATATTTTTATGTGTGGCTGAGTTTTATTTTTTCTTATTCAAATTGTAATTTTTTTGCAGTTTTTCAACCTACATAATGGTTTATGTGTGAAAAAATCATTTGAAACAGTCATATATGAATGGTGTAGGGAATTAAACTCTATGTTATGTACTAAACTTGAAACTCGGAATGTGAATTTTTTTACATGAATTAAAGAGAAGGGAACATAATTACAGAAAAATGATTTTCAGAGTTGAGAGATGCATTTCTTTTATTCCCTAGGCATAATTGTTGGACTTACATTTTTCAATGAGATAAACACTGGGTTGAGGATAGAGGACATGCTATGTAGGGAAGCCAATTTTAGTCCTTAGAAAGAAAGGATTGCACTTTTTTTGTAGGAGAATGCCATTGCGGGATATTGTGAATAGTACTCAAGCTAATCTGGTGGTTGTACCTACATCTACAAATGTTTCAACTTTGGCAGCCTTCAACAAGGACATCATGGCTAAGATAATTATCCTTGATGAAATTAAGGACCATGTGATCCCTCATGTGATTAGTAAGGACCATTCCTATGAGATGTGATATGCCTTAACACACATGTACCATAGTTCCAATGAAAACCAGAAGATGGTACTGAGAGAGAATTTGAAAAGCATCATGATGGCTAAACCTGAAAATGTTACTTTCTACCTCACTATGATAACACATGTGAGAGATGAGCTTGGAGAAATTGGAGAGGTTGTACTTGGCCATGAGCTAGTGCAGATAACCTTGAATGGCGTGGCCAAGCCATGGACTATGTTTGTGGAGGCCATTATGGCTAGGGAGAACATGCGTTCATGGGATAATATTTGGGATGAATTTGTTTAGGAGGAGATCCATAGAGGATATGTATAGGGTATTTCATCTCACAGTAAGGATGGTGAGGATAATGTGGATTTGATAGCTAAGGGAAATAAGAAGTATAAGAAGGGTCCCAAGGGTGGGGATAAGAAGCAGTGTGGCGATCAGAAGAAATATTTGAGTAAGTAAAATGCTTTGCTTGCCATAATCTTGGGCATTATGCTGGACAATGTCCGAACACAAAGAATAAGAAGCAACACAAAACAATGTTGCATAGATGGATGAGTATGCACCGCAGTTCGAGAAACAGTTTTATCTATGTGTTGGTAATTTAGAGAGAGAATCCATTACCAACATTGATGCAAATGAAGAGAAAGAGTACTCACTGTTGGTTGGCCATTCCTTGAGTGCATCCACCACCAAATGCACTCGGCACATTGATAGTGGAGCTTCTATCCATATGAAAAGTGTGTGGGATATTTTTTTAGAGTTCACATAGATAGGTTTGGATATGGAGGTGGTGTTGGGATATGACACTATTATTAGGGTAGTTGGGCGGGGGAATGTCACCTTTAATAGGGTGTCCACGGAGCCCATGAATTTGAGGGATGTCTTGTATGTCCTTGGGATGAAGAAGAACTTGATTTCAGTTTCCATGATCGAGGATAGGGGATTTACAGTCTACTTCCTAGATGGGTATGTGCCTGTTTTTCCCAAGGGGTTGATTCTATCTACTTCTTTTCCAATTGGATTCATATGTGGGAAACTGTATAAGCTATTGTTTCATCATTTTCATGTTTTGACACACAACATCAACAATTGTGATCTATGGCAGCTATGGAATAGGAGGATGGTTCATTTGCATCATCCATATCTGAGGATGTTGAGAGAGGTGGTCTCTGGCTTGCGTGAGTTAAACACATAGCATAGTGATGTGTGAAAAGGGTGTGCTTTGGGAAAGTACACCAATAATTCTTTTCCAAAAAGTGACAGTAGATCGAAAAGAGTACTTGATTTGATTCAATCTGATTTATGTGGTCCTATGTCTTCTGTTTCATTGGATGGTTTTGAGTACTTTGTTACATTCATCGATGAATTTTCCAGCAAGACCTGGTTTTTGTTTTTGAAGATAAAGAAGTTGGAAGAAGTCTTGCAGAGGTTCCAAGAGTTCAAATATCTTGTAGAGAACCAAATAGGGAGGAGGATTTGGGTGCTGAGATCAGACAATGGGGGTGGGTATACATTCAGAATAGGAGTCCTCATAGAGCCTTGGGGTGCATGAATCCTGAGAAGGTTTTTTCAGGGAAGAATATCGAGGTTGTCCATTTCAGGATATTTGGTTTTCTGACTTACTCTCATGTCCCTTCAGAGAAGAGGACAAAGTTGGAGCCCACAACAGAAAATGGAATTTTTGTGGGGTATGATGAGACTTCAAAGGCATTTCACAAATATTTTCCTTCACTGATGAAAGTTTTTGTGATGAGGGAGGTGATATCTGAGATGTGGGATTTTATGAAGTCTTATGAGTCAGAGCAATGGGAGTAACAAGATTCCACACCTCATGTGAAACATAGAGTCCAACTTCACATAATGTAGGGTCACAAGTATCTGGGGTGACTGGTCCACATGATACAAGTGCTTCAGGTTCAAGGAAACACTCTATAGGTTCACCGTGTATTGGTTTAGGTCCTTAGGTTACAGGTTCACCAGTTCTATCACATGTTTCTAATTCACTTGGTTCACCAGCTACTGGTTCAATGGTTACTTTTTCACTAGCCACATGGTCACCGACCACATGGGATACATATTCATGATAATCATTAGATGTGGATGAGAAAGATTATCCCCCCCCACCAGAGCCCAATTTAAGGAAGAGTAAGCCAAAATGGATTCAGAACACCTTGAAGGAATCTCAAGAGTCAGTGGTGAATCCGAAGAGACATGTTCAGGAGAGTAGAGTTCCTCAGAGATTTTGCAGTTACATGGCTATGGAAAGCAATCTACAGTGAGTTAGAGCCTCCAATTTTGAAGATGCATCCCAACATCAAGTGTGGAGAGATTCCATGATGGAAGAGTACCATTCCGTAGTTAAGAATGATGTTTGGGGGATTGTACTGATACTGGAGGGGATGTAAGTTGTGACTTGTTAGCGGATTTACAAGATCAAGAATGTTGCGAATGGAAGTGTGGAGAAGTACACAGATCGTTTAATTGTGGTGCAAGAATGATCACAGGTACAGGGAGTATATTATGGCAATACCTTTGCATCAGTTTCTCATTACTCTTCTATTAGAGCAATGACCTCCATTGTAACAGAGATGGATTAGAAGATCTACCAGATGGATGTGAAGACCACATTTATCAGTGGGATTATACAATGGGAGGTGTATGTTAAGAATACATAGAGATTTGAGATTCATGGGAGAGAGTCCCATATTTGTAGATTTAATAAATTCTTGTATAGATGTAATGTCTCGACTTGGGATTTTGGAGAATAGTACAAATTGGGCAAAATCAAGCTTAAATTGTCTTTCTGGGTTTGGTTCTCGACACCACCGAACCTTTCCAAATTTATTGTGGAGGGATACTATGGGATTTAAACAATCCTAATAGACCTCAGACACTCAATGGTTGAATCAGAAAAATCATTTGACATGTTATTCAAGTTTGCATAATTTTGGCCAATTTCGAGCTTTGCTAGTCATGACTCTAGGGGGTTCCAAATGACTCCAAATGGTATGGAATTTGTAAATAAAGGATATTGTAAGTATTAGAACAATACAATATTACCCATGATCACTTAGTATCTGACTTTAGGCTTCTGCAAATTTATTTGGGGCTAAGAATAAAAGGGACAACTTTACTAGGAAAATTGAGGTCAAACTCCCCCAAAGGGTGAGAGCCAAATTGGATTCCCAAATCATGTACGAACCTCCCAAATTTGTAAGAAGAGTACAAGGACTGATATAATGGAATTACATTACACATGGTTATTATTTCTCCAAATTGGTTATAGAGTTCCACATTCGTTTGATAACTTCTAGTGAAATTGCTTATGGAGAAATTGCATTACTAGCTTGATTTTGACATATGAAAGGTAGATTTAAAGGTTGAGATAAATATGTGACATATAGAGACCATATACATCATAAAAATTACTTCCCCAACAATATTAAACACCAGATAAATCCCTTCATACAAGTCTTGTATACAACTCATTCAGTATGGGAGTCAAATACATGAAAACTAGTGAATTAGTAGCATTGAATTGCAAGAGTTTTACATATGGATTTCTTGGATTTCGACCCACAAAACATAGGGACATGAAATTACAGAGTTAAAATCATATATGGCTGTCACAAAATCATAAAACTCATAGAACATCCCCCATACAAATTTGATATAAAACTACTTCAAGTTTGAAGCCAAATCCATGAAAACTAGTTATTTAAGAGCTTGAGAATGTGAGCCTTTCATACTAGAGATTCTTGAATTTAGATCTACAGAGAATATGGTAATGGAATTTCATAGTTATACATCATTTATGTATTTCATACCATTATCAAACTTATATAAAATTCCTCATCCAAATCTTATATACAAATCTTTCCAAAATGGAAGCCAAATACATAAAATCTAGTCATTCAAGAGCATGGGAATGCAAGCTTTTCATACATGGATTTATGATATTTGGATTTACAGAGAATATGGACAGAAGAGTACAGATCCATACATCATATACCCAATATTGGGCACCAAATATCCTCAGCAAAGTGCAAGCACCACTGCAACAAGTGTGCCATCAACATGAGAGTGTGGGGGAATGGAGAAGAAGGAATGAGATAATAGGGAGATAGATGATAATTCGACTGTATGGAAATTCAAACTGAAAATAAAAATCCTTAATTAATCTCCAATGAGAGGTATGAATTTCCTCTCCATCAACCAACTTGTAAAGGAATCCAACTCCCTCAAAATTGGTTCATAAGCAAGGAGAGTGAACACTCACCATGCAATGGACAAGCAAAAGCTCTTGAAAATTCCAAAGGCCAATTAAAAAATTATCCAAAAATATTATCCTTCCTGATGAAATCATTTTATTAACTTCATGAGTCCACAATTCTAATTTCCCTCCATGGGCTTCCTCCAACTCATCTTGGTGGTTTAGTAACTCTCATGACACTTGTCTTCCTCTTCATGCTACAATTATTTCCCTAGTTCGAATGACTGACTATAACTCCCAAATTCTACCTCTTGGTGTATATCTTTATCCCTTCCATTTTAGATTTGTCATATGTATACAATCATGTCTGAATTTGTCATACTTTTCATTGAATCTTTCATCATTTGTTGTCATAGAGTGCACGAGATCTCCTTCCAAGTGGAACACATTGTCTTCTAGTATCTTCCTCTTCCATGGGAGTTAATATATTTTACAAATTCTAATTCCTTGCCTCATTATATTCTATGTGACACCACATCACCCTGTAATAACGTTACATTACCCATGTGTTCGAATTTGGATGAAGATCATGCCAAGTGTGTGCGGAATCTAGTCATCCAAAGGCTCCACAAGCTTCCAAGTGTCTTCATGAACCCATGCCACCTTATTTTATTACCATTTATCATTAATGTGACCCATTTAAATGTGAATATGGTTAAATAAAGTCTTTTTTGGGTCCCATATCCCCTTATTACAAAATTTATGTCTCCATCTCAATCTAGGGAACTAGTAGGTTGGTGGAACATTATTTGAAATTAGCCTTATTTGGAAATTATTTAATTGGGGACATGAAAGTCCTCCCCACTCAATATTTCTTGTACTCAAGTAATTTCAAACATGGATTTTGAATAACCTTCTTTCCTTCCAAAACTTTTCTTCAAACCTTAGCTGCAATTTGAGTAGTTGCACTCATGTACTACAATTGTGTGTTTCCAAAAGTAAAGATATGAGGATATTTGAATATTGATATATCCTTTGAAATCACCACTAACACCAAAAGGATTAATAAAATCCATCAAGACAAATTTTTCACAAATAATCTTTACCTCTATCTTTTGAAAACTTTTTCTAAACGTTCAACCCTTTTTTCTACTGTATAATTCTTTGAAGTTGGTACCGAGTTGCCGAATTTGAATTTCCAAGATTCCAAGAAAATTTCAGAGAGGAACCACCATTATTGTTTCTTCTCTACTCTGATTACAATCACCTTCCAAAGTGGTGACACAATATCCCCTACTGCTTGTTTCCCCCAAAAATGAAACCGAGCAATACCCGAATCCCAATGCTTGTATTGTACCGTTCCAAACATCATGAGTACAAAATATAGATCATTAAAGTACATAAATACATCATACAATTGTACATCAAAAAGGTACCTCATCAAAGGATACAGACAATGCTTGTACATCCAAGTAAGTAGATCATCATGTGGACCATACACACTAGCATCAAGTATATATCAAAGCTGATCCAATGACATAGGTGGGGATCCCATGTCATATAATGTTGCTCCAAAATAATGTAAGATGCATCAAAATAATAATCAGCCATGTGTTATTTCATCCAAGAAGTGAATGAAGAACCTACACCAAAATCTGAAACAAATAAGGAGCAAATAAAACATGAAGACTTCAAGTGGCTCAAAGACGTCTCATCAATACACCCATGAATATGTATATCATTATAATGTAACAAAGGATTCTGCTGCAAATGTAAACAAGATGGAATTATATTCATTTAAAAATCAAAAGGAGAGATAGGAATTCCATACTCTTAATGTGGCACCATAAAAAATAAACCTTTCACCCATACTTCATTAGGATGAATGCTGCAAAATATAGAAGTGTAGGATGTAGGAAAATAACCAAATCACCCAAGGGATTAGAAAGTGCAAAATTTTCATCATGTGAAGGCTCCATAGGGATAGGATCCATAGGGGTAGGATTATGCATCTCCCTCAAAATAGTGACACTTTCCTCATATGTTAGTTCCAAGGTAGTGGAATCATGAACTGCTTCCAAAAGTGTGTAACAATTATCAAGAGGCAGCTCAAGCTCCTCTTCCACTACAAAAATTTATTGGAACTCATCAAGCCCATCTTCAAACTCATCAATAAATTTCAATTTTCCATGCTTCTCATGATCCATCATGTCATGAGAATCCTCCAAACAATATACCATATGACAATCTGAAACATAGGAGGAAGAACACGTATCTTGCAACCTCTTAAGAAGTTGCTCATTTTGACTTTTGAGCTTATGACTATCCTCATTATTATTCAATTATGCTTCATGTAACCATTCATTAAGCTCAACTAAATTGTTTCTATCAAAAATCAAAGACATGCAATTACCTTCGATGTTGCACTTTGCTCTTTGAATCTTCTCCACGTCTTCAAGGAAGGATGTCTCCTCCAATGAAGAAACTTTCCAAAAATAATTTGACACCAATGATTTAGTGTCATTGAGTATGCTAAGGGCCTCATGGATATTCCATTCACTCATCTTCAAATACCCTTCAATGAAGGATGGTTCATGGGAGTGAACCTCCTCTTCTTCTTTCTTCTTGATTTGATCAACTTCTTGAAGCTCAAGTGTTGATGGGAAAGTTGATCTTAGTTCTTCATTATTTGCCACAAGGTCTTAATCTAATGCTCATGATAAATTTGTCTTGCATCAACAATTTCAAATCTGATCTCTATGTCACCAACATAGATTTGTGAGCACCCATTAGTAGGTACACCTTCACAGTTCAAGCATCCATCAATAGATTCCCTTTGGTCGATGTCCACAGTAGAATGCATCTCTGAATGATATTACATAGTTTCAAGGGACTGTTCTTCATTCTCATGTGATGTTTCCTCATATTTTTCATTTCACTTGGGAATGACTTTCGATCCTCTTGATGTAATGCTTTTTGTACTTCACCACCCATAGAACTTAGTATCTGAATTTAGGCTTCTTCAAATTTATTTGGGGCTTATAATAAAATGGGAAACTTTACTAGGAAAATTGAGGTCAAATCCCCGCCAAGGGTGAGAGCCAAATTGGATTCCCAAATCATGTACAACCCTAAAAAATGTGTAATAAGAGTATGGGGACTGATATAAAACCTCATGTACTATCATTACACATGGTTATTAGTTCAGAAAACTGGTTATAGAGTTCCACATTCGTTTGATAACCTTCAGTGAAATTGCTTATGGGGAAATTGCATAACTAGCTCGATTTTGACATGTGAAAGGTAGACTTAAAGGTTCAGATCAGGATGTGACATATAGAGACCATATACAGAATAAAAATTGATTTCCAAAGAGTATTAAAAACTAGATAAATCCCTTCATACAAGTCTTGTATACAACTCATTCAATATGGGAGTCAAATACATGAAAACTAGTGAATTAGTAGCATGGAATTGCAAGAGTTTCACATATGGATATATTGGATTTTGACCCATAGAGAATAGGGAAATGACATTACAGAGTAACACATAATATATGGCTGTCACAATATCATCAAATTCATAGAAAATCCCTCATACAAATCTGATATAAAACTACTTCAAGATTGAAGCCAAATCCATGAAAACTAGTTATTCAAGAGCATGGGAGTGCGAGCCTTTCACACTGAAGTTTCTTGAATTTAGAGATACAAAAAATATGGTAATGAAATTACAGAGTTATACATCTTTTATGGCTTCCAAATCATAATCAAACTTATATAAAAGTCCTCATCCAAATATTATATACAACTCTTTCCAAAATGGAAGCCAAATACATGAAAAGTAGTCATTCAAGGGCATGAGAATGCAAGCCTTTCATACATGGATTTCTGATATTTTGACTTACAGAGAATATGGAAAAATTAGTATAGATCCATAGATCATATACCCAAGCTTTGGCACCAAATATCCTTAGCAAAGTGCAAGCACCACTCCAACAATTGCACCATCAACATGAGAGTGTGGGGGAATGGAGAAGAAGGAATGAGAGAATAGGGAGATAGATGAGAATTTCAATTTATGGACCTTAAACCTGAAACTAAAAATCCTTCATTAATATCTAATGAGAGGTATGAATTACCTCTCCATCAACCAACTTGTAAAGGAATCCAACTCCCTCGAAATTGGTTCATAAGCAGGGAGAGTGAACACTCACAGTGTAATGGACAAGCAAAACTCAAGAAAATTCCAAAGGCCAATTAACAAATGATACAAAACTATTCTCCTTCCTATTTAAATAATTTTATTAACTTCATGGGTCCTCATAAGGTCGAATTTATCTCCATGGTATTCATCCAACTCATCTTGGTGGTTTAGTAACTCTCATGACATTTGTCTTCCTCTTCCTACTACAATTATTTCCCCAATTCGAATGGCTGACTCTAACTCCAAAAATTGACCTCTTGGTTTCTATTTTTAGCCCTTTCATGCCATATTTTTCATAATTCTGCAATTATGTATGAATTTGTCATACTTTTCATAGAATTGTTTGTTATTTGTTGTCATAGAGTGCATGGAATCTCCTTCCAAGTGGCACACATTGTCTTCTAGTATCTTCTTCTTCCATGGGAGTTACTCTCTTTTACCAATTCAAATTATGTGGCTCATTATATGCTATTTGACACCACATCACCCTCCAATAATGTCACATTACCCATGTGTTAGAATTTGGATGAATATCATGCCAAGTGTGTGGGGAATCTAGTCATCCAAAGGCTCCACAAGCTTCCAAGCATCTTCATGAACCCATGCCACCTTATTTTCTTACCATTTATCATTAATGTGACCAATTTAAATGTGAATATGGTAAACTAAATTCCTTTTGGGTCCCATAGCCCCTTATTACAAAATTTATGTCTCCATCTCAATCTAGGGAACTAGTAGGTTGGTGGAACATTATTTGCAAGTAGTCTTATTTGAAAATTATTTAATTGGGGACATTACAATAGAATGAAGCAAGCTCCTAGAGCTTGGTACTCTAGGATAGATTCTTACTTGTTGCAGATGGGATTTCAGAAGAGCGAGGTAGATTCGAACCTTTATTGCATTGTGGTTGGTGATGATTCGCTCATCCTTATGCTCTGTGGTTGACTTTTTCATTACATGTACAAAGAGACTCATTGCAACATGAAAGCATGATATTGCTTCAGAGTATGAGATGAAGGACATTGGGATGATGCATTATTTTCTTGGATTGGAGGTTTGAGAAGTTCCTCGACATATTTTCATGTGGAAAGGAAAATATGTAGTTGATATTTGAGGATATTTCAGATGGAGGATAGCAGGCCTATGGCTACTTCAATGATAACCAAGTGGAAGAAAGTGAATGCCTCTGAGAGTGAGTTGGTGGATTAGACTTTATATTGGCATATAATTGGCTCATTGATGTATTTGGTCAATACATGCCATATTTTTGTTTTTGCAGTGAACACTCTCATGCAGTACATGGTTGAGTCAAGGAGTGTGCACTAGGTAGTTGTAAAACACATGCTCAGGTATCTTACATGTATGGTGGATTATGGTTTGGATTATAGGAGGATGGATGGTGTAAAGTTGGTTGGGTACATAGAATTAGATTGGGCAAGATGTGTGACAGAACATAATATCAATTCTGGGTGTTGTTTCAGTTTGGGCTCGATAGCAGTGTCGTGGTTAAGTGGAAAGAAAAAATTAGTTGCATTGAGTTCTGCTGAGGTAGAGTACATGGCATATAGTAAGGCTAGTTATGAGGCCTTGTGTCTTCGCAAGTTGTTGGTGGGATTATTTGGTTAGGAGTTTATGCCTACAATTATATACTGTGACAATAAGAGTTGCATCAAACTCTTCGAGAATCCAATATTCCATGATGGGTCGAATCACATTGAGATTAGGTACCACTTTATCCGAGACTATGTCCAGAGAGGAGCTGTAGAGTTTGAGTACATTTACACTGATGAGTAGGTTGCAGCTCTTTTGACGAAATCTTTGGGGAGGGGCAAGTTTGTTTTCTTGAAAGACAAGTTGGGAGTAGTACAAAACACCTTCCTTGGTAAGAGGGAGTGTTGATTTTGTACCCAGTAAAGTGTTCCCGTAGCGAATTTGGGCCTAAGTCATTAAAAAGGGAAAACTGACATGACCCTTGCATTAATTTAATTTGATATGAAATTAATTTCTCTTTATAGACTTAAAGTAACTTATTGAAATATTTAATGAGGAGTTGTGTGAAATTAAGGATTTACGGAGAGATAATGAATTTATCTTATCCATTTATTTTTTATCTCAAGATTCAATTAGGGCCCTTGGATCAAGAGGCCATTCATTAACCCTCATGAGGCAAACAAAAAGGAAATGGAAAGGCATTCATTCATTCACCAAGAGAGTTGGAGAAGTAAGGTTTTTGAAAGAGACAAATGGAGGATGAGAAGGGCACAAATTCCTAGGAGCTAAGATTGGATCAAATTCCAAGAAATCGAGGCATAAACAATATCATGAAAAATTGAGGAACTACTCGAAGTTTGAGGAGGAACTTTGGCATGGTTTTCGAAAAGTTTGACTGCAAATTCATTACAGCCCGTATAGACATCCATACAACATTTTTTCTGGGTTGGTTGGGAACGAATTTAGAGATAGTGAAGGCATAAAATTCTAGGTACTTTGCTGCTGTACCAATGGGCACACAAACCGAGGTTGAATACACCATTTAAAAAGAAATTCGAGGAGCATGAAGACTGCGAGATGCAATTCGATTTGGCTTGAGAAGGGCATGAATTTCCAGACATTTAAATCACAAAAAAGGCTTCAAAAACACATTTTTCGAGGCAATGAATTTGGTCTTTCGGTGGTTGAGATGAGTTGTACTCATTGTGTTATAATGTTGTACATTTCCTTTTAAGAAGAAAATAATAGAAAACACTCTCATCCCCTCAGTGGTTTTTCTTGCGGAATTGCCCAAAAACACCGAGTCGAAATATTTTTATGTGTGGTTGAATTTTAATTTTGCTCATTTAAATTGTAAAATTTTCCATAGTGTTTCAAGCTACATAATGGTTTATGTGTGAAAAACTCATTTGCAACAGTCATATATGTTAAAAAAATGATAAAGTTATGCCTAGTCCCTTAGAAATTACTTCAAACACTTCATAAACCTACGATATCGGTCCTTAACTAAGACAATAATATTATATATACATTACACAACACATCAGACCAATCAAAAGGCTGATATACTGTTTAAAAAGTCAATTTTCAGCAGAAAACCATCATGAACACAAACTATAAATGTATATAAGAATTAGAAAATATGTGGTTAAATGACCCATTTAAGAGGAATTAACCATTATGTAGTTGTCAAAATAAGAAATGTTACAATAACGTTCTAGTATAGTGATTAATGAATAATACAATGCTGAAATGTACTATATAACTGGGCCAAAATTTTCACCTTGAAATCTATACAGTAAGTTACTTGGAATTTGAGTCTTCAGACTTCCAAAACTGTCCACTACAACAAAAAAACAAGTTATAGCAATTTTCGTTGAAAACTGTGCCCACAATACGACCTTCACAGCTTCCTTGAAATTCGAGACACTTCCTTCACTCTTTCAATGCAGCTAAAACGATACGGTCTCTTCACATTTTGTTAGCACCAGTTATTTTTGCAGAAGTTTGCATTATCGCCATATAAATTTTAAAATTAAATTGGTAATTTGGAAAATTTCAAGGTTTCTACTCGGTTGAATAATGCATAAAATTTCCCAGGTTTGTAAGAAAAAGGTTAGAAGTTTTGAGCTAAAAAAATTCTGTGAATTAAAAAAGATTTTATTAATTTTTAATGAAACTTTTATACAATGGTTTATATATATATATATATTGGCTTTACAAGTGTTTATATTTTATCCAACTTTAGGCAATGGTTTTTAAAATTATATTGGTAATTTGGAAAATTTTAAGGTTTCTACTCGGTTGAATAATGCATAAAATTTCCTAGGTTCGTAAAAAAAAGGTTAGAAGTTTTGAGCTAAAAAAATAGTAATTTCTGTGAATTAAAAAAGATTTTATTCACTTTTAATGAAACTTTTATACAATGGTTTTTATATATATATTTTGGCTTTACAGGTCTTTATATTTTATCCACCTTTAGGCAATGGTTTTTATATATGAATTAAAAAAGGATTTATTCATTTTTAATGAAACTTTTATACAATGGTTTATATATATATATTTTGGCTTTACAAGTCTTTATATTTTATCCAACTTTAGGCAATGGTTTTTATATATAAATTTTGGCTTTACAAGTCTTTATATTTTATCCAACTTTAGGCAATGGTTTTTATATATAAATTTTGGCTTTACACGTCTTTATATTTTATCCAACTTTAGGTAATGGTTTTTATATATAAATTTTGGCTTTACAAGTTTTTATATTTTATTCGTATTAGTATTGAGTAAGCATGTAATTAGTATCTTATATATATAAACCACAAGTACTCAAAGCAATGGTAACCAATCTAGCTGTACTTAATATGTTGACCTTAAAGCAGGTTCATAAGTAATAGATAGAATGACACAAGGTTAGAGACTCTGAGTTATTTGCCATAATAAGCTAAGCTAACCCTATCTAATATACTAAGGTTACGTAATATAATAGGATAACATGGTAATCACTGTGCTCACATATCTAAAGGAGTGTGTAAGCTCTATATAAGGTTCATGGGCAAACAAGCTAGTGTGATACAAGCATATTTTATTAACCATATTAATATACATGAAAGATACCATGTTAATACGATATCATTCAATACACTTGTTATATCTCTATACTCATAACAATTACGGTATTACTGGTATGTAAACTAGTCCCAGGTTCGTAAGAAAAAGGTTAGAAGTTTTGAGCTAAAAAAATAGTAATTTTTGTGAATTAAAAAAGGTTTTATTCATTTTTAATGAAACTTTTATACAATGGTTTATATATATATATTTTGGCTTTAGAAGTCTTGATGTTTTATCCAACTTAAGGCAATGGTTTATATATATGAATTAAAAAAGATTTTATTCATTTTTAATGAAACTTTTATACAATGGTTTATATATATATATTTTGGCTTTACAAGTCTTTATATTTTATCCAACTTTAGGCAATAGGCAATGGTTTTTATATATAAATTTCGGATCACGGTTTAGGGTCGACACTGCTCATCACCCATGGTTTTTATATATAAATTGAGGTCGACACTGCTCATCACCCAAGATAATGAGATAATGGTTTTTATATATAAATTTTGGCTGAGATAATGGTTTTTATATATAAATTTTGGCTTTACAAGTCTTTATATTTTATCCAACTTTAGCCTCTGCTCATCACCCAAGATAATGAGATAATGGTTTTTATATATAAATTTTGGCTTTACAAGTCTTTATATTTTATCCAACTTTAGCCTCTGCTCATCACCGATAAAGATACATTGGTCGTATGGCACACCATATATAATCCAAGCATCAAGTCTTCTTACATTTCTTGTTCCTTAACATGTGGTGAAAACATTGGGGTTTATAAACAAGTGAAAAGTCAAACACATGGTGAATGTGGGATATTTCCCCATTGCAAAAAACAAATGAAACACAAGAAAAACTTTATCAACGCATCATTGGGAAAGATGAGATAGTTAAAAGTTATTAGTCAAGCTATTGGCCGTGCAAGAATTGGTTTGAGGAATTCAAACATGCTAATTGTGAGTTTCGTTTTTTACTCAAATGCGATATGGACTGGAGGACTCTCACTTTTGACATAAAATTATGGAATTGAGATTTATGATATTAGCGCAGGGTTTGGATACTTTGAAATTGCAATTGAATATATTTACAAGAGGGTTGAGGATGGTTCACAACCACTGGGAAGCAACATTGAAGTTATATTAGTTGCTGGAAAATATAGACATAAAGCTCATAATTTTCTTTTATCCTGAAGCAAAATTATAAAAATATTTGTTAAAAAGCTTATGCACAAGACTGAAAGGCAATTTTGTCAGATTCCCAACGATTCTGTACAAGCAAAAGCTCTTAAGGATTCATCAAGCCAAGCATGGTAGCGATTCGGCAATGTATTTCTTTGAAGGAAGAAAAAAAAATAGAGATGTATGTGCTCTATTACCCGCCAGTATTTCACAAAAACGTTGGGTATCACAATTGGTGCTGGTTTGGTTTTACTGTACCAAGAAAAATGATGGTGACTTTCCGCAATGCAATGAGCCATCCAAATGGGTTTTATAGACATGTAGAGCACATTGTTCAGAATTCATCAAAATTACCAGGCATACAGAATGACTTGCAGAAAGTTTTTAACAAAGAAGAATGTACCAATGACGTGGATACCACATGTGATGCAACATCCAAGGAATCGAAGCCATCTCCTACACCGTTGAATTTTCTGCATGATATTTCAAAATTGTTTGTATTTAAAACTCCTGCAAATTAAATTGAAGACCGATGAAGTGGATCAAACTCAATCGCATCCAATGGCCAAAACGAATTCCGTGATGTGAACTTGCACGGAGAAACTATGTTTTCATATTCGTGGAGTGCACGAGCAGTTGCACCAGTAGATCCTGTGGAGCTACTAGCCTTAGTAGACTTCTGACTAAGCCAGACATATAGAGCCATAAACCCCGTAGGGACCAACGAATTGTAAGCTACCCACCCGCTGATCTTGATCCAGTAACAAAGAAAGCATCGGGTTGACTCAGTAGTTTCATCAAACTTGCCCATTGTCAAATTGAAAACACCTGGCATAGCAATATGGTTTAACAAAATTGATCGACGACCATAATAAATTCCGTGTTGTCAACCAACAAGGAGAAATTAGGTTTTGATCTTGATCCAGTAACAAAGAAAGCATCGGTTGACTCAGTAGTTTCATCAAACTTGCCCGTTGTCAAACTGAAAACACCTGGCAAAGCAACATGGTTTAACAAAATTGATCGACGGCCAGAATAAATTCCGCGTTGTCTACAGGCAAGGAGAAATTAGGTTTTGAGATTAGCAGAATTTGAAATTTTAAATAGCAAGCAGCTTGGGACACGTGTTGTCGTATTTTTAATTTTCTAAATGGATTCACGGTCAAAATCCATTTTATCGGCATAAAATGAGCTTCGTATTTGTTTTGTGATACTTTAGAGGAAAAATGGCCGCGAGTATGATTTTCATGGAGGAGCTAGGCATTGAGGAGTTTGAAATTCTTCAGGAAAATATAAATGGATTTCTTTGTAACTTCAATCAAAGCAGTTGTAATGGCAGAATATTATTTAGTCCCAACATTTAAAGACAAGATTCTTTAAGCAACTGAACATGTTTTTTTTATAAAAATGACTATTTTAGTCATTTTATTCAGAGAATTGTTTCTGGCAAAAAAAATCATTTTCCAAAACTGAAAGAGGTTTTTCATAATAACATGATGATATAAAATAACCTCTCCCATTTTTTACACATGTGCTAAGGATTGGGAGAATCTAAGTCATCTTAAGAGGACCAATGTTCAGATTTCAAAATGACTGTTTTAGTCATCAAATACAAAGACTTGTTTCCATCAAATGAAGATGAATTTTCAGAAACTGAAAGATAATTTTATTTATAACATGCCTATACACAATAACCTCTCTCCGTTTTCACACATGTGCTATGGTTTAGGAGAAAAAAAGTGAGTTTTACAGGAAATGTTTCAGGTTTTCCAAAAGACAGTTTCAACCATCAAATTAAAAGAATTGTTGTAGACAAATGGAGTTAAATTTTACAAAACTAAGAGAGTTTTGTATTCTTAACAGGCCTATATTCAAAAACCTCCTTCAGGTTTTACACAGGTTGGGATAATTTAAAATATATTCACAGGGTATTTTTCCATAAATTTACAAGTTTACTATCTGAGTCATTAGTTTCAAAGTTAGATTACGAGGATATGGAGATGAATTTGGAGAAAATAAGACATGGGTTTTGTCGGGCACATTTCCAGTTACAAAAACCTCTTTCGTTTTTCACAAAAATATCACCATTAGGGATATGCAGGAGGGACTTTGAAACCTATTGTTTAATAGTCCACATCCTGAAATGAAGGAAATCTGTTGTAACTGTTTTTATTTTTAGAATCCAGTTACGTTTCGAATTCAAGGTTAGGTAGAGGTTATTTTGATATAAATTCAAATGTAATTGATAGTTTTAGGGTTGGATTTTCAAGAGCAGAGAGGCTCTTCATTGTAATAGGTTTCAGTTTTCCAGAGATGAATAAAATTGCAGAGGAAGAATGTTTGAAGCTTCCATAGCAGAGATTCTCATGCCATCTTTTTCTTCAGTAAGTAATTTCTTTATGTGACTATTTATCTTGTTTCCCACTCCATTTTGTATTTGATTTCATGCTTGAGCATTAGTGTTTATGGGATAGAATTCATCTTGCATGCTCTAGGTCCTTTGTTCAAGGATTTTCAAAACATTTTCTTCTAAAGTCTTGCAGAATTCACCCTAGTTAAGTGCTGTGTTTGATGGGCTATCTCCCTTTGTCTTCTGATCAACCTGCTAATACCTCAAGGCCGAGGAAATGGTGTCTGCCTTGCCTCTATCCATAAACCTTCAAAACCCTACCTCCTGCAACCTATTTTAGATCTGATTGTTGACTTTATTGCCCAATGGTCTCCTCCATGACTATCCCACCAAATATTTAAAAAAAAACTTGTCCTACTTATTCAATCGGAAATATGACCTTCTGACTGTCTTTGATTTAATATCTTGAGTATACAAACTTTGTAAATAGTGAGAGATCCCTCTTTCACTGTATTAAGTCAGAAATAAAGTCCAAAGTGGTTTTTGCTGTTACCTTGGGATCTATCTTTCACAACCTCGGTACATTCTGAGTGATAACACATTCAACAATACAATCAACACTTTTAATGTTTAAACAATGTATCGGAAATGACTTGAGTGAACTTTATAAAACTACATTGGAATTCGAAAAGTCATTTTACTCAACATAATTAAAAAGACACTTTATGACATACATTCACTTTATAAAGTGAAAGTCACTTTAATAAAGTACAACTGACTTTAAAAACATAAAGTCACATCAAAAGTATTTTAATAAACACACATTAATAAAGTCACTTAAGACCTTATTAAGACTACATTATTCCTCACTTTTGCACCTAGGCACAAAGTGCAAAAGTACCTTCCGAGCTTTAAAAGCTAACGATATATGCATGTGGTAGGGAATTAAACTCTATGTTCCAAACTAAACTTAAAACCGGGATTGAGAATGAGCAAATTTTTACACTTTGGACATTGCTTTGTGGACACATTTGAATGGCTTGGTTTCCTTGTGGACATTCCTTGGGGCTTTGTTGGCTATTCATGGACATTGCTCGAGAAGTTTTATTTTGAAGGGGCATTTGGAGGCTTGATGGGGACATCATTTAGTTATAGGGGCCTTAGGAGGCCACATGACATCATCACTCAACATTGCTTCATTTGCTTGGTGGAGGTGCCCTCCTTGTTTAGGGCCTCATGTATCTTATGTATTGTACATGTGCCTTTGACCACTTTATTTTATTGCTTTATTAGGAGTTTGTTAAAACTAAGTGGGTCTTTTGTATTTCAGGTGGTTGGGAGGAATGTTGTTGTACTCCCCACCCAGGTTAAATCTCAGAGTGTGACATGTTATGAAATCAATATGATAACTGATGACTCCTTGCTTCTTCATGAATAATAGGAATCCGTATTTTCCAAGTGAAAAAGTGATACTTTTGTATTAATTTACCCTATCTTAGGCTAGATCTAAGGAAATAGTGATATTTTATTGTAAATAAAGCCTTATCTTCTCTTATGCCTACCAATGTATTGTTAGAGTTAGTTCATGTATTGTGGGCATGTATAGTGAGTATCAAAAGATAATTGTGAAAAATATTCCCAGGTACATTTTTGTCCCAACCTTCAGGAAGTGATCCCATTGGGTTCTTTGATGGTGTATCACAGTTGGGGCACTGTGGTACTGGCATGGTGATTAGAGTAAGTGGTAACCACATGCTTAATTTGTGGATGGGATGTGTTGAAGGCACCAACACAAGAGAAGATCTCATGGCACTTTGGGGATTGCTTTATTTTGTTTTATATAAAGTTTTTTTGTCCCTAGAGGTGGTAGGTGACTCCAGAGTGATCATTGATTGGGAATACAATAAATCCAATCTTCAAGTGACAAATTTAGCTCATTGGATGCACAAAATTAGGGAGCTAAATGAAAAATTCATTAGTTTAAAATTTAAGCATATTTATCGGCAGTTCAATGTTGAAGCAAATATTTTACCCAAAACTACTATTGGACGGATGGAGGGTCATCTGTACTATGAAGAGTACCATGTACATCAAGATATATTCAAGGGCACACTCTAGGCTTATTAGTCTTCCCTACAATTTATATTTTTTGTTTTGTTTTGGATCCTTTGGTGTTAAGTTAGTGTACCTATGTTTGACTACATACCCCCCCTTAATCTAGTGTTTTGTACTCAAGACTATAGTTACTGGGATATAGTACAGGGTTGGAGGCTTGAGGATACATTTTACCTCTCTCTTGGAGTGCCATAAGAGTTTGAATATCTCTTTGTATTTTGGTAGTAGTGGGTTTTTTCTAAACTTTTTTTCCATTTTTTTTTTCTATTTTTTTTAATGACTGGGTTTGTCTAAGGGATAGTAAGACAATGCAATGTTCTCTTTGATATTTTTTTTGGGTGAAAAAAAAGAGAGCCACTTATTCATTTGAACTCATGGTTTTATTTTGAGTGCCGTCTCTCTTTTGGAGCCTAATTGACATATCTTTTCATGAATAATTTTGAAGTGTGTAGAATTTTTTTCTCTTGCATTTTTTGATGGCTGAATATTGAAGTAACATGTAGACTTTTATCATTGTAAGGTTTATGCTCCTAGCTCACCTAAAGGGTAAATTTTCTTAAGTGGAATAACTTTATTGTGTATCTTTGTTGCTTGTTTGTGGTTTGGCTCTTTTAAGAGGGGCTGCAAGTAAAGTTGAGGTACAAGCTAGGGTGTAGGATGGAGGTGTGTGTTATAGAAGCCACCCTCCTTTGGTGAAATTTTGCATGAAGCTTGAATAGCTTTGGGATAGAAACTTGTTTTTATTTGCATAGCTTCCATTCAAACATATACAAACAAGGTCTTTGAGAGGATTACCTTGAGATTCCCTTTTTTCCATGGGGATTGACACTGGTCTTCATGGTCATTCAACTATAACCTATACTACAAAGAAAGACCTCAAGTTTTTCTAAGGCTAGGCTCTTCAAATCACCTTGTGCCCTCATTCCCATAGGGAAGCCTTCATTGAGTTGGATAAGTGCCAACCAAAAGTGTAGAGAGGTGGTTATCGAGGTGATAGTGGGTAACACCTCTAGGATGTAGTTGGGCTAGCCGTTTTCTTTGGGGCTTTAACTATACCTGCTAGTTCATGCTATAGCAAGGGATTTGGAGATTGTTGTGCTTTTTCTCTATCCTGTAAAATGATCTTATGTTTCTCTATCCTACCAAATTTTGACTCCCAAGCAACAACAACAACAACAAATGCACAACACCAAGGTCTTTCATCTCAAATTAAGACAAGTACCTCATGAAATGATACTAATTGTTTATTAAAACCTAGATTGCGGATTTTTTTACAGTGCCTTTATAATTTGGCTATTTTAAAGTGTTATCTATTAATGCATAAGATTGTATGTTTCCCACAACAACCTTGAACTCCCGTGCGGCTAAGTGGGAAGATGCGATAATGTACACCCTATGTTTAAAGACACTTAAAACAAGACAATAGCTTAAAACAAAATGAAAACTATGAAAACTATGACATTTAAAATCGAAAAGGAAATCATATTTACATGTAAACACTAAGTTTGTGATCATTAATCTATTTCAACTTATTTCAATAATACTTTGTGTTTATTTATCTTTTGTATCATTAAACGGCTAAGTGGGGAAGATGCGATAATGTACACCCTATGTTTAAAGACACTTAAAACAAGACAATAGCTTAAAACAAAATGAAAACTATGAAAACTATGACATTTAAAATTGAAAAGAAAATCATATTTACATGTAAACACTAAGTTTGTGATCATTAATCTATTTCAACTTATTTCAATAATACTTTGTGTTTATTTATCTTTTGTATCATTAAATTTTTATGTTTTTAATTGCTTGTTTTAAAATAAAAGTAAAAATAAATATTTCGAAATAAAATATGATACATAAAAAACAAAAGAAAATGTTTTTAATTGCTTGTTTTAAAATAAAAGTAAAAATAAATATTTTGAAATAAAATATAATACATAAAAAAACAAAAGAAAAAGGAAAAAGAAACTAAGAAAGATATAAATCTTATTTTAAATATCTTATTTTATAAAATAGTGAATCCTAAACAAAAACAGAACAATCACAAAATGATTATTAAATAAAATCAACAAAATTAATAATGAAAATGAAACAAATCACTATAATAGGTTATTTACATGAAAATTTACAATTATGGAAACTTTTTTTTCATGTTTTATTTATTTATTTTTCTTTTTAATTGATCACTTATTTTTTAAATAGCATATTTTTTTGTTGTTGGTTAAGTGCCCTGTGACTTGTTGGGAGAACCTTTGGTATGAGAAACCATGATCTAGGGTCATCTAAGCCATCAAAATCACCCGGGGATCACACCCGGTCTGGCCGCACCAACCCTTAGCATGGTTGGATTTAAATGTCGCCTTCCAGGAGCAAGGGTTTTAATCCTGGGCCTCCGAGCAAACGAAACCCCTCTCGACCATTTGCTCTACTGAAATTTGACAATAACATATTAAATAAACAAAACAAAACAATTCTTTATATAAAGTAAGATTAATTTACACAAAATAAAAATAAAACTCAAATTTAATTTTTGAGATGTTTTATACAATAAAGAAATAAAGAATTTAAATTCAAATTCTATATTTATATATGTATATATATATATTATATAAGGTTATATATGTATGGAGCAATGTAGCTCTGCGGAAAATAGTTTTCAGCGAAGGCAGGAGTCATAAGGAGGCAAAGGGTGAAGGTTTTTTCTTATCTTTTAATTTACCGACAGTTCTTCTTCTCAGAATCAAAGATGTACGAAGATCAGGTGGATTATGAAGATGAATCTTCCCACAAATCTATTTTTAAGTATGATAAAGAGATGAGAGAAAAGTCTCCCATCACCCTGCGCAACGAAATAATTGCACTCTTTTCTTAAGTAAGCAGAAGGATTTCAAGAAAGTCACCCCATGCAACGAAATGAATGCGGAGTCAGCTCCAGATCCGTGTAAGGCCTCCCAATCGAATTGTGATGGATCCATGATGAAGGCGGAAACAATATCTAAAGGGATGAGAGCAAAAAAATCAGCTCCAGAATTGTCAGTAGGCAGAGACATACACTTAACAGAGATCCCAGATTACCTAAACCTAGCTTTAGTGGGGAGATTTTGTGGGAAAATTATAGGAAGTTCGTCTTTAGTGAAGTGGATGGAAAAAAACCAGAACCCGGTGTTGGGTTATACATCCAGTTTCCATATTTTACCTAGGGGCTGTTTTTTGTTAAAAGTCTCAAAAGAAGAGGACAAAATTGTGCTATTGCAAAGGAGTTGGAACTAGGGTCCGTTTGGCCTAATCTTAAAGAAATAGCATGTAGAATTTAACACGCGTAGAGAACCACACAACATACAACAAGTATGGGAAATTCTCCCAGGGTTACCCATGATTTTCTGGAATAAACACATTCTTGAAGGAATAGGGAACATAATTGGGAATTTTATCAAGCTCGAGGATGACTAGGAAGAAAAAACAGATTGAAGGTTTGCTTGAATTCTTGTAGAGCTGGACATGAGAGATGGTCTGTATGAGGAGATAGTTATTAAGATGCATGAGAGTAGCTAGACTCAACACCTAAACTACTGGAAACTGCCGTTCCGCTACTTAAATTGCAGACAAGTAGGGCATATGCAAAAGGATTGCACAGTAATTACGGGAAAACAAATGCATACGCTCAAGAAAGTATGGATTAAAAATATGGACAATAACAAAAAATGGGATGCCACAAAGTCATAGGAGCAGCCGGTTTCTGAACAATCCAGAAGGGAAGAAGAAATTAAGATGGAAACAGAGCTGGATGAAGAACCTTTTAGAACAAAGGAGGATGTGAAGGTGGGAACAGAAACACATGCAACCCAGGACGTGCAGAAAGGTGGTGAACGCGAATCCAGCCACACATCATCATCCAAAGGTACTAAAACTAACACTGTCTCAAAATCAGTTAATTCAGTAACATAGAATGTTGGTTTAAAAGTCAATGACAACTCAACAAAGATGTTGAATAGAAGGGTCTTGGGGCCCTGTGAAACATAACATAAATTTTCGGGTAAATGTAAAAATAAAGATGTGAAAACAATGGGGATGGAATAGAATCCATCAGAAACTAGTAAAGGATACGATCTGAGGCCCAAGACACTAAGGAGAATCTACTAAGCTCTACGGTGGGATTAGCCCTCAGTCAACTTCAAAAAATAGGAGCTGGAAGAAAATCATTTTTGAACAAAGCACAAATGAAGGCAACAAAGGAAATCCTGGAAGAGAAATTGACCACAATTGGAAGAGTGCTTAGAGTGAGAAAAGCCCCAAGTAGGGTTACGTAATGCTAATTTTATCCTATAATGTGAGGGGGTTAGGAGGGGCTCCCAAATTAGCAGCCCTCTGTAGGATTTTAGAATTAAAAAACCTAAAAGTAGTAGCATTACAAGAGATAATGTCGTAAGGGGGAAAGCTAGAGAGGTGCTGAAAACATGTTTGAGGGATTGGCAGATGGAAACCCTAGACGCAGAAGGGCACTCAGGAGGGATGGTAATAGCTTGGAGTCCATACATCATTTTCCATAATAAGTATAACTTTAAGGATGCAATAGGAACCGAGTTAGTAGACCCTGAAACTGGGCTTAAATTTTACTTCTTGAACATTTATGGCCCGTTCTATGACAGAAGGATATTTTGGGAAACCCTAAGCGGAAGTGGAGCATTGGATCATGAGAGCCTGATTATGGCAGGGGATATAAACCTAACCTTGACTTTAGGAGAAGTATGGGGTAAAAATGCACGGTTAGATGCTTTAGCAACATACTTCAGCTCTTTGTTTGATCAGAAGAAGTTAATAGATATCCAACCAAATTAGATTGAACCTACTTGGAGAAATAACAGAGTGGGAGACCAAGAAATCTCCAAACGCTTGGATAGATTCTTACTCTCAGAAGGATTGATACAAGACGAGTTGGTGTTGAAGACGAAAGTGGAAACTAGTGGTTTATCAGACCATAGACCAATCACTCTTTTAATCACAAAGTTAGAAGAAAAACCCCTGCACCTTTCAAATTCAATCCGAATTGGCTAGACTATGAGGAGTATCGGGAGCTGGTAAAGAAGAGTTGGAAGCCAATCGAAGTTCAGTCAACAAAAGGGTGTATGTTTCAGATGATGGAGAACTTATCCAAAATCAAAATTCTTTCAAAAGAGTGGGGAAGTAAACAAAGAAGCTTAGATCAGAAGGAGTTGAAGGAAGTTGAGCAAGAATTTTAGAATTTTTATAGTTCCAATCACATAGGGGTTTTCACTGCAGCAGAACTAGATAAGTTAAGATTGGAAGAAAAAAAATGAAGTTTTCTCTTAGCACAGGAGGAAAAAATCAGCAGGCTAAAGAGTAGAGCCTTATGGTTGGAATATTGGGATAAAAATACGAAATACGTCCATAGGTTTGCCTCACATAGGAAAAATATCAATACCATCTTGGAAATTAAGGATGAGGAAGGAGGGATAGCCAAGTTGTTCAAAGAAAAGACAAAAGCTGCAGTAGAACATTTCCAAAAAATATTCTCAGCACCACCAGGATGCCCGAGTTAGTGAAATCTTAAAGGTTTTAAACCTGTTCCCAAGGCTGATAATAGAGGAGATGCAATAAGATTTGATGGAGGAAGTGTCAAAGGAAGAGCTTAACAGAATCATATCCTCTTTTCAGAAAGGGAAGAGCCCAGGGCTAGATGGCTTTACCTTTGAATTTTTTCTAGGGTTTTATGAGTTGGTAAAGGATGATCTATGAAGGTGGTCAGGGAATCACAGAGGACAAAAAAAGTCTTAGGGGCCATGAATGCCACTTTCATAACCCTAATCCCGAAAAAACAAAAAAGGGGATACCTTTGAGGACTTTAGACCCATTTCCCGTTGCAACATGGTGTACAAAACCATTGCTAAGATCATTGCTCAGAGGCTGAAGCCTATCATGAGTCAGTTTATAGCAGAGCAACAATTTGGTTTCTTGTTCAATAGGCAGATACATGGATTAGTGTTACTAGCCCAGGAAGCTTTATACTCAATCAAAAAGGAAAAACAATTGGCATTTGCACTAAAAATAGACTTATCAAAAGCCTATGACATGGTAAGTTGGACCTTCATTCATCTGTTATTAATCCATATAGGAATGCCGATAAAGGTGGTGGAGTGGATATTGGTTTGTATTCAGTCAACCTCTTTTGCAGTTTTAATAAATGGAGCCTCGTCCAGCTTCTTTAGGCCTACTAGAGGACTGAGACAATGATGTCCTCTGTCTCTAGTTTTTTTTCTGTTGATAGCAGAAGCTCTGAGTAGATTATTGCACAAGGCAAGAGGGGTAAGACTCATAAAAGGAGTAAAAGTTGGCAACCATATTGAGCTAACTCATGTTTTATTTGTGTATGATGTGCTCATGTTCGGGGTTAGAACCTTTAGCAATATACATAATCTCATCAAGGTACTTAAAAGCTATCAATTGGCAACATGCATGGAGATAAATTTTGAAAAATCAAAATTGTCACACAACAATGTGAATGAGGAGGTCATAACATAGGAAAATGATATAATCCGAGTGTCCATCTCATCAATGGATGAAGGCTTCAAATACCTAGGTTTTCAGTTAAAACCAAATGCATACATAACACAAGATTGGATGTGGCTCTACAAAAAAATAGAGAGTAGAATAGCAATGTGGACAAATCGATTCCTATCAAGGGGGGGTCAGTTGGTACTGCTAAAAGCTGTTTTACAAAGCATCCTAGTATACTGGGCTTCAATTTCATATATTACCAAAGGGCTTATTAGCAAGGATAATAAACACATGTTTTTCATTTTTATGGACAACGAGCACAAAAACAAAAGGCATTCCTTTAGTCAAGTGGACAAAGGTAGTTCTTCCTAAATCCAGAGGTGGCTGGGGGATTAAGAACCAAGTCCTATTTTGCAAAGCATTGGCAACTAAATCACTATGGAGGTTGGTGGAAAATCCTGACACTCTGTGGGGAAGAACCATGAGAGAAAAATACTGTCCAAATGCTTTCATAGAAGAATGGTTTTGACAATCAACAAAAACTCATAAAGGAGGGTCATTGTGTTGGAAAGCCTTTGTGGTAGCATTCCCACTTGTGGGAAATTGGGTTTCCTAGCAGGTAGGAAATGGAAGAAGAATCATAATAGGCCATGAACCTTGGGTAGGATTTGGAGAAAACTACATATTAACAGACTCTCTCATTTCACATATAAAGGAGAAATGAATTTTGGTTCTAGTAGATGCAAGCTTATACACAAATCAAAACCAAAGAGGCACGGTATGGAAGTCAACACAAGAACTGGAACTTCCTGAAATGGATGCACCATTATGGAACTCCTATATCAAACAACTCAGAGCAAATTTTATTCATTTAGAAGAGGATCTAGACAGATTAAAGTGGGCCTGGAACACCAAAGATGGGAAGTTCTCTGCAAAATTGGGATACGAAGCAACTTTCTAGTTAGAACAACCGGCAACAGACTGTTGGTGGTGGTCGAGAATTTGGAAAATCAATGCCCCGTTAAAAACAATTATAACACTATGGTTGGCTTTAAACAATAAATTGTTGACCTAGGAAATGCTTCTAAAACGTTGATTCCATGGGCTTGGTTATTGCAGTCTGTGCAGAGCTAAGAGTGAATCAAATGCTCATCTATTTTTTCATTGCGCTTATGCAGGAACAATGTGGAACTAAGTTATAAGCAAGCTGGACCCTTCCACAAGCACAAAAGTTGAGGAATCCTTAGAACACAGAGTGAAAAACTGGTGGAGCAGTGAAAGGGTATGTCAACATGAAGCGTTTCTATCCCTTTTCGTTTTCACTATTTGGGAAACAAGGAATAAAGCAATATTCAAAAACATTTGGACTTCCTCAAAAATAACAATTAATGTGCTTTTGTAGAAAATATTGGAACATCAAACGACAACAAAACAAAAACCAAGAAGAGTGCTCAAACCACCGAATATAGACAAAAACACTCCTTGGGCTTTCTTTGACGGAGCAAGCCAAGGGGAACCTCCCTTGGGAGGAGCTGGAAATATTCTTTTCATGAATGAAACAACAAAGACAAAGATTACTTTTTCTCCAGACAGGGCACAAACAACAAGGCATAATTATTAGCTTTATGGTCATTCATTCGAATAGCATCATAGAATCATGTTCGAAACCTTCAGCTCTTTGGAGATTCTAAATGACTATAGACTAGGCAAATGGACAACTGTAGATAAATGCACCACATCTTCAACATTTGTTAAAAGCAATCAGAGATCAAATACAAAATTTCGATACAATATCCTTTCAACACATATACAAAGAACTAAATGCTGAAGCAGGCCAACTGTCCAAAGAGACTTTATTGCTACCTCCAGGATTAATGGAGGTAAAAGAATATGCAGAAAATCTTTTGGTTAATCAATATGTAAGATTATGAACTCACAGAACTTATGGGATATTTTTGAAAGGACTCGAAAGAGTAAATCATGTACCATCTAGGCGAACTTTTTGTATGCCTTTTTGGTGTTTTTATGTATGCAGTGTGGCAACTTATGTATGTTTTTTTTGGCGATTTAAGGACCGATTGGACGAACTTTATGTAAGCCTGGAAAGAGCAATCCTTGTTTATTCAGTAAGAATAAAGCCACTTTTTTCTTTGGAAAAAAATATATGTACATACACATATATATATATAACTACAAGATAATAGAAAAATAAAGATGAATTAAAAAAAAGACAATAAATAAATGAAACCAGATAATAGCTGAGTTAAATAAATGATTTGTTTTTATTGATTTTCAAAAAAATAACGTTGCTTTCAAAACCCTGCTGTTTTGGATCTGGACTATTTCTCAAACCATATCAAGTAGTAACAAATCACAGAAGATGTGATATGTTTTATGGAAGAAGAATAGGTTTTAAACTAAATAAATTAATAATAAGTTTTTCAATGCCTTTTTTCCTCCATAAGAAAGTATTATTTAGTTTAACTGTAAATAAACTCTTTATTAAAGTAAAGTTACATAATTTACAATCTATTCCATGGCTAGCAGGAAATTGAATTGAACTCCTTCGCAGAAAACTAACTCGGAAGACAGGAACGCCTCTGCAATGAATTAAAGTTTAAATAAACCTCTTAGTGCCTTTCTGTTTCTATTTGAGATGGCAGCTAAGCTTCGTTTTTAAATCTTGCTTGCTGTGCCTCGATTAGGTGCGGGCCAAATGGCCGCCTTGCAAACGAAGCCTACGACGGAAAATGGTAGAGCTCAGTCTTATAATGTGAAACCCAACCCCCGGGCCACGACCACGTCCAATGCTACAGTTATCTTTACTGGCCATCGCATCATAGGATCTAAACTCATTGTTTGCAGCTAGCAGAGCACGTTTCTTGGGAGTGTACTTTCAAGAAATTTTCGTTGACACTCTAATTTTTGCAAAGAATCTTTATTAGGAAAACGCCATTGCCATTTTTTTTGTTTTCTCAGTGTTAATTATTAAATATATTTTTTTCAATCACCTAAGAACTCTTTGCCCGGCCACTAAATTTTGTAAATTGTATTATTGAGATTTCTTAAGTTGTAATTTGAATTTATAGAATTAGGAAATTGAAAACATAACACAACTAAACCATTAAGACAACGAATTGCTAAGGCTGGAGAGTGATGGCTAGAAACCATGACAATTCAAGTTATTGATGAGTTTTTACTCACACCAACATAATTACAAGCTCTTATAACCTATTTATTAACATAAAACTAATTATCATTAAATAACCTATTTATTAACATAAAACTAATTATCATTAAATAATATTAAGTAAAACTAAACAATCATTCTCAATATTATTGATATCTTAGTCTCCACCAAAGATTTTGGAAAAATATTATTAAAATTCGTAATAAGTAGGAACTAAAGGATTTTCGGTAAAGAGAAGCTAATTTCTTACTGCTGTATTTAACAATTAAACAATAACAAAATTGTTATTGTGAACGCTTATCATAGTCATATTATAAACAATTGTTATTGTGAACTCTTATAATAGTCATATTATTATTAAAAGAAAAATAATAAGTATATAATAGTCATATTATCATTAAAAGAAAAATAGTAAGCATAGTATACATTGTATTCATATATATATATATGAACGAAAGCAACGAAAGCAATTGTGTATCCCATTATATAACATTTATATATATGTGTTTGCATATAATGAAGAAAGACACTTACTTTTTACTCTTTATTTTATATATATATATAAAATTAATTTTTGTTGCTAGTTAGGATTTTCGAACTTTGGGTGTTTTTAATATTGAACAGTAAAGCTTAAATGATGGCTAATAGCGAGAAAGGGGTTCGCCATTTTTTAGGAGATGGAAAATTGATTTCCAAGAGAGGAGAGAATGTGTTTTGGTTGTATTAATTCCGTGTTTCTGTCCTGAACGACACGACGAGCTTAAAACAATTTGCTGCCGATTTTATTTAAGGAAAAACGTTGTTAATATTTTGGTTTTGAATGTTGCTAAAGCTCTTGCGGCTTATGTATATTTTCTTTTTTATAGACCATGACTCCGTTAATGAAAATGAGCACAACTTTTGAGAGTCGTAGTTTCTTTTATTCTGGATTTAAATGTATTTGGATAATTAGCAACGGTGGGAGAAGGGCGCAACCTAAAGGAGGACACACCCTGTGAATTTGTTTGATTGTCTTTTTATTTGAATGAAGTCTCTTGGCAAAGAAGGGCACACCCTATGAACTTGTTTGATTGTTTTTTATTTGAATGAAGTCTCTCTGCAAAGAGGGCGCAACCCAAATGACGGCACACTTCATGAACTTGTTTGATTATAATTATATATTGAATGTTGTAGATTGTGAAGGGCCAATTTTTGGAGAGGCTAAATTTATTTATATGTTTTTTTAATCATGGGAATAACAATCTTTCAAAAGTATATTTATATTAAATTTCTATGCAAGGGTGCAACCCTGAGGGGAGCATCCTTGCACACACAATATGGTAATCTTGTTTTATTAATTGCTTGCAAATAAGTGGAAAGGTCACAACCCATTCCTCAATTCATTATTTAATTATTTAAATTTTTATAATTGGGTTTGGTGGAAAGGGGGCGCAACCCCCCTCTAAGGATGGGCCAACACAGGTGTTACGGAGAAAACTTCCTATGGCTTGGGGTACCATAACAGACAGAGTAACCGGAGAAATCAATCCCTTCCCAATATGCAAGAGAAATAAAACATCTAACACTAAAGGATCTCGAAACATACCTTATTCCAAATGGTTGATGTAGATCTCCATTGAGCTTTTCCAATCCCGCTTTTGTTAACAATTTTCTCTCTCAACAATCAGCAAATAAGACAAGCATGCTATATAATGGTGTTAGACCTACTCTAGCATATATAATTAATAATGTATAAGCAATTAAAAGCATCTATGGATTCAATATTCATTTAAATGCACATCATTGGACAGGAAAATATATTTCTATTAATATAAATCAGAGATTATAAGAATGACAACCTTTGTCGTCACGTTTGCGAACCGAAGAAACTGAGTCCTCCACCTGGGCCTCCACCATCTCAATCCTCCATCTCTCGATAGCAAGCTCACAAGCAAAGGCAAGTTTGGGAAGAACACCAAGTGATCTAAGGGACAAATGGATGGAGACTCAAGTATAATCAAGCTACGACAACAATGGACTATAGTTTTCTTGCTCTTCAATTACTTCCCTTTCAATGTATCCAAAGGGTTCCTTATATAGTGCTTCAATGGGGTAATGGAAGGTCAAATCCGAGCGATCTCAAGGCATATGGAAGGCCATGAGACAAGTGACTCGGATCCACATCAAAGAAAACTCCAAAACTATTTGGCCTTTTGCACACATCCCGATGTATGTGGGTTTAAGGGTCATATCCGCATATATACACAAGAATGGGTTTAAAAGTCGTGTATGAAAAATAATGCATATTTTTATGGATGATCTTGGAAACATCAAAGGTACAAAAATAGTCCATGGGATCCAAAGAGTCTACAGAGGCATAGGGAAGGCCATAAATATGTGATTTACCATGTGTGGTAAAATCAGCTGTAACAACAGGTAAGCCTTTGGTTGGCATTCCTTGTTATGACTTGAAATGTTTTTATAATATATATCTATGCATGGTATAAGCTAAGAGGAGCACAACCCTGAGCTTGTAACATTTGTGTTATTTTAATGTAATTATATAATATATGTGTGTATGGTAAAGGAATTGTAATAGCCCCAATACTATTGTATTAAATTATATTAAACATCTAAGCATGATATATATGTTTGGAGTAAGTTTGGGGTTAGTATTAGTCTCTTATGTTATTAAAGAGCGAGAGGGTTCTTGCTGAAACAACACTTCTACCTAGTGGATTCATTGCCCAACTTGACAGTGGCCTCTTAGCGGAAATACTATACATCGTACAGAGGACCAAAAGGTTGGCTGAAATGTTGTAGTCAATGGTGTGTGCAAGCTGATGAGGGTCTCTTTTGATGCGTTAGATGCAATAGAAAATTGAAAAAACATGCATCCATCAACTTGCATGGATATTTTGAGACACTTACACAATGAATCTTGCGATGAGTAAAAAACAAGAAATGTAGGAAATTGAATGAGGTTTCCAAATATATAATTTTTTTCTATTGAAAATGTTGTTAAGTATCTAAAGTTAGATATTTTTTAACGGGAACTTTTTATTTTTGGGACAAATTATAAGGTATATGTTTTTGTGGGTGCAGCCTCTGAGTGACTAAATGATGGAATAAAATTACGAAAACCGGTATATATATAGAAAACATATAGTACTAGCGCACGACTATTTTTCCAATAATAAAATAATATTTTTAATATTTTTTTAATTATCTAAGAGATCAAACCTCGAAAACGATACGTTACTTGTGGGTGCAACGTTTGAATGTCTTAATGCAATTATTTGGAAATGGTTTTTTTATAGCATGTAGAGGTAGGTTTTCTTTAGTGCACCATACATTTTTTTTTTAAATGGTTGAGAAACGAAAGAGAGATGGACGAAACACTAACAATGTGTTTTTTGAGTTGAGGAGTGATGACAGAAGATAAATAAGAAAAAAATAGAAAAAATTATGTATTCTTGTTAAAATTTACATATTTGGAATCTGCAAAAAAAACCATATAATTTTCTAAAATCTCATAAAAAATGGAGGTGTGCAACATACTCAGACGAATGCCTAAACATGAGCATATTGAAAATTTGGATATATTTTTGAATTAGCCATGGTTTATCATACTCCAAGGCATAGGCATGTTGAATCCGAAGCAAAGTCCGAAGCAGACACATAGGCATAAGAATTCCATGCAAGCATGGGTGGAGGCTTGAACTTATCATTTGGAGGGGATACATTTTTTAATTTAAACAAAATGGGAGCGCATTTTATTGAAGCAAAACAAGAGCACATTTTATTAAAGCAAAATGGGAGCACGTTTTAGTGAAGCAAAATAGGAGCATGTTTTGGTGAAGCACAATGCGCACACGTTTTTAAATAATACAATGAGTTCTTGTTTTGCCAATTATACCAATATTTTTATTATTTTATGTCCCCCCCCACTCCCCTCTCCCCCCTAACTCTTACTAACCCCCCCTCCTCCTCTCCCTACCTCTAAGCCCTCCACCTCTTCTCCCTACCTTTAAGCCCCCTCCTCTCTCTTCCTAACAACCCACCACCCAATTCATTCTCTCTCCCTCTCTCATGCCTATGTCCCCCCTTACCACTAACACCTGTATGTTCCCTCCCCCCCACCCCTAAAACCATAACCCTTTATCTCTATCTCTAACTCTTAAACACCTCCCTATTGTTCTATCTCTAATCACTTATCCCCCCTCACCGAAACCCCTAAACCTCTCTCTCTCTCTCTTCCTCTTTCACACACACACGCATCCCCCTAGCACCTCTCTCTCACTCCTAACACCTAAAACCTCTCTTTCCACTCTTTCTTGCTCCCCAACTCATCCAACTACACCTAAAACCCCCCCCCATATATATATATTCCCCAACCCTCTCTCTCTCTCTCTTCCTCTTTCACACACACACGCATCCCCCTAGCACCTCTCTCTCACTCCTAACACCTAAAACCTCTCTTTCCACTCTTTCTTGCTCCCCAACTCATCCAACTACACTTATCCCCCACTCCCTATCTATTCCCCAACCCTCTCTCTCTCTCTCTTCCTCTTTCACACACACACGCATCCCCCTAGCACCTCTCTCTCACTCCTAACACCTAAAACCTCTCTTTCCACTCTTTCTTGCTCCCCAACTCATCCAACTACACTTATCCCCCACTCCCTATCTATTCCCCAACCCTCTCTCTCTCTCTCTTCCTCTTTCACACACACACGCATCCCCCTAGCACCTCTCTCTCACTCCTAACACCTAAAACCTCTCTTTCCACTCTTTCTTGCTCCCCAACTCATCCAACTACACTTATCCCCCACTCCCTATCTATTCCCCAACCCTCTCTCTCTCTCTCTTCCTCTTTCACACACACACGCATCCCCCTAGCACCTCTCTCTCACTCCTAACACCTAAAACCTCTCTTTCCACTCTTTCTTGCTCCCCAACTCATCCAACTACACTTATCCCCCACTCCCTATCTATTCCCCAACCCTCTCTCTCTCTCTCTTCCTCTTTCACACACACACGCATCCCCCTAGCACCTCTCTCTCACTCCTAACACCTAAAACCTCTCTTTCCACTCTTTCTTGCTCCCCAACTCATCCAACTACACTTATCCCCCACTCCCTATCTATTCCCCAACCCTCTCTCTCTCTCTCTTCCTCTTTCACACACACACGCATCCCCCTAGCACCTCTCTCTCACTCCTAACACCTAAAACCTCTCTTTCCACTCTTTCTTGCTCCCCAACTCATCCAACTACACTTATCCCCCACTCCCTATCTATTCCCCAACCCTCTCTCTCTCTCTCTTCCTCTTTCACACACACACGCATCCCCCTAGCACCTCTCTCTCACTCCTAACACCTAAAACCTCTCTTTCCACTCTTTCTTGCTCCCCAACTCATCCAACTACACTTATCCCCCACTCCCTATCTATTCCCCAACCCTCTCTCTCTCTCTCTTCCTCTTTCACACACACACGCATCCCCCTAGCACCTCTCTCTCACTCCTAACACCTAAAACCTCTCTTTCCACTCTTTCTTGCTCCCCAACTCATCCAACTACACTTATCCCCCACTCCCTATCTATTCCCCAACCCTCTCTCTCTCTCTCTTCCTCTTTCACACACACACGCATCCCCCTAGCACCTCTCTCTCACTCCTAACACCTAAAACCTCTCTTTCCACTCTTTCTTGCTCCCCAACTCATCCAACTACACTTATCCCCCACTCCCTATCTATTCCCCAACCCTCTCTCTCTCTCTCTTCCTCTTTCACACACACACGCATCCCCCTAGCACCTCTCTCTCACTCCTAACACCTAAAACCTCTCTTTCCACTCTTTCTTGCTCCCCAACTCATCCAACTACACTTATCCCCCACTCCCTATCTATTCCCCAACCCTCTCTCTCTCTCTCTTCCTCTTTCACACACACACGCATCCCCCTAGCACCTCTCTCTCACTCCTAACACCTAAAACCTCTCTTTCCACTCTTTCTTGCTCCCCAACTCATCCAACTACACTTATCCCCCACTCCCTATCTATTCCCCAACCCTCTCTCTCTCTCTCTTCCTCTTTCACACACACACGCATCCCCCTAGCACCTCTCTCTCACTCCTAACACCTAAAACCTCTCTTTCCACTCTTTCTTGCTCCCCAACTCATCCAACTACACTTATCCCCCACTCCCTATCTATTCCCCAACCCTCTCTCTCTCTCTCTTCCTCTTTCACACACACACGCATCCCCCTAGCACCTCTCTCTCACTCCTAACACCTAAAACCTCTCTTTCCACTCTTTCTTGCTCCCCAACTCATCCAACTACACTTATCCCCCACTCCCTATCTATTCCCCAACCCTCTCTCTCTCTCTCTTCCTCTTTCACACACACACGCATCCCCCTAGCACCTCTCTCTCACTCCTAACACCTAAAACCTCTCTTTCCACTCTTTCTTGCTCCCCAACTCATCCAACTACACTTATCCCCCACTCCCTATCTATTCCCCAACCCTCTCTCTCTCTCTCTTCCTCTTTCACACACACACGCATCCCCCTAGCACCTCTCTCTCACTCCTAACACCTAAAACCTCTCTTTCCACTCTTTCTTGCTCCCCAACTCATCCAACTACACTTATCCCCCACTCCCTATCTATTCCCCAACCCTCTCTCTCTCTCTCTTTCACACACATACACACACATCCACAGGTCACCCCATCCCACTAAGGACCCCCCCCCCACTCTATCTTTGTCTCTCTCACACACACATCCCTATGTCTCTCCTTACCACTAACACCCCCCAATCTATAACCTACAACACCTAGACATCCCCACATACATCCACAGGTCACTTCCACATGTCTCCCCTTACTACTAACACCCCCCTCCCTTCTATCACTCCCCAACCAATCCAACTACCTCTAACCCCCACCCCCCTGCTACATCCCCTCTACAACACCTAGACACCCTCACATTAATCTAACCCCCCCACTCCTAAACTCCTAACACACCTTTTACTCTATCTCTCTCACACACACATCCACAAGTAACCCCATCACACTAAGGACCCTCCCTCCACTCTATCTCTCACACACACATCCCTATGTCTCCCCTTACCACTAACACCCCCTAAACTATAACCTACAACACCTAGATACCCCACACACATCCACATGTCACATCCATGGGTCTCCCCTTACCACCAACACCCCCTTCTATCACTCCCCAACCAATCCAACTACCTCTAACCCCCACCCCCCTGCCCTACTACATCCCCTCTACAACACCTAGACACCCTCACATTAATCTAACCCCCCCACTCCTAAAATCCTAACACACCTTTTACTCTCTCTCTCTCTCTCACACACACATCCACAGGTCACCCCATCCCACTAAGGACACCCCCCCCTCCACTCTATCTTTGTCTTTCTCTCTCTCTCTCACACACGCACATCCCTATGTCTATCCTTACCACTAATGACCCCCCCTGTTTTGCACATTTTATTGAAACAAAATGGGAGCATGTTTTATTGAAGCAAAACATGAGTACGTTTTATTGAAGCAAAATGGGAGCGCGTTTTTGCAAGGTAAAACAAGAGCGCGTTTTTGCAAGGTAAAACAAGAGCGCGTTTTTGCAAGGTAAAACATGAGCGTGTTTTTGTGTACTATCCTAATTGGCATGCATGTTGGCAGCCTTGGGACTAGACTTGGCAGGGTCGGGATTGCTTGGGATGATTTCTATTTTATGGATCAAGAGTGATTGACTTCACTCTACCATTGCATCTAAAAGGCCCCTCAACTTTGTACACTCACCCTCAAGCCTTCAGTTGCATCAGTCTACATAAATGAGATAAGTACCCTTAATGATAATGCTATTATTTATTTAAATGATAATAAGTTCTATAGAGATATATACTCCTATTGTGTTGACATAATGGAATATGTATTAATCAAAATAAGTATTTCATTTTGGAATATTTAAAATGATAGCATCTTTGAAAGAACACTATTACTTTAGTTTGTCTCTTAAGCAATGTTTGGAATGTACATAAAAGAGTGTTCTTAGATTTTGTAAATAATTCATGAAAGGGTAGTCTCGACTATGGATAAATGATTAAGTAAATCTTGGAAATAAGTTCACCATTATTTGACTAGACTCAACTTTAGTATCGTTGAGTAAAATGAAAAGTGGAAATTGTTAGAATTGTTCGGTTAAGTATTTTTTTTTGGTAAGTAATGCATGATGCGTTGATGAAATTTGTTATAATATATGTAAGTTTTCTATCTTATAAATATTTAAGTTGTTATCACTTCGAAAGAACGTCCTTATTCAATCTAGTGATTATAAGTAATGAGTAGTATACCTGTGAAATCAATATTGTTTTTAGCGTCTATAGGAATGTTAAGTAATCTTTCCTTTATGATTTAGCACTTTCGAGCATGGATATATTTATTCTTTAAATAATAAGTCCTTAAAATGTATTTGGTAAGTATTTTTATTTAAGTATGAAACATATAAATAAGAATAAGAATATTATAGTTACTATATAGCTAGGAGATATTTGGTTGTATTTGGAATTCTAAATCTAAATGACATATGTAAATATGCCCTAATTATGCTACTTTGACATAGCATAGTACATTAAGGAGAACATCTACATTAAGGAGAATGTGTTGTGTAAGTAAGGATCCCTATGATTAGCATGATGGACTAATCATACTCCTTATAATACTCCTTATACTAGATTAGTTTAACTCAATTACTTGACAAATGTTATGATATCGTCTCTGTCTAATGAAGTGGAAGTTTTCAAAAAGTATACATGAAAGTAATAATGTTGTTAACATTAGTGAAAGGGAAATTAACTTAGGGGTGAATTAATTGTGAATGGATGAAGTTGTGTTCTCTAATAGTATATCAACAACTATTATATGTTGAAAACGATTTAAGTCAAGATAAGAAGCACGTGTTTAAAATTTGTGAAGGATTATAATCAATAGAAAAGAATATGATTTGTTGTTAACTAAACATTGAAGCTAATTTTTTTGGTTGATTTGATAAATATTAAAGGAAATTCGTATACCCCATTTGCTCCAAAAATTTCATAGAGGATTTTGGGTACATTACAAGAAATCATTGCGCTTTAATCCATTTCAATGCTTGTGAATCAACAACAAGTAAGCATCGTGAAAATTTTAACGTCCTTCAAAGTTCATGTGTCTATTCTACCTTCCCTTGAGAATCCTGAGCATTTATGAAATGAAATAGATTGATGCAACTATAGAATAAAATCCCCACACAATGTAATGTATTCATACAAACATATAATATGTATCGATATATCTGTTGAAGAACCTAATAAATTTCCAAAGAAATCACTCATTATTGGCACATGCGATTTGAGGTGGGATACTTATACATCGTGTTCCTTTCTTTTCATAATGAGAGTTTCCCTTCGAGGTTGCATTTTATTTGCATGATCTTGAGTTGTTAATATCAAAGCTCCAAATTCAAGTATTCATAAAGATACCCACAATTACAAGTGTGCCAAGAAAATATATTGAGCAAAGATTAATGGCTCTATAATGGTGTAATGTCAAAGCCAGATTGTGTCTGAAATTAATATCTCTTTAGCATATTCAACTCCGTTTCATATTTTATTTTGCAGGTTTAATTCTTGAACAAAATATTGATTCTTTGAACCTCCGTGTCTTCCAACTTAATCTTACTCCATTTGACAAGACATGCTGCAAAAACACCAAGCTAGACAAGATATGCTGCAAAAAAAACTAAGCTAGACCAAGTCTTTTATGTGCTCAATCTATATCAATGTATTTTAACTTTCTAGTCATTGGTTGTGGCCAACATGTGTTGGTAGTGTTTCCCATGTATACTTGAATATCCTATCATAGTGACTTGATGTTATCAACCTAATTTTGCAGTATTTCCACTATTTAGGCTATGTTTGGACGTATCGACACTATTATGCAAATTTATACTTTCCTATGTATTATGATATAAGACGCGTTACTTTTCGTATATGTAAATTAATTTTAACAAATTGGGTGGTTGGTGGTGACTATCATGAACAACGAATAATTTTTACTATGATAATTTTTTTGTGACTTAATGTTGTTTAATGTTGTTGAACTAGAGAATGATAATATTTTCACTATTTATGCTATGCTTGGATTTGTATGCACCATTCCATTTATAAAGTTTTAAATGACATTATAATATTATAAGACTTCATATTCTTCTAATTCATCACAACCTTGCTTCTTTTGTAGGGTTTTGTTGGTGTCTTAACTTTTGCCATATTTTTTATTAGTAGTTATTTTATTTTTATTTTTATTTTATTTATAATTAATATGTATCAAGTAGTGATTACCTTTCATTTTTGTTCAAAATATTTGATATACTATGAGTTTGGATTCTTGGACAAAATTTTATGCTTTGACTTTTTATTAATTTTGATTTGGAAAGGATCTATGATAGTGTGATAATTTCTTGGAGTCATGAAAAATGGTGTGGGATATGGGGCAGTGATCAAAATTGAATCCTTTACAACGCTTTCAACGGGTTCAAATCTGTCCTAGATAGGTAATGCCAAAAGAACCCTAAAAAATTGTAAAATTTGAAATCACTTATTTAGAAGGACAACAAATATTATAAGATTTGAATCTTAAGAGTCACTTTTGCAACAACTCATCAATATACCAACTCCCAACTCTTGGTTTCTCAATGAACATCGTACCTTTCATATTATACGAGGATGCGAATTTTGAAAAAGATTCAAGATTCAATACCCCTTACTTGTCTTTCACATCTAAAGGCTAAAGTTATATTTATTTTTGTTGACTCTCATCTGATGCTTGATATAATGTATTCTTATGCAACATTAAGTCCATCACAGAGCTCATGCTCAAATAATTCTACCGCTGTATTGACATACCCACCTATTTAAGTCACTTGATGAATGCTACCAAAAGAAGCTCTAACACTTTGTCTTTCTGAATCTTTTCTTGAATTCATGTGCTATGCACATTTTCTATCCATGTTGCTATTATAATTATCATCACATTTAATATCCACACTTATCCCACATTTGGCATAATGTCATTTCCTTTGTTATATTTGCCTAAGCTCTTGGATTTATAAAGCACCAAAATAATTATTCATGGGCCGTGAACCTACAAATGGTAATTCCATTGGAAACTTGTTAGTAAGGCTCACTACAAATCTGTGGCTTAGTGACAATTTTGAAGAGAAAATGTGAGAAACCTCAGTAATAAATATTGAAAATGCATGGCATAATAGAAATAACAGAGCACAAAAGGAATTTAATTGATCGCAGGCCACTTCAAGGGGGAAACCTCCTTTGATAAATATCAATACAAATAACTCGTGGATTCCTTCATTGGCCTCAACACGTACTTATATACTAAGTCTAATTTAAACAACTATTGTTCCCCATGAATGTGGGATAATACAATATACTCATGGGATGACTTACAAAGAACATGCGTCCAACAACAATATACTAACGAAGTAAAGACAAGGGTTGACACAGGTTCCTAACATCCCCTCCCTCTTAGAAAAGCTTTGTCCTCAAAGCTTTAGAAGTGGAAATTGTTGCTGAATCTGAAGGAGTGGTTCCCATGTAGCATCCTCTGGTTGCATGTCATGCCATTGAATTAATATGTCTATGATGGATCGAGAGCAAAGTTGATAAGTGCATTGATTTAGGATGGACTCCGACTCCAAAATGATGGATCCTTCATTATCCAGTTCTGCTAAAACAATTTGTGCTCTGATGTTGGTGCCAGTAACTTTCTTAAGAAAAGAGACATGAAATACTGCGTGAATGCAAGAAGAAGGAGGAAGTTCCAATTTATAAGCAATAGACCCAATCTTCTGAAGAACCTTATATGGCCCATACAAATTTGGAGCCAGCTTATGACGCCCTTTGATTTTCAAGGAGGATTGATTGTAAGGATATAGAAGAAAAAATACCATATCATTGACTTGAAAAGCGCACTTGGAACAATGTTGATCGACTTGTTGTTTCATTCAGTTTTTGGCCATGTGAAGATTGTCTTGAAAAATGTGAAGAATATGATCTCGGTTTTAGAGAGCCGTGTTAATTGCTTGAACTGGTGAACTATTGGGGGTTTATGGAAGGAGCACCGGTAGTGCCTAACCATAAAATAATTCATATGGATTCATTGTAGATATAGTATGGTAGGAAGTATTGTACCACCATTCAGCGAGAGGGATCCACTTTTTCCCACAGATGCTGTTGTTCAGAGGAGAAGCAACAAAGGTACATTTCCAAACATTTGTTGATAACTTCAGTCTAACCATATGTTTGTGGGTGTTATCCTAAACTCATATTTAGTTTGGTGCAAGTGTGGAGAAACAGTTCTGTCCAAAAATGACTTGTGAAAGTTGCATTGTGGTCTGAGACAATGGAAGAAGGGATACCACGAAGACAAAATATCTTGTCCATGAAAATCTAGGCGACTAAGGAGGCAATATATGAATGGATGACAGCAAAACAATGACTATATTTGGAGAGCCGATCAACCACAACCAATATTACAGTATTCCCTCCAATTTAGGGAGTCCTTCATTGAAATCCATTAAAATATATGTCCAAATCCTTGTAGGGATGGAGAAGGGTTCAATCAATCTGAGAAGGAGTGTCGTTTCACCCTTGTGGCACTAGGAGGTATTACATTCAGCCACCATCTATTGAATTTCCCATTTCATTCCATTCCAAAATAAGTTACGTTGTGCTTGCTTATACATTTTGAGGAACTGAGAGTGCCTTGCTGATGGAAAAACATGGAGTTCATTGAAGACAACCTGTTGAATATCTGTGCTCTGGGGAAGCACCAGAAAACCCTTGTATCTCAGAGAAGAACCATCCCAAGAGTAATATGGTATAGAATAAGGGTTATTGTCTAACCATTTGATGATTTCAGATAATGAAGAGTCATTGAAATGACCTTGCTGAACAAATTGTAACCAATTTGGAATAGTCATAGAAATACTTGAAAGAGAAACATGGTCATCAAATGTGCGAGAAAGAGAATCTGCCACAAGATTTTCCTTACCCTTCTTGTAAGTGATCTCATAGTACTAACCCATGAGTTTGTTAAACCATTTCTATTGTGTTGGGGATGAGACCTGTTGTTCCAGGAAATATTTCAGACTTTGGTGATAAATATTGATGCATAAATGATTCCCTAATAGGTATGTCCTCCACTTCTATACCACATGCAAAATAGCCATCATTTCCTTCTCATATGTAGAGGCAAATAAATTATTACCGGAGAGGGATTTGCTGGTGAACGCAATGGAATGTTCAACTTGAAGGAGAACAACACCAAGGCCATTGTCACAAGCATCAATCTCAATAGTGAAGGGCTTGGAGAAATCATGCATAAATAGAACATGTGTGGTACACATAGCTTGTTTCAGTTTGTCAAATGCACACTCAACAACATGTGTCCATGTAAAATCATCCTTTTTTGGTAGAGCCGTTAATGGAGCTGCAATCTTCCCATAATCCTTGAAAAACTCACGATAGTATCTAGTCAGTCCCAGAAACCCATGCAGGCTCTTGAGTGTCTGAGGATGTGACCAATTTTTCATGGCATCTATTTTGGCAGGATCTATGCGAACCCCTTGTACCAAAAAAATATGCCCGAGATACTCTAATTCCTCTTGACTAAAAACACATTTGGACTATTTAGCACAGAGATGATGATCACATAAAGTTGTAGTACAAGATCCATATGTTGGAGATACTCAGCCCATGTTTTACAATAGATGAGGATATCATAAAAGAAGACCAGAATGAAGTGCTGCAAGTAGGGACATAATATTTTATTCATCAATTCCTGGAATGTGGATAGTGGTGATCATGTGTGTGGAAATCCGTTTTAGGGATATCATCCTCATGATGAACCCGAATTTGGTGATACCTAGAACGAAGATCCAACTTGGAGAAAAAATGAGCACCATGAAGATCATCAAGAAGCTCATTAACAACATGAATTGGAAACTTATCCTTGATTTTGATGTGATTAAGTGCTCAAAACTCAATGCAGAGGCACCATGACACATATTTTATTTCGGACAAGAAGAACTGGTGAAGAAAAGGAACTGGTACTAGGGCGAATAATATCTTTCTTTAGTAAGTCCTGAAAGAGCATGTCTATCCCTGTATTTTGGAGAAACATGTATAAATAGGGTCTGATGTTTGGAGGTACACTTTTAGGAAGGATCACAATACGATGGTCCTATGGTATTGAAGGTGGAAAGCCCATTTGTTCAACAAAGACAAATGCATATCTATCCAAAATTTGTTGTATATCCAAGGGAGTAGTGGAGACCGCAGAAGTTTGCATTTGAATGAAATGGAGCTGAGCGATGAAACCATGTGAATTCTTCTTAAGGAGATTTTCCATGCTATGTGAAATTATGATGCTAAGAAACCCTGGTTAGAATTCAATTTGTGTTTTTTCCCATCGACTAAAAACTGCATCCAAAGTTCAACAAAATCCCATAAGATGAGTCCAAGTGTGTGTAACCATTGAGCACTGAAAACCACATCACATCCGCCTAAGGGAAAGGAAAACATGTAGGAGCACAAGTTATAATCTCCAAAAGAGATATGCACATTATGACACTTCCCTTTGCAAGGTAATGTGCCCCTATTGGTAATCATGACTTCAAAATTGGAGCAAGGATGGATAAAGCAATCAACCTGTTTGGAAATCCGAGAGTCAATGAAGTTACAAGTGCTACCAGTGTCAATTAGCATTTTAAGAGGGAGATTATTGAAGAATACCTTGACCCACATGGTTTGTGGGGTGGTAACTTTGACTAATGCATGGAGATATATCTCTGGATGGCCGTCTATAGAAAGAGGGTCATCAGGAAGCTTTTGAATGTCATCCTAATAATCTATTAGATCCTGAGCATCATAATAAATTTCAGGTGCAGGAAGAGAATCCACATCCAAGAGATAGAGCTTTTGCTCAACACATCAATGTCCTTGGGAGAATTTCTCATCACAATTATAAGAAATCCCTATTTCTCTACATGCCCGCATCTCAACTTCAACCAAATTATTGATAGGAGTGGTTCTAGGAGTTGGCATGATTGGAGGTCTTTGGGGCACTATATTTCTGAATGGAACAAAAGTGCATTTGGAGCGTTGTTGAGTCATGAGCTTGTCCTTCACCAAATTATCCAACCTTAGGGCTTCCATCATTTTGTTGGTACATAATATTTTAACCTCAGATCAGATTGAATCCTTTGGACCAGTGATAAAATAACTCATGTAGAATTCATTAGACAATCCTTCTGTGTGATTGACTAGTTTCTCAAATTCTGTCTGATACTCCCTCATAGTGCCAGTTTGGTGAAGTTTAGTGAGTTCTCCCGTGAAGTCATCAAATGCACCAGGGACAAATCGTTGCAAAAGGAGTTGGTAAAAATATGTCTATTTTGGCTGTTCACAAGCCTTGATGTACCAACGAAACCATTGAATGGATTCATGTTCTAAATGAAAGGATGCAAGTGGGAATTTGTTGACATCAAAAGTGTTACACAGAATGGAATATTATTTTTCCCTGTATATCCATCCATTCAGATCGTCATAATTGAAGAGAGGAAAATCAAGCTTCGGCCCACTAAAATTTCTGGAAGAAGATAACCCAATGTCTAGAGACGACTCTAGCTGTCGTTTGTTGTTCATTGCTGAATGCTAAAGATGGAGGCCGATGATTTTTTCATCTATATATTGGAGTTTGGTATTGAGGCGACAATTTTGTCTTCCATTTGTTTGTTTTCTCCTGCGCGGGTGACAACCATATACAAGCTTTTTTTTTTGGAAATGGGTAGAAAAACAAAAAACATAAATGTTTTTAGAAAATGAAAATTTGGAGTGGGAAAAAAATTTGGTGGGTAATTGGAGTTTGACAAGGCTTTGGACACTTTCTGAGAGACAGGGAAGCAAAAAATGAGAATGCAGAAGCGGGGTGAAAGAATGGGAAAATTTATCAAAGAGGGACAAGGAAACAAAAATAAGAAATGAACACCGTGGAAAAATTTGAAGGCGATTAAGTGAGAATCGAAGAAGTTATGGAAAACCCTAAAAATAGACAAATGTGGGATTTCGGGCTTCAGGAAGTGGAATTTGGGATAGGGTCCTCAAGGAAGGAAGTATGAAAAATAGAGTGATAGGGGTTCTAATGAATTTTCAAGAGAAACGTATCTAAAACAAATAAGATATGGTGATTTGTTTATTTTTTAATTTTTTTAATTTTTATTATTTATTTATTTATTTTTTAATTTTTCGGTTCGGTGGAATGGATATGTGGTGGATTTGGATAGATGCAAGATGCAATTTAAGGTATGGACCCCATGTATGCATGGATTCCTAGAGGTCATGGGATTCACTTGACCACTAATGTTGTATAACCACTTGCGTATTGGGGCAATACCCCTCACTCCACAACTCAGGTAAAACTGATAACCGCTTTGCCACAAACGACAACTTTTGGTTTACCTCACGGGAGGGAACTATTCAATGAGGTAGGGGTCGTTTCCCTTTTTGCTTGGAATGTCCTCTCAATGGATAGATACTTCGGGGTTCCTATGGTACTCCTCACAATGAGTTTTATGGCTATGCCCAAGTACTTCACATGGTTAAGAAGATAGGGGTCATTCCCTGATCTGAACTTGCAATTGGAATGAATGATACATATGCAAAGAAGAAGAACTACTACAATAATCATAGTGTCGGGAAGCACTGCCAAAGAAAAAAAATTGGAAGAAATTCCACTCATCGATCCCATGAAAGTGATGTTATACCATATGTGAGAAAACTCTTGCAATAAATAATTAAAATACATGATATAACAGAAATAATAGAGCACAAAAGGAATTTTATTGATCGCATGCCACTTCGAGGGGGAAACCTCCTTTGAGAAAGATCAATACAAATAACTTGTGGATACCTTCATTAGCCTCAATACATACTTATATACTAAGTATAATATAAACAACTATTACTCCCCATGAATGTGGGATAATACACTATACTCATGGAACAACTTACAAAGCATATGCGTCCAACAACAATATACTAATGAAGTAAAGAGAAGGCTTGACACTGGTTCCTAATAGAAAAAAATAAACATCGAGAAAACCTAAGATAATGAGGTCATATGTCTTTGTTCATGTTCACATATTGCATCTATATATAAGTATCTAACCTATTGATTCATAATTATTTTGCTACATCACGAATGCTATGTGTCTCCACATTATAAGTCATGAATGGTTATAACATTGGTATCTAATTTTTTATTATTATTTGAGAACATTTGTTGGCCTCTTGACCACTTATTATGTAGTTCATAGCATCCCCATTATCACAATATATACTAGAATACACAAGGATTTCAATAATCCCTGGATCTTGTACAGGTTTGGTTAAGTTCATCATAAAGATAACATATTTTTTTTAGTTTAAAAAACTACGTTGAATGGTTTTCTTTTGGATAACAAACTATTAAGGTCATTGATAACTTGTATGTTCTAGATTAAGTTTCGATATGATCCTGCACAAAATAGACCTTGTCAACATCGCACAACCGAAATTTGCGTTCACAATAGTGATAATTGTGAATATGTTTATTTAAATTTCTACACCATCTACAACACCCCTTCACTTTATTATTGTCATTTCTAGCAACATCGACAATTATGTGACAATAATTTAAGTTCCATATGTTTACTTTTCCTTTTGATCATCCCCAATTTAAGATTAATGAGATGTATCCTTTACAACCTTAATGCTTGGATCAACATTTTTGATGCCTAGGTGGGATTCTTAAGAAATCTATGGAGAAGGTAACATAGATGGAATCTGTGAAGATGAAGAAAAATAGATGGTAACAAGTTATCACCAATTCTATGTATTAGGGATTAAGCTCCAACATCCCACTATGTCACACATTTTTGCAATGAAATGAGAGAAAAAGTGAATGATCAATGTCTTCAATAAGAATAACATATAACATACTTGGTGGTTTTGATGGTTTTTATGAGTATTTTCCTTTAGCTTTGTGTTTATATGGACCTATTGAACCTCCAAATCATAGACATCTTAGCCTAAATAATAAACAATGGGAGGAATCTTTATATATTTGGTGTTCCTAGAGCTCTATAAATTAAGTAGGTTCTATTTATGCCTCTTTTAATTTTTTGATAGAATTATCACCCTTCAATAAAACCCTCAAGGTCTACTACAATTTATTTTCTTATGAGATTTAAAACCACCACAAAACTCATGGTTAAGCATTAAATTGTGATATGTACACGATATGAACCCAAGATGCAATGCTCATCCATTATATGAATACTTAGAACACATTCTCCCTTGCATGGGTATCCACATTTGTTTTGACTCTAAGATCACATTCTCCCTTGCATGGGTATCCACATTTGTTTTGACTCTAAGATTGTAGATAAAGCTTTACATACTCAATTTTAACACTGGAATTCTACCAATGAAAATAAGCATGGATTATAAAGATGTTTATTTATTTATAATATACACATAACTCATCAAAATATTACATCTAAATTACAAAGTATGCTTATTATTACTTTCTTATGAAATTACAACACATCTATTTGGTAGTTGAATAGATTTTAACATTGTAAAAAATTCTATGGGAAATGCTTTATTTAGAATAACTCTATTTTGAAATGTGTTTACTTTCCTCTTTGCAATTGAAGTACACCTATTTTTTTGATCATATAAAATATACCCTTTAGGTTGAACCCTTCAAATTTAATCACTGATATGGTGCTCTTAGATTTCCCCATTTTTGATGGTTCGATTCAACCAGTTGTTTGTGTCTTGTATGTAGGAATTAAGCAAACATCTCTTCTAATATGATACTTGTACATGCATGCCCAATTTACATGCCAATGCTTCCCCAATTTATAACTTGATGACCCTAGGAGATAAGGCATGCCATTGAAAACAATTGATATGCCTATTTCACTTCATCCACTCATGCCATGACATTGAATTGATTATAACACATATGACTTTGAAATTTTGAACTTGATAAAGACAATTTTTATTTGAAATCTGAATTGAGTGCACCCCTTCAGTTGATATTTTAAAACACTTCCAAAATCTCTAATATATTGTTTTAGTGTAAATGATGCATTGCTAGTAAGTATATGCATACTACTCATAGCTCTCCATTGTAGGTTATATTGAGTAGTGTATGTAGTGCGCATAACACAAATCAATGGATTAATGACATTTGGTTTCTTTTCATAGAACTTATATGCCACATATTAGGTAAAAACATGAAACTCAGTTAGTATTTTGCTTGTTTTCCGAGAAAATAAAATGTTATTTTGACAATTTCTTCAACTTTCGACAATCAAAACTTGTATTTGTGTTTGGAGTTTCACTTTACAGTAAAATAATAACTTGAGAATTTTGTTAGCTTTGTATTCATTATTATTATTATTTTAATCTTAATTTATTAAATCAATTTAGTAGTTCTTTGATAGTATGTTCTTAAAAAACACAAGAATTGATGACGAGTCAGGTTATGGGACTCAATTTTTTCCTTGTTAAAGTTTTGATCTTGGAAAAAAATATATGCTATGACAATCTATACAAAATCTCTAACACACTACTGATTTTTTGTATTTAATGAATGCATTTTTTTTTCTTAATTTTTAGAAGAGGCCAATGGAAAAATAGTAAAATACTGTAGAACGAAATGTTTGGATAGACACTTTTTCCCTATATTCTAGTTAATTATCTAAAATCCCAAAACACCAATGTTTTTTCAAAATTTATGGTTGTTTATCTTTGGAGATATTGAATTTTCATTTCATTGATATGTGATAACATTAAAATGAAATATATACATTTTAGAATAAAATTAATTAAAATTAACAAATCACAATCAAATGAGAGACAAATTGTATGGGTGGAAACTAGATTCAATGTTGAATCTAATCGGATTAGGTTTGACTGTGAATTTGTAATATTTCATAGGGTTCACCCTTATGAAGTTAAATAAACTTGAAAAATACTCTGTTAGTTTATATTTTGTAGTTTTAGCAGGTAATCCATTGAAATTTAGATTTAATATAGAAGCAAGATTTTGGTCGAAAGTTAATTAGTGTAACATACTCGACCTAGGTTACGGGTCAAGAAGGGTGTGGGTTCTCTCTCTAAGGTTAAAGATGATGAAATATGATGTTATCACAACAAATATGTTTATATATGTTCATCCAAAAGGCCGGTTGGCACATTTGGTAGTAAATTTTATATTTCTAGGTTAACTAGAGTACATCGTAAACTCAGCTAGAAATTATCATCTAGTTTCATGTCATAGTTTTAAGACTAACTAAAATATACATACCCCCATAAAATACCTAATATGGGGCTGCCATGTAAATCCACATGACCGTCCATATCAGTCTCAAAATAACTGATGAAATTTAAACAAAACATGGTACACATAATCTCAATTCATTCAATAATAATTGCACTAAAATATTCTTGGATGGGGTGTTATGCGATGGACACAATGACATTAATGAGGATGTGATAGAGGAGTAGAGATGGCATGTGATGATAGGTGAGGTGATGGTTGTGTAGGTGCCAATAACTCATGCTATTAATTCCTTTCCTCATACTGAGTCTCGACATGACCAACCAACTTGCTTGGTTTAACTCTCGCATCGATCCTAACACTGGTCATATAATGTACCAGAACCATGTTATCATGTTCATTTCATCTCCACTCCTAGTGCTCGACTCTCCTTGGCACTATGGAACTCTTGTTATCTATTTACGTAGGACAAATCGAGAACTCACGATGGTATCTGAGGACGTCAATGACATCGCTCGACATGGTTGATGAGGTAGGAGAGGACATGGAGGAAATGCTCCCAACCAAAATAGAGCTGATATGGGTCTTCGAGGGAAATTAGTAGTGATGAAAAACTCCCTTATCCTCCTTCACAATGACCTTAGTGAAGTAGAGGAGTACAAACATTCTTGCATTCTTGAGCTCTGGGATAGAGTTCACGCCATCTTGGACTGGTGTGCGAATAATGGATATCTTTATCATTTTCCTTTTCCCCTTCTCACCACCATAACAAATCATGGATGCATCCATGATATTTTGAGGACAATTCATATGGTAACGCTGATGGAGAGGTTAAAGAGACAACCGACAATATCAAGCAGGAAACCTAGGCCTTGACGAAGGAGAATATGGCGCACCGTGCTACCCGATAGGAAGTTGTAACAAGTGGATCCAAGCATGAAAACCTAGGTGATGCTAAGGTTGAGGTCAAGCCCTTTTCTCCCATGTCTCAATCATGCACTGGTCCACCTGTCAAGTAGAGTTTATTTCTATTCTGATCAAGTTCTTTTTTTGAGTTTTGAATTTGGTTAGGTTTTAGTTTTATGGAAACTAGTCTCCTTTATGGGTCTTTGTATTTTAACTGTATTGAGCTTTACCACAGCTATGCAAGGTTGATATTGATAACAGGTTGTTTTCTCCTTTGGAGAGGCATGCAAAATCGTGTTCTAGGATGTTTTCCCATAATGGGAGGCCCAACTACTCCATATTTTTGTGTATTTTTCTATGTGATATAATGTGATTGATAACTTACAAAAAAAAACTTGCACTAAAAGATGGATTATAAACATGATAAATTTTAACTATTTTCTTATTCATAGATCAAACTTAAAACCCATAGGATAACCTGATATGTGACATCCATATACAAACATACGATTGTACTTATATCATATTTCCTTAAATAAGATTGCATATACTAATCAAAGCACAAGATACTAGCATAAGAAAGCACATACCTTCTCGACAACTGTCCATTCAACATTAGAGTTGTAACATGATAAATCTATCATCTAATATAGCATTAAGTGTGCACATGAAGCATTCAAGATATATCATAATAATCATACATATAAAATTATAAGGTTATAATTACTTATTTTAATTTATGAAACTGGCGGTAACATGAAAATTTTACTCCCAGTCGTAGATATTTACTTGGCGTATGTTTTTTCACTGAAAGATCACCCCTCGAATTGAGGTCTTGGAATCTCACACTATAACTTCTCTTCGAGGATGGACACTAATGGATTATGTGCTTCCTTTTTGGAACCCCCCCCTATACCAAAAAGGAAATCAATGGTTAGTCTTGGGATTGTTCCCCTCTCCCAAAGCACCACTTTTGATCTCACAGGTTAATTCTTAGCTCAAATCTCTACTAGAGATTTAAAAAATAGAGAGAAGCTATGCCTAGACACCCATTTGGTATTCCCCCCCTCTCCATTAGGTTCTAGCACAACAACCATGATGAGATTTCCACATAGGATTGTCCCCTCTCTTGTTGGATAATCTCACAAAACAACACTTCTGACCTCCCAAGCCAAGCATAGACTCGAATATCCACTAGAGAATTTGAAACAAAGGAGAAATAGCTCTCCTGAAACCAAAAGTCAAATGCCTCCTAGGGAATTAAAATCACATGGATAATACTACCACATCCCTACTAGGGCATCTGAACACATGAAGAATTGGTCTCCAAGATCAATAGAATGATTCACCAAATCCTCCCAGATTTGTAGGAAAAATTCATTGCAAAATCATGCAAGTAAAATGGCTAAATCTCTCTATGGAATTCACAACCCAACCAAATACCTGCTCTGCTATGATCCTAAACCTGCACAAATAATTAATGACTAACCTCTTGATCCATTCGAATCACATTTTCTTAATTCAAATTGCCTCAAAGAGTTTGACTCTAGCTCACTGAGGAAGGATTCCAAAACTGCTGTGGCTTCCTAACAAACACTCACTGACTCATTCAAATCTTTATCGAGCCACTTGAATTCATTGATACTAACTTTAAAACATTGACATAGACACTTCCCATGCATGGCTAGTTTTAATTAATCAATTTATCTCTAAAAACACCCAACTAACTCTGAATTTCCCATAAGTTACTCCTCCTACATGAGGATGACTCGAAGTCACCCATAATTTACTATCGTGCATTGGAGACAACTCAAATTCACAAGGGCTAACTCAAATTCTCCAAGATAACTCTCATCCACTAAATACAATTCGATTTCATCTTATTAACTGAAGAGTACTAACTTTAACTCATACAAATATATTAATTCAGTGAATCCAAACTCCAATTAACCAACTAAATCTAACTAACTGTCAATTACTTCGGTTAACTGCAAATTACTCAAATTAACTGTATGTAACTCAGTTAAACTCAAACTAACTGAATATAACTTAGTTAAATTGAAACTAACTCATATTAACTGATTGAACCTCAATTAAACTCAATTTAACTGAAATTAACTAACAATAATTCAACATTAACTCAAATGAACTCAAATTAACTGACAGTAACTCAATTTAACTGAATAAACACTCCAATTAGAGTGGAGTTATAAGAATTAGGTGCATAATTGACTCCATATACTCAATTAACTGCATAAGACATGAGTGAAGTGTCAGTGGGCCCCACCACATCTATATGAGGAATATTCTCACCTAGGGGGCACAAATACTACATGAAAGACATTAATTATGGGTTTTAGGACCCCCATGGTCCAAAATTAATAAAATTAGAAATGTAAGAGTAATGTTAGGGGGAGTTTCAACTCCTAACCCTAACCCCTTCTCATATGAAATTCCAAGACCCCCCAACACCGTTATTGTCATGCTATGCCATTAATAATAATAATAATTCTAATAATAAACATCATAATATTCATGGTTCATGTTCCAAGCACCTAGTTCCACCATAAAGCACATAATAAAATCATAGGTGTCTGAGACTTACCTCCGGGATATTACATCCCATCCCCCTTAAAACAATGCATTGTCCTTGATGCATACTTGATACTATTACATGTCATCACACATGCCTTTATCATTTCCACTCTTGAAACTTCTCTTATGATACACCACAATACTTCCCACTACCACCTACTTTTATATCCTTCTCCATAGCCTATGGAATGTGACTTCCTTCACCCTGTCGGTCCTTCGAAATATCACCATCCCACTCCCAGGATTCCCATGCAAGAACCTGGACTAGTAGAGTGGTTCCTAGTCTAGAATCAAGTGTTAATATTCAATCCCTATCATAGGGTCTTCAAGCCTCATTGCAAGGCCTCCAACCTTTCAACAAAATATACCCACCTGAATCATATTTCAATCCATCAACTACATGATTATCCATTAGGTAGAAATATGATACATAAATACATCTTCATGATATATGAAATAAATTCCAATTAACCATAATAAATACATCGGTATATACAAAGGTACATAAAATATAGATACTGTAATTTTTTTTTACAAAATATTCATATAAAAAATATCCTTATATGCTTGCATATTTCTTTCATCTCCACAAGTATCTCGCTTTGAATAAGAAAACTGTGGCACCCACATACCTTCCCCACCCAACACAAGGATGGTACCTCTTCTATGCTATATAGTACTTCGAGCATACCCACCATTTCCAGTGCTCTTTAGGGTGTGCATTGAAAGGTAACCGTGTTTCACATTTAATATCTCTTGTTCAGGATTGCCCCCCTCTCCTGCAAGATGATCTCAATACATTTGCTTCATAGGAAAATCATGCCCATTGGTTTTCCCCTTCATGGTGCTCACCTGAGTCACAACCAATCAATGGAACATATGATTAGTTCCCAGGTACATATACATATTTCAACAAGATCCACGAATATACCGAAATCAATTTACCATTTGCATCACCTTCTAATCCTTTACAGGATTAGTAAATACTTTTCATAGAGATGCTTTTATAATCAATACCTTGTTTCAACTTTTTTTTCTTCATTAAATATCACGAAGATACTAATAGAAAACCTTTCAATAAATACCAGAAAGCTCACATCCATACTTTATACACTTTAATGCTAATAGGCCAAAGCAACTTATATGCAACAATTCCAAACTAACTAAGAAAACATAAGGATACAACAACTAGTCCATTAGACACATATCACGAACATTAAAAGACATCTATCTGTTTCAAATACCATTCAATTTATATTGTCATTGATACTGAAAGATAACCCATAGGAAACATTTCATATTATTGTACAATATTCGTTAGCATATGTTGTTCAAGATTATACACCCTTGTAACCTAGGGTCCGGGGTTACCAACTTACTAGTAAACTTGCATACAATCAACTTTTACAGAGAATGAAATAGGAATAGGAAGAGAGTTTGGCTTACCCAGTTTATGGTGCTTGGTACAAGCTTTGTCTTCTCCTGCTTCACTCTTCTCCAAAGCTTCTAGGGCTTCTCCTCTTCACCTACGAAGAGCCAATTATTCAAGCAATATCTCACATATATATCACTGGTTAGTGAAATGCATGTTCATCATAATATAATGGAAATCATTCATAAACCCATATACATGAGAAAACACAATACAAATATTGGAAGAATAAATATCTTTATTGACAAACAATGAATAGGTGAGAATACAACCCAACTTCTGACACAAGGACTCCTTTGCAAACAAGGACACTGAGTACTGTTGCTCCAAGACTCTGAAGGTATACCACCAGCATAACTTTGCTCTTCAAAAATTGGTTTCTTATCCCCATCCCAAGGCCTCTATTTATACATTGGGAAATAGAGTGGTTTCGAAGGTTAGGATGGTTGAGACAGTTGGGATAGTTATGGATTAAGGCCCAACTAATCTCATCTAATCACGATTTATATTTTTTAATGTCGAATTAAGGTACACGCAAGTATTTATATAAGCAAGGCATATGTGACACGCTTGTTTCTCATAGGAAACTTGCGTGTTCAATGTACACGTGGGTTGCAATGCAAATACTCGCGTGTGACACGCAAGTTGCAATGAAAAAAGGAGTGTGTGCAACCCTAAACTCATAATAAAAATATATCAAGCTGGTCTGGAGATCATGCATCAATGGTCATGCACATCTATAGTGTTTTGGATACTTCAATCCTATTTTTCCTTTTGTGTACCGACATAATGGATGTCAGCACTCGGATGGAGAAGTGCCATTTTGGTCGATAACAGATGCCCCCTAATGAGTGAATTCAGAGGGAAGTGATGGCCAAAATACATTACAATATTTTATCTTGGAGAAATCAAGTGTCCAAGGTAGCAGAGGAAGTACCTGAAACAAATACATATTAATGTCAAATACAAAATCATATATGAGGATGCATGTTCAATATACTGGAACACTAGTTCCTTTACAATATTTGATTACATCATATGATACGGGTACAAGACCACATATTTTACAAAGGTGGATCGAAGCCACAATATACAATGATGAGTCTTAAAACTCTGGAGGCTGTGTTGCTGAACATAGCACAAATATTGCATAACTTAGGTTATAAATGTGAACCTAAGGTATTCATCGAAATCCAAATGAACTAGTACAATCCCTACCATGCGAATAGATGTGTTGAAGTTGAACATGGAAGCAATTCAATAGAGTATCAGTCAATGAGTGTAACTAATAACTGAAGCAAAGGAGATAATTGATAATTTTAGTGAAATCCTAAGGTACCATCGTTGAAACTCTAGGTCTTCATCTTCGGGAAGTGTTGATGATAAACCATACTGTGATGGGGAAGGCAATAGATCCTCCAACAGATCCCAAGAGTGACTAGGAACTGGATACGGGAAGGTAGACATGAGTGACTCAGATAGGATAATGTTGGAATCAGGATAATAATCAGATGAAGGGATAGATCCTTGAACAATGAGCATGACACAGAGATGACCCAAGGAAAATTTTGACTTGCAGATAGAAAAACTAGACCTATCTGTCATGTAGGAGACATGATCAGATTACCCATGTATAAAGGACAAGTGGAGGAGTAATAAAAACTCAAAGTAATAGTTGTGTTGAAAGTGTAAATTGAGACATGAGTATCGAAAAGTTCAGAGAGTGCTATGTTCAAGGAGGACATGCTGCCACTACTTATAACCCAAAAAGAATGATTCTTCCTTATCTTTCCTGTTAAATTTTAACGAGTCCAGGAAATTCAACTTAGGTCTCTCTTAATTTTTTACAAGCTTGAAGAGGAGAGAGAATAATGCTTGATAGTGTTATTGATTCATGGATTTTACGAGCCCGAACTAGTACATGATCGTTTGGTTTTTTCATATATAGAGAGTTTGAAAACTCTGAAGAAGACTCCAGGGGGTTCTTTTTCATACAATTTAGTCTCCTGAGGCCGAAAAAGTATAAAACAATCAACAGAAGAACTGTCTTAACTTCCAAAGAAGTGAGGCACACCTTTTTCATATTAGTCGGGAAGTCCCGAAAAAGGTTAAATTACCACCTACCCAACGCCACTTCAAAAGCAACATATAGCCTGAGTTTTACAAGTGTGAAGGAAGGCAAGACCACTAAAAAATATCCATTTGATTACGAGAAATAGGGCTTACAAAATTAAACTCAATGTTTTGTTCTTTAGGTTAACGAGCATGACAAAAACATAAAGTACGCTTGGAATCATTTTCATGTTTAGGTCCAGATCACGAAAAAGAAAACTAAGCTCACACCGGGCGGTCCTTTTTCATAAATTTAGTCCCTCAGGTTCAGAAAAGTGATAAACCTATGCCTGAGAATACTCTTCTCAATTCTAAAGAAAAGAGAGTGTTCCTTTTTCATATTATTTCACATGGTCCAAAAAAGTGATAAACTACCACCAATGTGGATGACTATTCACATATTCTTAACGATCCTGAATGGACAAGTTTACTCGGCAGTCAAGTCTGTTTTGAGGAGTTAGACCTGGGACTAAAGAAACTTCATAAGGGAAAGGAGCCTTATAAAGGGGATAGCTTGTAAAAAGAGATCAAAATGAGGCTCAATTTGGCGTGAAATATAGCTAAGAAGGCTCCTCTGAACCTATGACAAATGCGGCATGAGTACCAAAAGACAACAAGGTGTTCTAAACTAAGGTACTCATGGAAGGAAGGCCCTATCCATGGAAGAACAATGGTATAGACAAGGTAAAAATGGTTAATCACCATGGTCCGTGGTAAAAAAAGTGATCCTAGGGTTAAATCGGATTAGGTATAGATGCAAAAAATGCATGTGAATGACCAAAATCCTACCCTATATGAGTGAATAACGACTTAAAATGATCTTGAACCTATTGCATTAGGAAAAAATGACATAGTATTAGTTCAATTTATAAAATAAATTTTAAACTATAGGATAAAATCCCCAAAATTGAAAATTTCCCTATATATAGTCCACAAATAGAAATCAAATATACCATTTCATGTTTTTTACCAAATTAGGAAATTTTTACCTCTGACTTCAATCGCTTGGTGTGGACAAACCAGTGGACGGTTTTTGATTCCGCAAGTTGTAGGTAAGATAGCTTTGCTTACTCTTCCATTTCAACCTTTTTATTTTCATTTTTATGCCAAAAATTTGATGTTTGAGCCTGCCCTAGGGAGGCCACGCGGTACACGCGAGTAGGCAAATTACACAGTCACGTACATGCGTTTTACACGTGACCTGCCCAAAGGAAACTCGCGTGTCACACGCGACTTGTCTAAAAGACAGTCGTGTGTACTACACGACATAGGAAAAGTTAAGCTATGGCCAAAATCAAATAATTTTGATGAATTGTAATGTTTGATAATGGTCAAATGGGAAGGTTCAACCATGGTTTTGGAATGGAGGGAGTGAGAACAAAAGTATATGGACCGAGACGCCCTCCTTAGTACCCGCACTATGAATGCATTACGATAAAGTGGGTTGGTGAAATTCTTCTGCACTTCACCCATGCGGGCCAATGTCTACTTGCTCGAACACTTGACTGGCTACTAGGACCATGACCTTAGGGATTTTGACCTTCAAGGTGAGATCTTGGAGGTGAGCATAGAAGATATATTTTTCATCATGAGATTGTCTTAGAGAGGTATACCTATGAAAATTGAAGGGACCAGCAGGGGGGGTTGACCCCATGAGTGTCCAAGACTATGTGGACACGTACTGCATGCCTAGAAGTCAGAAAAAAGTATCATGCATCCCAATTGTGCATATTACCAATTTCTTGCTACATGTAGTGGTGAGTACCATTGTGAGGATTGCAGGATCTTCTTCACTTCATATTGCTACTCGGAACCAGATGAGGTTTGCTGTAGAGTGCTTACAAGGGACTATATTTAAGTGGTGCTCAGGAATAATCCCAATCAAGAGGAAACAACTCTCTGACTGTAAGAGAGGACGCCAAAATAAATTCGGGTATTCCAGTATACTGGTGGCATTCTTCTTTGAGAGAGTGCCTGTGATCAGTCCTGCTATACCACTCCTAGAATTCTCTCCTCATCAGCCTAGACTAACCAGGTGGGGAGAGGTTTTTCTCTGCCAAGGTGGCGGTGGCTCGGTTCAAAGTGTGTATGATGACGACTTCTACATTTGGTGGGAGAGGTAGCTACCATCACTTGAGTAGTTTCCATATTCAGGTTTGGATTTTTGAGGCGATAATGATCTCATCCTCCCTCCAGGAGGAGCTTGGGGAGAGCTAGGTAAATTTTTTTTTTTTTTTTTTATGTTTTCCAATTTTTATGAATTTTTATCATAAAGTTATATACATATGTATAGGAGTGTTGATCCATTTAAATGTTTAAAAAATGCAGATGTGGGACTTGTACACCCTGATGGGCACCCTAGGATGTACGTGTGGCCAGTAGTAGGTGAAGACCAAGGTTTAGTGAGGGTACTCGAGGGGAAGCTCAGAGCTGGCCAGGCTAACCCAAAGAGTTCCTACCATATGGATCAAGCAATTTCTTTCTATGATGCAAGAGTTTGTCATAGGAATTCCACCCACCTAGACACACCTCATAAGGAGGGTATCCAGGGTCGTTCTGGTTTACATAGAAGCCGAAGAGTGAAGAAGCTGATGATGCTGGTGATGCGGGTGACCAGGCCTAGATCTAGGGACATTTTTATGGATTGGGATCCAAATTTTGTATATTTTTGTATATTTACATAGTTATGATTGGATCTGAGGATCAGAAACTCAACCTGTCATAGGGACAATTTTTACACACACACACACACATCACCGATTATTTACATGTGCTCCAAATGTATCTATTATATTTTTTTTTACAAAATGTGTGTTAAGTGCCAATCTAAGATAGAGTTCGCATATGCATCAGCTAATGAATTTTGATTTTGTGGAATATGATTAAATGAAATATAATCAAAATTTCTTTCAAGTAATCTAACCTACAAAAAATGATGTGGCAAGGTAGGGTCTCGCACTTGATAAGATCCATTGAGTTGGGAAACCACCGGTTGAGAGTCAAGTTTGACTTCCAACTGAGTGATGCCACGTGACAAGGAATCCCATAGTAGCTTGATAACAACCCTATATTTAGCCACATTATTGGTAGCAGGATCTAGGCAAGCACCTCCAGAGGCAACTATCTATCTTGAGGGTGAGTAAATCACCCATGTGGATAAAGCCAGGTTACAAGTATGATGACTAGCGCCATCTGCAAAACCTACGAACCACTCGGTTGACATCTGTAACAACCAACAGATGATGTAAGAACACTAACCGACTAACTATTGTACATATAATACATACAAAAAAGTGCTAAGCCTAAGCGTAGTACTTTTTCAGGTAGAGCCCATTTCTAGGTTCAGGAAGCTTATTCCCTTCAAAATCATTTAATTCATATGCTCCTTTTTTCAATACTTTCGACACGATGTAGGGAACTAACCACATAGACCCGAATTTCCCTGCCCCCAGGGGTTCTTTGTCCTGATCCCAGATGTTATAGTGGATTTCACCACTCTAGGTGAATCACACTTTGTATGGCCTTCCCCTGTCCCGCTGCAGACTCCTTAGACCCTATGGACCACTTTTTGTCCTTTTATGTTTCCTTTGTCATCCCTAAAAACATATGAAAAATGATATACGCGACTTTTAAACCTATAAGCACGTATATATGCGGGTTTGACCACTAAAACCGTGTACATCAGGATGTGTGCATAATCCAAATCCTTTTGGAGTTTTCCTTGACATGGATCCGACTCATTTGACTCCTGGCCTTCCCTATGCCTTGAGATCGCTCGGATTCGACCTTTCATTACCCCTTTGAAAAGCTATATAAGGAACCCCTTGGTACATTGAAGGCATAAGAGAGAATTGAGAGAAAAGAAACTATAGTCCATTGTTGCTGGAACTTATGCTTGAGTCTGCATCCCTTTGTCCCTTGGAGCACTAGTGTGTTCTTCCCAAGCTTTCCTTTTGCTTGTGAGCTTGCTATCGAGAGATGGAGGATTGAGGTGGTGGAGGCCCAAGTGGGGGATTCAGTTTCTCCAGTTTGTAGACATGTCGTCAGAGGTTGTACCTTGTAATCTTTGATTTATATTAATAGAAATATCTTTTCCTGTCCAATAATGTGTGTTTGAATGAATATTTTATCCATGGGATTATGTCAAATGCTTGTACATTATTGATTATATATGCTAGAATAGATCTAACACCATGATATATAGAATGCTTGTATTGTTTACTTGTTGTTGAGGAAGTAACAAATCAATTCAAGCTGAAGATTGGAAATTTTAACAGGGATCTACTTCAACCATTCGGAATAAGGTACGAGGTCTGATCCTTTAGTGTTAGACATTTAATTTCTATTGCATATTGGAAAGGATTGATTTCTGGAGTCAAGCTGTCTGTTGTGGTACCCCAAGCCATAGGAATTTCTCTCCGTAACACCAGAGCAAGACAAGTTCTCTTTAAGAGAAGATTCTAGGTTTGACCGATTTATCATACTGGTTCTTAACCTTATTTTTATGAGCCTCGTTTGTTGTTAACGCATCTCTGCGTCGTTCATCTATATTTTCTAAATGTAGCAAATGTTCTTCTAGTTTAGTCATGTCAGGTAAGACATGAATGGCAATTTTAAGTGATGGGATTTCACATTCAATCGGAGTGACTGCTTCCACCCTGTGAACGATTTGGAAAGGTAAGAACCCGAAAATAGTCTTAACATTGGTCCCGTATGCACAAAGTGCTGCATTGATGGTACACCTCAAGATGGTATTTAAGGTCTTATTGACTACCTCTACTTGACCATTGGCTTGCAGATAGAAGGAAGATGAGTGATATTGCTTAAACCCTAGCATTGTAGTCAATTCAGTCGTCATGATATTTTGGAAGTGACTTCCATGGTCAGTGACAATCTCTTTCAGAATGCCGAAATGGGAAATGATCTGGTTGAAAACAAAAAAAATTGCAGTTTCCCTGTCAGCCTTAAAGGTGGGCATTGCCTCTGCCCACTTCATGAAGTAATCGACAACGACAATAATATACTCATGCCTCCCAGCCGAAACTGGGTTGCATGTCACGTAATCTATCCCCCACTTGGTGAAGGGACCCACTACAATGATGGGAAACAATGGAGAAGGATACGAACACATTTTCTTGGTGTAAAGCTGGCAAGGAGGACATCGCTTCATGACTTCCACACAACCTTTAATATTGAGGGCCAAAAATATCTGACACGTAAAATATTTTGGGCCATTGCTAACCAAGATAAATGACCCCCACATGCTCCACTATGGGAATCATTTAGGACATGCTCTCCCTCCTTGTGGGTGAGGCACCGACTCAAAACAGAGTCTACCCCTCTATGATATAAAGCATCCCCAATGATGAGGTAGTTTTTTACATGTACATGTAGTTTACATCGCTCTTCCCGTGAGAAGGACGCAAGACACTTCAGAGTCTAGAGATAGATAAGTATATCTCGGTACCAAGGATCGAAGGTGGTGTAGAAGGAGCAAGTCGACATAAGTCGACTTGAACGAAGACCGACTTAGTCGATCAGCCGACTAAGTCGAGAGACCGACTACGTCGGTCGGCTGAGTAAACACAGTAGTTAGTCTGTTAACTAATAGTCGTGTCGGTTCGGTGAACCGACAGGTAGTTATGTTTGTAACTGTTTGTAACCTGTATATTAGGCTGTTGAGCCATTCAAGAACGTAGTTCAGTTCTTGGCTTTGTATGATCTATTGAGAATAATATAATCTGTTCATCTTATCAGTTCTTGTCTCTTGTATCTGTGAATATTCTGTGTATTTTTGTATGTATTATTGGTAACCTTATGTGATCTGTGAGATTACAACATTGGTTCCGTTGCCGGTAGTACATAACTGAAATATAGGCTCACATATGATACCAGAGCAGGAGATCAAGGACTGGTGGGAACAAAAACTTGCTAACTATCTACAAAATTACGCAAGGAGGAACAGATTGACAGTCGCAGAAGCAATAGCCAGATTTTTCACTGAAACTCACGAAAAATTTGTCGAATCCGTGCCACATCTACTGAAGCAGCTTTTGGATGAGAAAACCGGACAAGACTAAAGAAGCACAGTTACTCCAGAAACTGATCCGAGGAGGACGTACAAATCTCTCGGAGTGGTTCGAAAAGATAGCCGACGACTTCTGTGAGGAACAAGCAGTCGAAGACAGGACCTCTGTGGAAACTGTCCGACAGAAATTTTTCACAGAACTTACTGATCAATTCTTGTGTTCCTTACCGGCTTTACTGTTCAAGTTTCTGATAGAGAAAGGAGCAGGGCACATTGTCGAACCTCGACCTCTATTACGTGACCCACCCTCAAACACTAACTGGGCGGCGAAGCAGAAGAAGTGGGAAAAATTCATTGCTGAAAGGGAGTGGGAATACTTCCTGAGTAAGTAGACACCATCCGAGCTTTCTAAAAAGCGTCGGGTAGGCTATGGGGGGGTAGCTGGTCGTGTGTCGGACCTAGAGCATAGTGGATCCTAGTCGACCAGAGTCGTCGTCACCAGTAATGCATAATCAACCGAAGAGGAACTGAAGGCATAGTATTGTACTATAGTATGTCGGACATTAAGAGAATCGAAAGGGATGAAAGACAGAAGAAAAGGGAAGCCAGATGCGAAAGGGCCGCAGAGCTGCAGCAAAACCCTAGGGCGACCGACCATGATGAAGTACCGCCAGAGTCGGGTCATGACCGACGCAGGGAAGGCGAAGAAGAAGAGGTGTCCCCTGAAGATGATGAAATGTGGATAGAGCAGCCAGAAGCTCTCTAACTAATTGTTCCCGATGAAGGAGTAACCCTTTCCACAGTAAGTCCGCGTACCAGAATACAAACTATTATTGAAGATGACCTTCGACTAAGAGCTGGTGACATTACGCTCTGGAGCCGACTAGGTGATGAACCATACCCGGGTCGACATCTCGTCATACGTCGACCGATCGAAGGTAATTGGGTGACCTTTCAAACGGCACCCTCCTTTCGTAGTATCCACTTGCTCCTGCCGACACATGAAGGAGCACCCCCCCTGCCACACACAACTTCAGAAGATACACAAGAGTCAGAACTGGGCACAAAAAGTGACAGTGAGTCATTAAGAAGACAAATTATCAACAATCCGTTATTCGACGAGAAATATTCGACACCCGACGGGAGCACAAGTTCCGTCGACCAAAACCCCATCGTCACCCCGACAGATTCGTCCGACTCCACAACCCCACCCCTTACAACACCACCTCCCCCACCCCCTC
>LPNX011191375.1:87729-116223 GCA_001517045.1 Pseudotsuga menziesii | reverse complement strand
GGGGGGGGCACTAAGTGATTAGAGATAGAACAATAGGGGGTGTTTAAGAGTTAGAGGTAGAGAGAAAGGGTTAGGGGTTTAGGGATGGCGGGAAATGGACATATAGGTGTTAATGGTAAGGGGAGACATATGTGTCTATTTGTGTGTGTGTGTGTGTGTGATAGAGAGTGAGAAAAAATGGGGATGTGGTGTGTTGGGGAGAGAGAGGAGGGGGTTAAAGGTATGGAGAGGATGAGGGGGGGTTAGAGGTAGCGAGAGGAGGAGGAGGGGTTACTAAGAGTTAGGGGGAAGAGGGGAGTGGGTGGGGGGACATAAAATAATAAAAGTATTGGTATAATTGACAATGTAGTCAATTCTAAGGTTACATAATGCGCACTCGTTGTAGTCTTGCAAAACACACACTCATTTTGCGGTAATATAACACGTGCTCATTTTGAAATAATATAACATGTGTGCATTTATCATTGATGGGAATACATAATTGAATTTCAACAAAACACGTGCTCATATTTTTCCACTATGGTTGAGCCTCCACCTATGCTGGTGTGGCATTGTTATGCCTATGTATCTACTTTTGACTTTTCTTCAGATTCATCATGCCTATGCCTTGAAGTATAATAAACCATGACTAATTGATCATTATATCCAAATTTTCCATATGATTGTGTTTAGACATTGGTTACAGTATGTTGCACACCATTTTTTGTAAAATTTTAAAAACATATATGTTTTTTTTTGCAGATTCAAAATATGTATTTTTTAACAAGAATATATATTTTTTCTTATTTATCTTGTGTCATCACTCCTCAACTAAAAAATTACCTCCAATTCTCTATCATCCAATGGAGTCTTCTCTTTGCCTCTAAAAGGTGAAGTAGACAAAAGCTACAACATATATAAAAACAATTTATAAATCTTACAAATTATTTAGACTATTTTAAACTAAATTCAAAAAAATAAAATATTAAACTTACAATTCCAACACTATCGTCCAATGGAGTCTTTCATTTTCCTCAAAAGGATCGAAGAGACCCAAGCTTCAACATATGAAAAAGAAATTTACAAATGTCAAACATTATTTAAACTATTTAAACATATATATCAAAGAATAATTCAATTTTGAACAAAATTATGTCAATGCCAATATCCACATCCATCAAAAAACCTATATCTTCACCTCCAATTTCAATATGTTCTCTTCCCTTAAAATTTAATTTTTGTTAATAAATAAATCATAGTAAAAACAAAAAATATTAAGCTTACCAATTAACTTAAAAAACAAAAAAGATAAAACATTAGCTCACAATAGGTGGAAAATCATCTAAAAAGTTTGAATCTAATGAAACCTGCATAAATAAGTAAAATTAACAATAAGATACATAGTTAAATTTAAAAACAAAAAAAAATATTTCAAACATAAATATAAATGTATAAATTTTAAATATACCTCTCCAATATGCTCTTCTACATTTCCAGCATTTTGACTAGTCAAGACTCTAAAATTATGTTCATTTAACAATCGAGAAAACTAAAAACAATAAACATTTACGTAACGTAATTATTGCTATACATCAAAAAATAATTTATCATATATAGATATAATGTAACAAAAAGTTTAATACAAAATAAATAAATAAAAATTAATAGATTGAAAGTACACAAACCTCTCCTATACTTGATGTGTCATTAGATATTCTATCCAAAGCTTTATTAAGACAAATCTTGGCATATGCATTTAGATATTCAATGCCCATAAAATCTAGCTCATCATTTGTTTTGTAAACAAAATTTTGTCGAATAGTGGCTTGAGCCCTCTCTCGACTCAATTCAACATCAACTCCGACAAATGCTGAAGTCAAACCTTCAACAACATTATGGCTTGCAGTTGTCCCAAATTATGATGTGGGCTCCATCTTCGATTTGTAAGTCACAAGCCTAGGTGGACGAGATATCGGAAGTGGAGGTCGAAGAGTACTGGGATATATAAGGGCACCTTTTCGATTGCATATCCTCCCCTTTCCAATTCCATAAAACTTGGAATGAATATTAGTATCGTCTAGCTTCATTCCTAAAAAAAATTCAACATAAAAAAAACTAGCAAAATCATTACGAACGTCATCGTTCCATGGCAACTGACCATAGGCTGCAAGAAACCGATCATATAAAAAATGTGCAAGTTCAGGGTGCCTAAAATATTGCACTTTCAATGCTTTCCGCTTTAGGCCCTTTTTGAAGTTGAACATTGAGTTGGCATGTTCTCTAGTCACCCTCTCCTTCACAACAGCCCACTTGTCTAGACCCATCACTTGTGCCTTTCTTCTTTGCATCAAGGTGACAAAACCATCTTTTGTTGGTCCAAGATTCTCATATACCTCAATGAATTTTTGTAAAGATTGCAAAACCATCTCTATACTTTGTTTGTTCTCTAGAACGAGATCCAAACTAGAAAGATCATTTTGCATCTTGTCATAGTGAGCCCTACAACTTTCAAGGGTCGTTTGTTGAATACCACTTTCCCATGAAATATCCTTCAATAAATCTGATGGATAGGTTGTAATAGGCGTACAACCCTCAGCTAGTTGGACATATTGTTTCCTTGCTCGACCTTCGCCACCATATGTAGCATGATGAACCTCTTGTGAACCATGCTCTGCTTCCACACTTGTCTCCTGTACAGAAGGTTGAGATCCACGTTCACCCATAGATGATAAAGGGGAATGATCTCTACCATTATCGCCATGTCGATGATCAGATGAATGTGAACTATACAATAAGCTTGAGTCCTGAGGTGAAGTTGATAATCTTCGATTTTCATTTCGGACACCAAATCTCAAAGAATGTGATGACCTCCTACACTTCTGTCTCAAAGGCTGCGCTCTTTCCATCGGATATGATATCTACAAGTTTACACAAATATCAATTTCTACATGTTAATTAATCAACTTCAAATACCTAGCTACTATTAAAACTAATATTTCAATGAAATATAAATAGAAGAACAAAGGTTGTATGGAGAAATAACATATATAATGACGGTGAGGCTTCTTCGTGATAAGGAAGATCCCTGAATCCACTAAATACACCGGTATATGATGGTTACTACACACTCTATATAACGTTTTGACCCTGGCACATACCATAAACGTGTTTTGGTTCAGAGGCCAAAGGTTGAAACGTAGACTAATTTGAAGCCAAACATGCTCATCTATTAAATAATTTTGCAAGTCAAGAGGTGGGAAATGCAAGGAGATAGTGTGTGAGGCCTAAATATCCAGGCCTAAAGTTCGAGAGCCGTAATGCCTCAATCACTAAGGGCCTAACCTTATACATGTTAATTAATCAAGTTCAAATACCTAGCAACTATAAAAACTAAGATTTCAATAAGGACCTAGATATCACTATTATTATCTAATAATTCTTTAAATGATTAAAGTTAATTTATTATCTGTTTCCATTTGATATGATATCTACAAGATTACACAAATCAACTCATATCATATTCAAATTCTACATGTTAATTCCTCATCTTAAAAGACCTAGATACTAAAAAACTAAGTTTTTAATAAAGACCTATATGTCCTCAACATTATCTAATATATCAACTCATAACATATTCAAATTCTGCATGTTAATTCCTCAACTTCAAAGAACTATCTCCTATAAAAACTAAGTTTTTATTACCTAGATGTCCCTAATATTATCTAATAGTTATTAAAATGAAAATAGCTACACTATTGTTGGATGTAAGAGAAATTAACATAGAAATCTCCGTGTTTTTGATGTATTTTAGATTTTTAAAATTAATGGAAACAATATCATCAAATATAAAATTAAAGCTACATTTCTTTATGTCAACTAAATTTTTTTTCATTATTTCACAAAATCATAAAAAACCCTTATGCTAAGTAAACTGATCAGCGTCAGAGTTGATGAACTATGCATGGACAGAGTTGATGAACTCTGCATGGACAGAGTTCCTCAACTTTGTCCACATGGAAAGAGTTATGTTCATCACTCCATGTGGATAGAGTTCATCGATTTTATCCATGGACAGAGTATTCATTCATGAACTCTGTCCATGGACAGAGTTGATGAACCAATATCTTCATTATAATACTTATGAACTAAGATTAAATTTTAAAAAAATGCACAATATCCTAATATAATAGTAAATATAAAATGATAACTAATAAGCATTATACAAGTTATATGTTTATTTTATGATTTAGATTAAAAACACATAAGATCAAACAAATCAGTAATCTGAAAATTTGATGTTTTATGTGTAATAATGTTTTCTTGTTTCTGATTTATATAAAACGTACTAAAATATGTTTTGCTAAGTAAAGTTATCACGGAAAGAGTTGATGAACTCTGTATGAACTACGTTTTCCTAAGTATAAAATATAGTTTAAAGATAGTGCAAGTACTTACCTACTATACAGACAGCCACAATTGTTGGCTGCTAGCTACCTAGTCATTATAGAGTTGTTAGTGAGAGCATCATTACTAAATATAGATAGAGCGTATATTTCCTTCTACACTCATGTTCAGTTTCAATACTGACTGCTATCAATCAGCTATTGTGATTTCATGGATTTATCACATCAAATGGCAAGGGCATATAGATTTCAACTTGGACTAAGGCGAGCATCTAAATACTGAATACATACACCTATGGATCCCCCCCCATTAGTCCATCCTATCCCTATCATTTTATGTTACACATCTGGTTGTTTTGGTCTCCATCCCCATAAGAAGATAAAGTAATTCTTTTTTTAAACTTGCCTTTCTTTATCTAACCTTTTATCTCTATCTCTCAAAAAAGCATGAAATGGAAATGGAACTTAATGCAATGTATCATGGACTAAGATAGTCATAAAGTGCCATGGGACTTATGCTTCGGCTAGTAGCTGTATGGACTAAAGAAAGTAGTAGAGATTATGGACAAAACTATATAGTTATTACACTACAGCTGAAGTTGTAACGCAGGAAAGACGTGAAATGAAAAGGTTTTGAAATACTATCCCCTACCAATGAAAAAACATACAGAAATAAATTGTTTAATTAGGGAGTTGATCAGCTCTGTCCATTTGGATAGAGCTGTTCAACTCTGTCCAAATGGACAGAGAACATCAGCTCTGTCCATTTGGGCAGAGTTGATCAGCTATGTCCATTTGGATAGAGCTGCAACCTATGCAGTCTTAAATGTAATTTAGAGATGCTACATACCGTAGCTGCATTAATGGTGACATGAATTAATCCTTGCATAACCCACCAAAACCCCCTAAAGTATATATTTATATGAAGTTACTTCCCTCCCACATATACCTTACCCTACGTAGAAACACCCCCTGATATATGGTCCATTAACTCCCTAGTTCCCAGGGTTTCCATGACATCCATTCCATCCCATCTGTATATCCCAAGTTCCTATAAACACCCCAACCATGGATATTTTCTCTGGTGGAGTTATTTAAGCCTACATAACCATGTTTTTTTTTGGACAAAGCTGTCTAAATATAATATAAAATTTCATGTACATAGAGAATAAGAATAAGCTAATCAAAAAGTTATGGATTTTTTTGGATAGAGCTATCTAAATATTCTATAAAAATTCATGTACATAGAGAATAAGAATAAGCTAATTAAAAAAAATAGAAAAATAAAAAACGTTAACAAATTTCAAGTTCTATGTTAAATTTTGTTTAATTAAAATCATTTAAAGAAAGTATTACGCTTAAAGCCAAATTCAAAATCTAAGATCTTATATCAATAGTGCTTCATATGTTTGTTTTTTTCAATCAGCTATGTCCAAATGGACAGAGCTGTTCAGCTGTTTCCAAATGGATAGAGTTCAATGTCTACCAAATTGCAAATGGAACTATGACTAGTTGTTCCCATATTACAAATGAAACTAGGAATTTCCTTTAATTACTATAAACACAATTTTTTACCTCACACTCAAGGGGCAGTACAACAACACCACATCACTAAAAGACCACATACATCTCCACAAACAGACCTCCACGCCAAATAGACCTCCGCGCCGAACAGACCTCCACGCCGAGAGGAAACCAGACATGTAGAGGGGTGACAGGATGGTGAATGTACACGTCAGATGGATGGGTAACATGGAGGAGGATTACAATCAACGACCAACCAATTGGGTAGCTAGACGGGTGGCGGGAGGATCAGGACAACAACAAATCACTACAGGTACTGAAAACAATGGAAATGAGACCACAACCGACCTTATATGGTAAAATATTCTTCAGTTGAGCAAATGTATGGCCGAGCAATTATTAGGCTGAATAATTGTTTGACAGAAGAAGTATTTGACCAAATAATTATTCGAATGAATAATTATTGACACGCTGGTAAAAATTACCAGCCGAAAATCTGTTCTGTCAAATTAAACAGTTACTATTAAATTTTATTCGACCGAATAACTATAATTATTCAGCCGAATAACTCCATTTTTCAGTCGAATAAATATAGTTATTCAACTGAATAACGCCCGCTATGTTGTTTGGGCACTCGGTTCTCACAGAAGTGTTACCCAACTTCAAGTTTTCACCTAGTGAGTTTGTTCATTCATCTTGAGAAGTATTTTATACACGATGTATATGGTTGTCATGGTTTCACTCACTCCAACTGCTTCATTATTTAGGAACCATAATACATTAGTTCGTTAATGACATAAGGATAATAGCCCCTTCCAACTTCTCCCCCACCAACAAAAAATTTATTTATCCCAAAGCGAGCAAGTATGAAGCAAACAACTAGGATGTGATTCTTCAGTGTCTTCCTTCAATCTGTTAACAGTCAGTGAAGACTCACCCTTTTATGTATAAACTTGTTTGAATTATAAATTATAAATAAAGTGATTATTGGAAAAAAAAAGTAATTAAACTTTGGCTATCTCTAAAGTGGCTATGAGAGACACTAGTTTTCGAAATAGGATTATATGCATCACATAGGATTAAACTTGGTGGAAATACTACACTAAGAATGAACAAAGAACCCATTAATCTATTTCCAAATTAACAATTTTATTAATAAATTCAAATTTATATTTAAATTTTATATAAATCACTATGTTTAGGATATATTTCTATTTATTCTCATTGATGTGTACCTCTTTATATTTGAATTGTAGAGTATAAAATAAAATAACATAAGGGAACAAAATTCCAAAAAAAGATATGGCATCTAAGTACACCGTTACAACACTTAAATACAATGCATTGTGCTAAAAACATCGCAATGCATTATTAATACATAAGACAAAGACACACAATGCATATGAACACCCCCCATCAACATATATCTCTAGATATTTAGGAGATGTCATTACTTTCTGTGAACATACCGCCATAATTGTGAGACAACATTGTCCTTCACAAGTGATACAACAGATGATCAATTACATCATCTTTCTTCCAATAAACAAGTGATACAACATTGTTCTTAACCAACTGTATCAAATAATGAACATGAAGATCTCAACATGCTTCATCTTGCTATAAGAAACAAGATTGTCAACAACTTTTATTCTACTCTAATTAGTACAATGGATAACAAAGGCATGTTGAATGCATAGGTTCTACTTAGCATTGAAGCACAGATTAATGCACACACAACAATCAATATAGAACACTTATTGGACCAAACATTTAGTCAATTTGTTTATTCATCTTGAGAGGTATTTTATACATGATGTATATGGTTTGCGTGGTTTCACCTTCTCCAACTGTTTCTTTAATTAGAAACCATAATAGATTAGTTCGTTAATGACTAAGTCCAATAACCCCTTCGAACTTCTCCCCCACCAACAAAATTTTTCTTTGTCCCAAAGGGAACAAGTATGAAGAAAGAAACTAGGATGTGATTCTTTAGAATCTTTCTTCAATCAGTTAACAGTTGGTGAAGCCTCACCCTTTTAATTATAAACATGTTTCAATTATAAATTCTAATTAATGCCATTAATGGCAAGAAAAAAGGTAATTAAACTGTCACTATCTCTAAAGTGGCTATGAGAGACACTACTTTTCGAAATAGGATTATATCCATTACATACTGCATCACTATGAATTGTCCATCACATAGTACATAATTGTTTTTATACATATTTAAGAGGTTACATTTTTGTTAGGGAATTTCTTGCATTATTTCATATACATATTTTTCTAATGTGCGTCTTGTGTGGATTGTACTGACAACTGCTGCATTAGAACGATTATGACACTTATCTTGATACCATAGTTCATTATATTTACTGTAACGTTGTATTTTTTCCTCTAAGTTATTTTATGCATATATTTTGGACAAAAATTGAGACAATTGATTCAATGATGCACAAATCAAGGTGCATGGGTCCTATTAGCAACTCTCTTGACAAAATAGTTTGCATCACTAGTTATCAAATAAATCTCTACATCCATTATAGTGGCATTGTGTAGTGATCCTATGGAGTTCTTCAAAGTGCATATCAAAACACACATATTGTGTACTATTTTTCTACCTTTTTCATCGCTTTGAACTTGTGAGACATTTATGAGGAATTCTTCAATTTCAACCTATTAATTTTAGTTTACTATATATATTTCTTTTAAAAAAATAAAACATGGATTAAAATTCTTTTCCTTTTTGGTGTTTTTTATTTTTGAAAAATAAAATAACCTAATAATTTATTTTATTTTTTAGGCAAATAAAACATTTTGTTTAGATATAACAAAGGTTGGGACTAAGCTGCAAAGCTATTGCATGTAGCTCTTGCTATTTTTATGTTTTATTGCTTTTTGTATAAAATATAGTTTGATATTTTATATGAATAATTTTAATTGGTTTATAAATTATAAAGTTGGCAGAAATAATACACTAAGAATGAACAAAAAACACATTAAGCTATTTTTAAATTAACAATTTTACTAATAAATTCAAATTTATATTTAAGTTTTATATAAATCACTATGTTTAAGATAGATTTCTATCTACTATTTTTTATGTGGGGCCTCTTTATATTTGAAATATAGAGAATAAAATAAAGTAACATAAGGGAACAAAATTCCAAGAAGAGAGGTGGTGTCTAAAGACACCATTACAACACTTAAGTACAATGCATTGTACACAAAACATCACAATAAATCATTAATACATAAGACAAAGACATAGAAATAATATGAACAAAACCCATATGGTTGTTCTCTTGTATTCCATATATAGTGAAATTCCTTGAACCTACATAACGTAGTGCCCCAATTCAAAAATTCCCAATAAAGGCATAATTTTGGAAAAAAAGTCTTGAGTAGTTTTGACCCAGAGGGGTTCGAATGGCTCAAGATGATCTCAAATTTGACAGGGACTGATGTGGGGAGCATTAGGAATCCTAAATTGACTCTCCCATATTTTTATGACATGTCATAGACATATATTTTGAGGTTCTATACATGTATGTAAGATTTATTTTACTATTTTAAGAGTTATATTTTGAATTATCTTTGAACATACTCTTGGATCAAACCTTTCAACTAGGAATCTTTTGGGCCACCAAAAACATGGAATCATTCAGAAAATAGGTGAGGGTAAGGGTCCCTCACTCTTTCAATGTATAGCAAGATTTCTTATCTTGGATGCATTCATTTCATCCCAACACAAAGAAATTCCATGTCAACTCTTCATGAATATCTGACTTTCTTATCAAGTATTGCATCTTCCTGAAGTTCATTGACATATTCAGAAGAGAATCATCTACATTAGGTTCTTGAACCTGCACATTTTGGTATACAATCACAGGATGCTCATATAGTTTAAAGTTTTCCACATTAACAACAAAATACATTTTCATATAAGGAGGGAATTCTAACAAAAAACAATTTTACCAACTTTATCCAAAATTGTAAAAGGTCCATACCTGTAGGTTTTAACCTTTTAGCTTCACCTGGGATTCGATATTTACTGATATGAATCCATACTTGATCACCAATCTAAAAATAATGATCTATTTGATGCTTTTTGTTAGTGCCAGAAATTGTTCTTAGACTACTAGAAGAACAATCCAACACAATCTCAAAAGTAAAATTAAATAAAATAGGTTTTAGGGTTTTGGTTTATGGTTTTGGTTTTAAAAAATTCATCAACAAGGAGGAAATAAACATCCACAAGCTAATACAGAACCAAATAATGTAATTTGGATAAACTGGGGATCAAACACATCCCAATAAGCCATAAACATTATACATGAAATACTAATTCCATCCATAGGCTACAAGCATTTACATGAATAAACCTTTAAACAAGAAATGAAATTGTAGACTAAGCAATCAACCAGATCAAAAATGAAAAAGCATGACAAGTAAAAGGGCTTATCAGTTTATATATAATCAATAACAATCATCCACTTACATAAGATTTATAAATGCTATCTTGATAAATAAAATCTCCAAAAGCCTCTCCTTGAGTGAAAAATCCCACCCTTGCAGTGTATGCATGTATTCCTTTTATCAATACAAAGGAAAAGTAGTTCCAAAACTACCTTCTAGGTCAAAATTTGAAATAGTTACATAAATTAGTTACATGATAACTCAAAATTTTTAAAGACAATTAACCCAAAAATAACAAATCGAATTTGGGGAAATTTGGCGAATTTCTGAAATTTTGGGTCTCAAATACGCCTTCATATCTTTCGGTCCTGGACACCTATGCAAACACTGAGAGAGGTTGTTTTAAATGTGTATGTTATGAAAAAAAACTCTGTTTGTTTTTAAAAATTCCCATTCAATTGATCAAAATACATGTTGGAAATTTGTGTCTAAAAAAGGAAATTATTAAATAATTCAAACCCTTACAATAGGCCACAAAGATGAATTCAAATCTCTCAAATTATAACCTCTAATGAAAAACTGAGAGAGGTTTTTGTCCATGAGTCGGTTTTGGACAAAAACCTCTTTTTCGTTTCTAGAATTCATTTCCAGAAGCTTGAAATCAGCTCCCAATGATAAGGACAAAAACAGGAAAAACAGAGCTATTACAAGAATCTCCTCATGAAAATATTTGACAAATGACTAAAAAATGAGAGTTATATTATAAACAAAACTTGGAATAAACTTTTATTATAATTTTTTTAAATNCAAACCTTAAAACTAAATTAATGAAATAATTCAACCATTAAAAGCATTAAATCCAACAAAAATTACTGATTGTCAAAAGTTCTTAAAATAAACATAAAATGTAAAATCATTTTAAACCAATAGTTGAAAATTAGGACAAAAAGAACAAATAAACTAAGAATAATATCTAGCTATAACATCTGGCTCTTCCTGCAAGATGAAGTCCTCCTTGTGAGGCTTCAAGAACCTGTGGACCTTGTGGCTTATTCATTGGGTGATGGAGTCATTTACGAAATCTCTGCAACTTTCTCAAACTCTAAACACATACCTCTGAAATGAAAAAATACTGCTACAAACCAACATATTGAAAATAATTTACATGCTCGTATAGTGAGCTTATTTTGGTATTTACTCCTACTTCTAATCAAAGAAAACAATCCAATCAAGTGTAATCACACTTCCAGTGAAGCCAAGAGACCATTTGACTGAGAATTATAATTCCATGCATGCTATTGTTTGAGAAAACCCACAAAAGATGTGATAAACGCAATAAAGGGTCTGTAGGAAGATGATACTTATGTCTGGAAATAGGAAGTATGCCAAAATCTAGAGCATTAGAAACCCTTGGAAAATACAACTCCATCCAAGAATCCACGGGATAATGAAATTTCTAATTGAAAACTTCAATGTCTTCATTACATTTATCATAAAGTGAAGCATTCTCTTCCTCTCCATTGGTGTTCTTTTTAAACTTTGGCTCAAGAATGGAAACCAAGGGCTCTTCAAACTGCTTATCGACCTTTAAATAAAACCCTTGATCAAAACTTGAACAAATAAAATTATGAAAGTGACCATAAGTCAAGAATAGAAGCTTATTTCTTATATCAATAGTAAGAGGTGGAAGAGCAACAACTTCTTCTTCATAACATGATAATCTCATAGAAGGAACTAGGAAATTTCTACTATAATCCACTGAAAGAATATTACCATCAAAAAAGTCAGCAAATTGATATGAAGAATCAACAGAAGCGTCATTTATATCCTTGTTCATATGAAAATATGCAAATGATGAAGAAAACTGTCTTAAATCTTAATGTTACCTACGTTCTTCTTCTTGTTCATAAGCTTGTATATCTTCAACATGAGCCTGATCTCAAAGCATTTTGCAAGTTTGGATGTTCGCCTCCTCTCCTTTTACATCCTCAAATAATCATCTTAAAGATGATGATTTCCTTTCTAACAGGAAAAAGATAAGATCTGAATGTTGAGCCATAAAATAATATACCATAGCAAGTTTTTCCGAAGGTCTGATCTCTGTAGGCATACTAATATAAAAACTTTGAAACCTCCAATTAAATTTAGTAATTGGCTTGTCATTCTCCCTTTTCAAACTATAAAATTTAGAAATAAATTGATCATAAGATTTATTCTTACCCCAATACTTAGAAAAGACATCATGTAACTCTTCCCACGAGAAAATTGAATCAACTTTTAAATTTCGGAACCAAAACCCTGCATCTCTAGCGAAGGATTTCGAAACTAACCTCTTGAAAACATCCTCATGCATGATTTCAAAATTATTAATGAAATTATGAAAAGATCCTAAATGGTTCTTTGCTGTAATATGGTATTTTCTAGTAAAATGGGGAAGATATTCAACAAATTAGGAAGGGTAAGGATGTAAGAGAGATGGCAGCCTAAGAGGTTTAAACATATTCTGTCTGAGTCTAGACTGAAAATATGTGAGTTGAAAGTGAGGTTCAATAAGTTGTTCACAAGTTTCAGCAGTGATGGTAGAAGGTAATAGATCATCTTTATTCTCTACAAGATGACCAGAATAATCAGGTTTAAGAGATATGGGTATATGTATATCATGTTGCACATGTATTTCAAATGAAGGAATAGGATCAACATCAATAAAACAAGAAGAATGCGGACTTTCTTCTTCCAAAGAGGGATATGTACCTGAAGGTTTATGATCATCGGAATAGACAAAACAAAAAATAATTCTTTTGAAATGCAATGGGAAAGACAGGAAAGAACTGATGAATAAGAACAAAACCTCATGGATTAAAGTAAAAAGATGATACCCAGTCTTTCCATTTGGTATCTTCATTTTTCTGTCAACAAAATTCTCCTTGCAGTGGAATCTTTAATCGTGGAGTCGTCGGTGAAAAACTGTAGTCTAAAATATTTTTTGACTTTATTCACCTCTCAAAATTAGATGAATAATGGTATCCCATGGAATATATACTTCATCTTTGTCCCCCGAAACGGTGCCAAAGATGTTAGTGCCAGAAATTGTTCTTAGACTACTAGAAGAACAAGCCAACACAATCTCAAAAGTAAAATTAAATAAAATAGGTTTTGGGGTTTTGGTTTTAAAAAATTCATCAGCAAGGTGGAAATAAACATCCAAAAGCTAACACAGAACTAAATCATGCAATTTGGATAATCTGGGGATCAAACACATCCCAATAAGCCATAAACATAACACATGAAATACTAATTCCACCCATAGGCTACAAGCATTTACATGAATAAACTTTTAAACAAGAAATGAAATTGTAGACTGGGCAATTAATGAGATCATAAATGAAAAAGAATGATAGGTAAAAGGGCTTATCAATTTATATATAATAAATAATAGTCATCCACTTACATAAGAGTTATAAATGCTAGCTTGAGAAATCAAAGCTCCAAAAGCCTCTCCTTGACTGAAAAATCCCACCCTTGCACTGTATCCATGTCTTCCTTTTATCATTAAAAAGGTAAAGTAGTTCCATAAATACCGTTCTAGGTTGAAATTTGAAACAATTACATCAATTAGTTACATGATAACCCAAAATCTTTAAAGACAATTAACCAAAAAATAACAAATCAAATTTGGGGAAATTTGGTGAATTTATGAAAATTTGGGTCTTAAAGACGCCTTCATATCTATTGATCCTGGACACCTGTGAAAAACCTGAGAGATTTTGTTTTAAATGAGTATGTTATGAACAAAAGCCTCTCTTTGTTTTTAAAAATTCCCCTTCAATTAATCAGAATACGTGTTGGACATTTGTAACTAAAACAGGAAATTATTAAATAATTCGAACCCTTACAATAGGCCACAAAGATGAATTTGAATCTCTCAAATGATAACATCTGTTGCAAAATGGAGAGATGTTTTTGTGCATGAGTCTGTTGTGGAAAAAAACCTCTTTTTTCTCCATAATTTGTTTCCGTGACCTTGTAAGTTGCTCCCAATGATAATGACAAAAACAGGAAAAACAGAGATGCTACAGGAATCTCCTCATGAAAATATTTGACAAAGGACTAAAAATGAGGGTTAGATTATAAACAAAACTTGGAATAAAGTTTTATTATAAGTTTTTCAAAGCTTAAAGATATACATATTAACTAATAATCCCAAAAGACAAAACTTAAAACTAAATTAATGAAATAATTCAACCATTAAAAGCATTAAATCCAACAAAAATTGATGATTGTCAAAAGTTATTAAAATCAACATAGAATGTAAAATCATTTTAAACCAATGGTTGAAAATTAGGACAAAAAGAACAGATTAACTAAGAACAATATCTAGTTATAACACATTCCATGCCATTATGTGTACTTGGCATGAGTTGATTCCAATTGTTACTGCATTGCTTGATGAATTAACTGGATCTACTAGTTAAACTTTCATTCTTTATCAACATCAACCTGTTCACATTTAACTATATATTTCCCAAAAATAGTCTAATGGAGACTTTGGCAAGTACCTAAAACATGTCTCAAATGAGAATTTTGGGTTCAAGAGTGAATATCTTTGTTGTAGGAATGGTGAACATAATGCAACTGTTCATCCCAAAGCATAGGATGCTTAGCATAATACCCTTAAACAAGATGCACCATGGTCTGATTAACCACTTCACTTTTTCCATCAGTTTGTGGATGAAATGTTGTACTTTTATTTAGTTTTTTGTCTATAAGTTCCCATAAAGATGACCTACATTTCCCCAGAAAGTGGGAATATCTATCACATATGATAGAAGTAGGAAGTCCAAAATGGATTCATACATTTGGAAAGAATAAATGAGCAGTCATCTCACCTGTGATCTTCTTTTTAAAAAGCATGATTATGAATATTTTAATAAATCAACCAACAACAACATATAGATAATCATATCCTTTTCTAGACATTGGTAATACTTTTACAAAATCCATTAAAACACTTTACCATGGATGAGAAGGAACTAGAAGTGGAGTGTAAAAGTGTAACCTTCTATTACTTGGTTTACTTGTTTCACACATGACACAACCTTTTACATATTTGGACACTGTATCATTCATTGGAGGCCATTGACAAAACTTCTGTAACCTTGCTACAATTTTTCCTACTCCAAAATGTCTTGAAATGAGAGAAGTATGAGCTTCTCTTGTCACATGCACTCTTTTACTTTGTGGAATAAATAATTTACCAAGATGATACAAAATATTCTAATAAATATGATAGTTACATTAGTCATTCTCATATCCATGCCTTAGTCAGAAGTGCTAAGTTAAGATTTCACCATGAAAACTCTACACCCTACTACCCAGAGGCCATAGACCAGGTTGAAGCTATCGAGAAAGTCTTAGAAGCTATGCTTCAACTGATGGTAGGAAAAGCTAAGTCTAACTGGAATTCAAAACTTTTTCCCACATTATGGGCCTACAGGACTACCATCAAACCATCCACTAGTTTTACACCGTTTCAATCAGTGTATGAACTAGAGTCCACTCTTCCAATAGTGTTAAATTCCTTCTCTGAAAACTTGTTTTAGAACTATTACCCAATACCATCCTTGAAGAACATTTCTTGTTCTTAAACAAGTTTGATGAAACTCGTTGATTCTACCTTAGCAAATGAGGTGCGCAAATGACAAATGAAATATCAATACAAAATATTCATTCAACCTCGCTCTTTCAATGAAGGTGACCTAGTCTTGACCTATGACTAGAAACACAACAAGATGGGTGTTGGGAAGCTAGAATCTATGTGAAATGGGCCTTATACTATCAGTCATGTCTTAGAGAAAGGGTATTAATATTTGATATATTATGACTGGATACCCTTGGGGGAGCCCCGCAACGAGATCTACCTAAAAAAAACTATGCCTAGGAAATCTATCATAGGTTCATTGTAAATACTATTTATAGAGTGTTGTTTTTTTTTTTTAAAGTGTGGAGTTGGTGTGAATAGAATATATGTTTTTCACAACCCTACTTATGTAATCCTATGTCTAAAATGAAAAAATGACCACCTATTCTGGTTTCACAGAAGGTGTTGATTATTACACTTTGAATTTCGCGTCAGCAGCCTGGTTACTATACTCTCTGACATATGATCTAGTGATTTCAGGTGGAACTTGGTTTGGCCCCACAACTAACAATATTGTAGATTATTATGGTTTGTTGACTTAATCCTTGGGTAATGATGTAAGATAGATTAGGGTTTACCTAGACTCAGAATTGGTAGTACATTAGTTAAACTGGGTCTACACCATATGAAACCCCCTAATCTTTCGTACATTCTGAAGAGTTAGGCTTTTAGAAAGGTCTTTTGAGAAGCTCTGTTATCATCATATCCCAACACATTTAAACAATGTGGTATATTCCTTAGCAAATTTTGTCTTAGTTTTGTATCTTGCTCATATTTAAATTCATTTTAACTCAAAATTCATGCATTGAATTCATAGTAGGAATTCATTCACATGTCATATTTGCATAGACATCTGTAAATAATGGTTTTCATATTAATGTAAAAATTAAAGATGAGACACAAAAAGGACTAAAGCCATAAGATTTCAGGTCACTGGAAGTCTAGAACCATAATAGTTTCAAAATAAATATACATAGGGAAAAACAAAAATGCTCGAAGCTTTCAGTATAGGTATAGTACAAAAAATAAATTAGCCAATATGGGATGAACCTCATGCTCATGATAGCACATCATGATCTAAGCTACTCAATGTAGTAGTCTCCCGAAATGGCCTAATACCCTTTAAATATGACAAAGGCAGTGCTTGGGTAGATCATCAATAGATATATCAGGAATCCCTACATTCAAGCATTGGAGGTTCTCCTTGATCTCTTAGAGTTCCTCATCCTGCTCTATGTTTCAGATCACCATATATCTAACTACTCCTCTCCTCTCTATAGGTGATGCTCATGCTAGAAGAGAAGGCACTATGTTTGAACAAATCATTTTTTACATATCTCAGCATTACATCATAAAATTTAAATATAAAATTTAAATACAATAAAACATGTATAATGGTATCTTTCTTACCTCGGTCTTCCCACTGCTCTCCCTCTGAGAGTGGAAGGTCAGGATCATCTCTAAATTCAGTCCATGTATAGGCATAATCATCTACCATCAGTAGTTGTCTTCTCAACAAACGCAAAAATACCGTCTCATAGGTAACTTTGGGACCTCCACCTCTACCATGGTGTGTCATGACATCCACCCACCTGCTCATCTGAGGATCCTAGACATCCAACCTAATCAATGTAACATGGGGTCTCATCAATGGTACTCTCTCCAAAAATAAATACACCACTATTGCTCCAAAGCCAAATTGCTTCAAGTCCCCTCTCCTATATTTGTTCAACTAGTCTTTCAAACTAATCAGTAAAACCTCACTTCAGTTGAATATCATAGGATCCAAGCACTCTATGGAATACAAAATATGGGCCTGTGTAGTCAGGTGACCCGATATGGTACCCAAAACCATCTTAATTGGGAATCCCACGGTCCTCAAACTTATGTCTACTATGTGCTTGATAGGGATTTTCCCACCTACTAAGTGGGCCCACACCGAGAAATGATCATTTATTAATTCATCCACATATTTCTCACCACCTCATGGACCTGTCAATACTACTTTTCTTCCCCTACAGGATAAACCAATCAAGAAATAGATGTCTTCTACATCTATAATCAAAGTATGAATCCCAACCACAAAGTGCTGCTGATTTGGATCCCACATATGAATCATGTGCCTAGTAAACGTACATATGCCCACATTCTCTATATTCTAAAGAATTTGAGGATCCCACACTTAGAGAGGGCTCTCACAGTCATTGGGTCCTTACCCACTTGCAATTCATCTAACTCGTGTTGTGTTTCCTTTCTTATAACCATTTTGCAATGAGTTTCTCTTGCCAAAACAATTTAAACACCTATTAAAAACATGCTAAAACCATTTAAAGAAGAAAAAATGGCATGATATTGCCTATTTCTTGAATTTTTGGATTCCTTGGCTACTGACACACTTTCTCTGGGAGAACAGAGTGTCAACGATGTTTCCCTCCATTGAAAGAGAGCCTTAAGCGCCTTTTCCTCTTTCGAGAGGTGCGTTGTCGAACCTCCTGAAAGGGAGAAAATAATCGTTGTGGGAATTCTGTGTCCCTTTGGAAAATCCCTCTAAAAAATGAACAAATGGACTTGAAATAAAAAAAATGCACCATGGAAGCAAATGAATGGAGGTTAGCTCCTACCTGATCCAAGTGATTTGAGAAGAGGTGGTTTGTAACTCCCGAAATATTCAGTTAAAAATCAACCTTTTTTCACCAATTTCACTCCTCCACTATGGTAAAAATCGTAATGGTAAATATATTTACATTTCACCTCTTTTAATATCAATATTTGTTTTTTATTTAAAACTAATAAATCAAATTTTTTAAATTAATGGTTTTTACCAAACATTTTCTATAGTTTTCATAATGAATTGGATCTTCAATCTCAAAGATTTCATGTCATGTTTACGATGCATTTTGGGTATGTTATGAGTTTCTTTTTTCTTTTTCACACTCTAAACTAAGTTGAAAAACTACCGAGCATCTTTTATACCTTTGACATGCTCGTTAAAATACTAGTAAAGAGGTATCGAGTACACTTTTCTTCTTTTTCAAACTCGTTCAAATTGGAATATGAAAAAGAGGACCCTTTATGGAGTAACCTTTAAGCTCTTTTCATGCACCCTAAACATGGAAAGATTTCCAAGAAAACTTTATTCTTTCACGCTTGTAAAAGTATTTGAATGATTGTCTAGTCAATGGTATTTTATCTCTTTTTCGGATCAATTGTACTTATTTACGAGAAAAGGAACACTCTAGATTATCTCCAATAGAAAAGTGATCCTGGGAATTATTTTATACTTTTTTGGGCCTCAGGGACTAATTCTACGAAAATTCCACCTTGGTGTCTTCTTGGTCATTTTAGACTCTTTAAACATGAAACAACAAATGAGTTTTCTTTGATCAGAATCATAAAAGAAAATGATGAAGGACCCTTTCTGGGAACAGACCCCTCCTTTCTCATGTTCGTAAAAGGTATGAGAATAGAGTCATCATTTGATGAGATACAATGAGTGTTTTTTACTATATTTGAACTCATACAAAGGAAAAGAGGCACTCATCCTTCATGATGGGGAAATTAATGGAATGGGAAAAATATTTTCGTTTGTATGAATGGAAGCTCATCGTCTACCTTTGAACATGGCACATGTCTACATTTTCATTTCCAAAACATTTGGTATTCAGCTTGTCCCCGAGTAGATACACTTTTGTGAGTCATGAAACTCCTTTGAGTCAGTTCAAATGATGCATTTCCATATCCTTGAATTACATCTAGTTTATGTCGTCTCGAGTTAATACTTCCAACTCATTTGTCGTGTCGTAACTTGTTCAAAGGATGTCTCTTCTATAATACACCTCTTTAGTTACTTTATGTTTTCCTCTAACTCCTTCTTGTCTCAACCCATTGTTCGACAACAATAGAATACCAACAATAAACCAAAATACATCGGCCCCATAGAGCAAGCTCAGCCAGCAACGCCTGCGAGGTAGGCATAGTCTCACCTGAGATATATTAATGTGTAACTTCCAGAACCATGTTTCCACAGTTGGTGAGCATTATAGTCACTTGGTGCACATCCAAGGCTGTCGACAAATATGATGGGATGGAGTATTTCACCCTACGATAGCCACACAACCCTTTCCTTACAACTCAACATCTAGAGCAACATTGTGATGTTGATGTTGTTGATTCCTTATACCTGACAGAGAATGCGCAACTTATATTTTAACTTAGCATATTTAACCATGAACTCAAAATTATCAATGAAATTATGAAAAGATCCCAAATGATTCTCTACTGTGATATGGTCTTCTCCAGTAAACCGAGGAAGATACTCAAAAAAATTGGGAGGATAAGGATGTAAGTGAGATGGAAGACTAAGAGGTTTAATCATTTTATGCCTAACTATAGACTGAAATTTAGTGAATTGAAAACATGATTCAACAGGCTTATTGCAAGCTTTAAAAGTGATGGTAGAAGCTAATGGATCAACATTATTATCTATAAGATGACAAGGATGATCAGGTTTAGGGGATATACATATAGGTATATCATATTTATCATGGATTTCAACTAAAAAGATAGGATCAACATCTACAACATAAGAAGAATGTAGAATGTTGTCTTCCACAAAGGGATATATAAATGAAAGTTTATGATAATCGGAGTAAACAAAACATTATTTTGACATGTAATGGGAAAAAAGGAAAGAAATAATAAATAGGAGAAAAATTTTGTGGAGGGAATTAACAAGATGATACCTGGTATTTCTGTTTGGATTCCTCATTTCTTTTTTTCTTTTTCAATGGGTTCCTTTGTCTAGTGGAGCCTTCTAATTGTGGAGCCTCCCGATGAATATTTTGCATTCTAATTAATGCCCACTTCTTCTTCACCATCAAGAAGAGGATATACTCAATGTAAGAACCCCGGGGAAGATGACTTTGTTCCTTCACTCCCTAGCAGAGTCGCCAAAAGATGTTTTCCCTAAAGTCTTCCAGCTAGACTGTAGGGTAGCAAAGTTTAGGAACCTCTAATTCCAAAGGATATTATTTTTTTCATTTTGGATAACTAGAGGGACCAAAAAATAAAATCATATAAGATCATTAATGGTCTTGTAAAAAGATCTGAAAACATAAGATGATGTATGTATAAGGAAAAGATATAAAAAAAAAGAATAACTAGTCAAGGATAGAATATAACTTCAAATCATAAATGATACAAAGAGGAAACAAACAATTTACATTCACTACATCATATAAATTTTAGGTGTTCAAAATACATTTCAAACATATTTCTAGAATAACATTCATTTTCCAACACATGCATTCATACAGAAAACATCCATAAAAATAAAAAGTGTAGACAAAGGTTCAAACATAACCACATAACATTAAAACAAAATATAGCTCTAAACCTAGATCCCATAGATAATAGAGCCATTCATTTCATAAAAGAATTCCTTACATAGAAAAAAATATTTATTATATTGTAACATGAACCATTTGTATATATCCGACCCTCCTGACGAAACTCATAGACTCCTCTATGGAACCTCCTCCCTTAAAATTGAGTTGTTTCTTGTTTAAATAAGCCTTCAAAACCAATGGAGTCGTAATATGGAAATATAATATCCATAAATCTGTGCAACCCTGAATAATATTCACCCATATTTTATGCTCTAGCTGGTCTTTATACGTGTTGACATGAAACAATCTCTCATTTTTATATCTAGCACGCAATCTACATGAGAAGCTGATGTAATTTGTGGCATTTTTGGTAATCAATTTTAAATGTGGAACTCCATTTATAACTATATCATGAAGATCATGGATTAATCCCTTTTATATCATTTGGATGATCTGTCTCTTGAAATCCTTGAGACTCTTCCACGAAATCTTGATATGATTCCAACTTCAATGATGAATCAAACAATCCTTGGACTTCAAGTGTTGGTGTATAATGACCCCAACAATGTCTTCTCTTGGCATTCAAAATATTGATTTCAAAATCGTTGACAACTGAATGTGTTCATGTGCATTATCAAACTTTTCTTCAAATTCAGATATTGACTTGACATTTAAAACTGCCCAATGCTTGATATTTGGATACCAACCCTTTGAACCTAGATTCAAGATTTAGGACATATAGCTGATTAATATAGCATTTCCTTGGACATATGCTTGTAAACATCAACATGAAAAACCAATATTTCAATCCACGATGTTTAAATTTCACTTGTATGCAAATATTAACACTTGAATACTTTGGGAACTTTTGATAATCGAACTTAGTGTTCATTACTTTAATATTTCATCTCAAAATTTGGCACTTCATTGTTGTGAAGCAGCTTGATGTTTGATATTGAGCACAATCTCTTTTTGCTGCAGATGATGCACATTCTTCAAATGACATTTAATGGTATTTTTTTAATATCTATGTCATTACCTTGGAATTTGACGTTTTCAAGGCTTGAATAGTTGGTTGAATATGGAAACATAGGAACTTTGATAACCTACATCCTTCCTTAAATTCCAAACCTTGAACTCAAGGCATCTAGGTCTTTTGCATATACGTTTACAGAATCAAAAGAAAATTTTGAAGGGGAAAATTTTGATACCAATAGGTAGAATGCAGGTTGACTGTGGAAAGACGTAATGCACTTTGTGTTCTTCTAGGTGATTCTCACATGGTGGATGTTACAAATTTTATCGATGACATGAAATATCCTGGAATACTACTATGGTGATACAACAAAGGTGGTCTACAACTGGTATGTGCTCTGTGTTCTTTGTGTTTTGTTTTGTTTTGTGCAGGACAAAATAGATGTGTTGGATATGACAAGATGAAAGCAAGAGATGCAAGTTATTTTTGTGTAAATTTAAAGAATTCCATGGATTGTTCCTATACAATGGATTTCTCATAGACGTGATGAAGACCTAGATGAGGACTAGGCCTACACCCAGCATGAAAAAGGGTTGGGTTTGTAGAAACGTTCGATGACAAATAGTACCATTCGATGATTGATAAGAAGATGATGATGAAAACAACTATGTTGATGAATTGGTGATGATGATTGTTCCAAATGTGTTGATGACTATGGAAGAGAGAGAATGCCTTCCTAGTTAAGAGGGAGTGTCTATGTATTTGTAACTTTGAAAGATATTCTAATGTATTATAAGTGTATGTTGTTGTACCCCCATCAGAGGTGTGTTTACCTCCTTTAGGGACGTCATTATTGTGTATGGACCTTGAGGTACAACATTTATTGTAGTTCGGGGAAATATTCCCAAGTGTAAGATTATGTAATGTATTTTTGGAGTCTCTATAGGAGAATTCGACCCTGTTAGCATAAGAGGTTGAACCTAGTCATGTAATAGGTCAGTCACTTGAAAGGTATAAATAGGGAGGTTCCCTATCTCATTTATACACACCTCACACTCACTGAATTTCACATGAGAGAGAGAGAAGGAGGAGAGATAGATAGTTCTTGAAGACTTCTTATTGTTGGCTTTTTTCATCTTATGATATAGTCTTTGTGACTGTACTATTTTGAGAAAGTTTGCATGGTTTTCTCCTTTCTAGTTTCCTGAGTGAAATTCTTAGTGTCTTGTGTATATAGGTCAAACCTTCACGAGCAAAAAAATATAGCATTAGAAAAAATCTATTTAAACCATTATATATTCATGATTTAACAAGTGGCATCTAACATAGATAAATATGTTAAATACAAAACTCAAAGAAATAAACCAATGCGTATGTAGTTATTAAATTAGTATGTGTTTAATAGCATCCATTAAACATGGAGCTAATATGAAACATGAAAATAGTAGTAAATATCTAGATAAATATAGTTAAGGAAAAATGTAAAGTAATAATCCTCTTATCTACAAGAATCTCTAAATAATAATATGACTCGAGATTGAAATCGTTATCTCGGATATGTTGGTGTAGACATATAAATGAAAATAAATAATTCCACTATATTTACAATGAGCTAATGTGCCTCAATGCACCCAAACAAGCCAAAATCTCTGAATTCCAGTGTTGTTCCCCCACGGTGTTTGGATTTGTGTCCATATTTATGTTTGGATTTTGGTTTCTGTTTAGTTCATTCTTATCAGTGGTTTCATTTTGCACATTTTCTTCAACATTTATGTTCTCCATTAAGATTAAAACACCAAATTAAAAAAAAAAAAAAAAATTCATTGTTTGATTTAATTCAACAATTTTTATTAAATTCGTTTTAAAATTAACAAACACAAATGAAAATTAAAAGCAATTTTCAAGGAAATGACCACTTACCTTCTGTTGTATCCAACTTCTAAATCAGCCCTTCCAAATTATCCTCCAAATTCTCTCAAACTCAAATCGTTGTACCAATTTTTCGCACTCCTGTTCCTCACTTCCTTGACTGTGAAATGAGAAATTGAGGCCGTGACTCTCTTTTATTTTTTCTTTTGGTATTACAAATCACAAGTGTGATATATCGCACTTGCGATTTGTAAATCTTACAAAACACATGTGCAATATATCGCACATGCGATATAGGCTAACTAAGGTTAGCCTCGGTTTTTGGCTCGAGTTTTTTGAACCTAGCCATAATAATGGATATGTGCTTTATATTTACATTTTGAAGTGGCACTAAAAAGTGGAACCAACTTTGTGTGAGTGCCCATATACATGCGAAATCTTTGCATATATTGTCTCTAATGGTGTGGAATCTTTAAATAAAAAAAATTCATTAATATTTTATGTTTTATGTTTTTTAATTAACTGAACTTAAAATTCAAACTAGTCCAATTCTTATCTGAGGCCAAGCAAACCCTTGACCAATTCCGATCCTGATTCTGAGTTTCAAATAAATGTGTTGGGTATCAAAGAAAGTCGATTTTACTTGAGCCTAATTTGAACATGACAATTCAGAATGATAATCAAACTACCCCAAATTACTAATCAATGCAAGAAGCAAGATGTATAACACAATCAGAACAAACTCTCAAGTCTCAATGAATACAAAACTAGAATTTATTTATGCCACAATATATATTCACTCACCACCTTAGAGAAAGATTGGGTAATCAAATTGTTTTATACTAAGATCACATGTTTTTCAAAAGTGATTAACAATTCAAAAGAACGTGCATAAAATACAGTAAGAAAGTTGTATTTAGAGGATGGCTGAAGAGAAAGGAATCCTCTAAGGGATGGATCCCAATCATTTTGAACAATCCATACCATAAATATTTGGTCGAGTTGATACTGTTCAATTTCCTTCAAGTTGTGGAACTTTTGGAGGATTTTTTTATTTTTATTTTTTTTACCTAAACCCTATATTTTGTCACCTATAAACCCTAAAATCACACATGAATGATGCTAGAACCATGATGTATGTGTATACTATGACAAGAACTAATGAATCTTTGAAAGCTAGGGTAGTGCTCCTTAGAGGGCACAACCCTAAGCTTAGCAAATGCTGGGAGAAAATATAATTTAATAAACTTTGTCCATCATTTTTATCTCAATTTATGATGTTATATAGAAAAATTACAATCTACTAAGAGTAGAGGATATATGTTAGGTCATCTCCAAAGACTATTCACCAACTCTATAATTATCTACCAAAAATATTGGGAAAGGTACCTTGGTCTTGGTAAATTTGAAATTACAATGGTAAATTCTATAATGCAGAGGATATTTGCTAGTCTTCTAAAAAAACTTATGTCCACTTATGTTTATAGGATGCAGGAGAATCGGAGCAGGGAAACGCACAATGTGAATGTCTGAATACCACTCACAAATTTTATGGAAATTTGGGGGAGACAGGGGGACGAGGGGACATCGAGGTCATAAAAAATATAAAAATTATAAAAATTATAAAAATTATAAATCCTGACAATAACAATTCTTCCCAATTAAATATAGTTTAAGCTAATCCCTATAAATACAGTCTAATTTTTCAATGATTCAACACGCTTCAACATTGTGTGAATCCGTGTCATAGATGTTGTAATGGAAAAATGTGACCTGAGGACCCTATTTCTTCATGATTACATATGGAATCACATTATTTGAATCTTTCAACTCCAACATACAATTATGCAAGAGTGAACTATTAATCCTACATTACGATCCTATTCATCAATAGTACTATGTGCCCCGTCCTCTAGGATAGTAGATCTTTCTTCTACCTTGAATCTCTAAGTTGTTACTCAAAGAACGTTACTCAAAACCCTACAATTCTGATCAAACTTCCTAAACTAAGAATTAAAATGAGGTATATTTAGGAAAAAAATCACATGCTTAATAAGTGATTTTGCTTGACTAAAGCGTACATTTTGATTAAGGTCATGATAGAGGTGCTGAAAAATCAGCACCACCAACATCAAGGTACATAGAGAGGTTGATGTGATTGATTAAATGAGAATCCCTTAGCCTCATACATGATAAAATTGAGTGGATATGTTGCAGCCCTAAAATCCTTAAAACTGTTAAGTCTGTTAAATTTTGAATGAGATATAACATTCTACATTTTGCATATGAACTCCAATGAGGTTGGATCACCCTCAAACACGCTAAAACAATTAATGGTACCATTAAAAATTTAAGTAAAAGGATATTGGAAATGAAATATAAAGAAAATACAAATTTTACTTTAAGAATTTAATATTATCATTACTACTGGAATGCCTAGGATCCCCCCACTTGTTGTTGCATGCTTCAAAATAAGGGGACGAGATCCCTCACGTGTTTCCTCAAGTCTCACCAAATCAGATATGAGGAGAAATGTTTTTCCAAGAGCCTGAAATTCATCATGGGACATGGAGTGTGGGGGCTATGTTCCCAACCCTTGAGGACGCATCCTCATGTAACACTACAAAAAAACAATTCACTATCTCTACTAATTATCTACAAAAAACATTGGCATAGGTACCTTGGTCTTGGTAAATTTGAAATTACTATTGTAAATCCTATAATGTTTGTACATTAAATTAAGAGGGTTCAAAACCAACAACAATAATCAAAACATAATTTCACTATTGCATTTTTTGCAACTTTGAAAGTTATTCTTATTGTAATGTTTTGTACCTCCTCCAAGAGATTGTTGATTTAATTAATCATGTAAACCATTTAAATAATTAATTTTATCCTTGAGGAATAATCACAAAAAAAAAATTATAAACCTTATTTTATCTTCCTTTAAGACAAGTCGGCCCAGTGAGTGAAACTCCCCCAAAGCAGTGGGCAGTTTGCCCCAAACTGTGGGAAAAACTACCCAAGTCATGTCGACCTAGTTAAGACCAGTTAGGTAAACCTAGTAAGGGAAAATGTCATTTTTTGTGTGTATACATAGAGAAATAAAACCTCTCATTTGGAAAGGAACTGAAGGAAAGTTCACATTAGTATAGGAAGGTCCCCTCCTACAGCTAGGAGACTGATTTTTTGAGGTTTTCACCTTGGACAAGATTATCTCTTATTTTATTGGGATTTGTGGTATGGCTATCTAGATGTACATTGTTCTATATTTGAAGGTATAACCTCGAGGGAGACAACAGTGATGTATTTTCTATGGTTGAGAGGTGATATATCATCACTGTGATAAAATGATCTCCACACCCAGTTTGTTTCTATGCTTTGTCTTTCTTCTAGTGATATTGGTTTTGCAATTGTCAATTTCTAACATGGTATCAATGTAGTTTTCAAAGAATCCATTTTTGGAAGCTATGGATCCATGTTTTGTTCCTAATTACTAAATATTCTCCTAATTAATAACTAAATAATTTCAAATCAACAAAAACACCAAACATTATGTGTTATGTGTTTTTCACCATACATCATTTCGAAAGGAGCATAGAGCAATGTGGGGGAGACGTCTAGGCATGTATGTGTGTGTGGGTGTTAGGGTTTAGGTAGGGGGTTGTTAGGTGTTAGGATTTGGAGAGCAAGAGAGAGTAGAGAATGGTTTAGTAATGGAGAAGAGGGTGGGAGAAAGGTAGGAGGAGGAGGAGAGTTAGAGGTAGGGAGCGGAGGAGGGGGGCATAAGTAAGAATTGGGAGGGGGGAGAGGGGGGGTGTTAGTGGAAGCGGGTGACCCATGGATGTGTAATGTGGGTGTGTGTATGAGAGAGAGAGAGGGTTGGGTAATATATAGGGGGTGGTGGATAAGTCTAGTTTGATGAGTTGAGGAGCAAGAGAGAGGGGAGAGAGAGAGCTGTTAGGTGTTAGGAGTGAGAGAGAGGTACTAGGGGGATTTGTGTGTGTTTTTTTGAGGAAGAGAGAGAGAGAGAGAGAGAGAGAGAGAGAGAGGAAGAGAGGTTTAGGGGTTTCGAGGGGGGGGGTGCTAAGTGATTAGAGATAGAACAATAGAGGGTGTTTAAGAGTTAGAGGTAGAGAGAAAGGGTTAGGGGTTTAGGGGTCGAGGGAAAGGGACATACAGGTGTTAATGGAAAGGGGAGACATATGTGTCTATTTGTGTGTGTGTTTGTGATAGAGA
>LPNX011191375.1:20569-87683 GCA_001517045.1 Pseudotsuga menziesii | reverse complement strand
GGGGTTAAAGGTATGGAGAGGAGGAGGGGGGGTTAGAGGTAGGGAGAGGAGGAGGAGGGGCTAATAAGAGTTAGGAAAAAGAGGGGAGTGGGTGGGGGATATAAAATAATAAAAGTATTGGTATAATTGACAATGTAGTCAATTCTAAGGTTACATAATGCGCACTCGTTGTAGTCTTGCAGAACACACACTCATTTTGCGGTAATATAACACATGCTCATTTTGCAATAATATAACATGTGTGCATGTATCATTGACAGGAATACATAATTGAATTTCAACAAAACACGTGCTCATTTTTTTCCACTATGGTTGAGCCTCCACCTATGCTGGTGTGGCATTGTTATGCCTATGTATCTGCTTCTGACTTTTCTTCAGATTCATCATGCCTATGCCTTGAAGTATTATAAACCATGACTAATTGATCATTATATCCAAATTTTCCATATGATCGTGTTTATCCATTGGTTACAGTATGTTGAACACCTCCATTTTTTACGAAATTTTAAAAACATATATGTTTTTTTTTGCAGATTCGAAATATGTATTTTTTAACAAGAATATATATTTTTTCTTATTTATCTTGTGTCATCACTCCTCAACTAAAAAAACACACTGTTAGTGTTTCGTCCATAACTCTTTCATTTCTCAACAATTTTGAAAAAAAAATTAATGGTGCACTAACGAACATCGACCTCTACGTGCTATACAAACCCATTTCCAAATAATTGCATTAATACATTCAATCACTACACCCACAATTGACATACATTTTTTGAGCTTTGATCACTTTGATAATTAAAAAAAAAAATTTAAAAATTATTTTTATTATTGGAAAAATAGTCGTGCACTAGTACTATCTATTCTCTATATGTATACCAGTTTTCATAAGTTTATTCCATAATATCTCTATATGTATACTAGTTTTCGTAAGTTTATTCCATCATTTAGTCACTCAAAGGATCCACCCACAAAAACATATACTTATAATTTTTTCCAAAACTAAAAAGTTTCCTTTAAAAAGTATCTAACTTTAGATAGCTAAAAACATTTTCAATAGAAAAAAATTTATATATTTGGAAACATCATTCAATTTCCTACATTTCTTTTTTTTTAGTCATCGTAAGATTCATTTTGTAAGTGTCTCAAAATATCCATGTAAGTTGATGGATGCCTAGTTTTGCAGTTTTCTATTGCATCTGAATGTGTCAAAAGAGACCCTCATTAGCTTGCACACACCTTGTAGTGTTGTAGTGTTGTCTCTAAGTTATTTCATTCCTACAATTTGGACAAAATTTGATATAATTGATTCATTGATGCACAAATTAAGGTACATAGGTCAACAAAAGTGATTGCATCACTAATTATGCAAGCACACTCTACGAAGGAAACTTATGGGGGCAAAATTCCACCCATAGGTTATTTTTCAATTTTTTCCCAAAAAAAAGATTTGCAAATTTCCCTTTTTTCTAACAAGTGATTCACAGAAATTCCATGCTACTCTAGAAATGGCCAAATTTGTTTTGACATATGTATCGCTTTGACATATGTTACTTTATGCAAGAATATATTGAGACAGTGGTGCTTGAAGAGTACCAAAGCAAGTTTTTTGTCAACCCACCTCTTCCCCCACGCTAGGTACGAGTATGTTTCACTTTCTTTGGAAACATCATTTTCCATCCATGTAGTATATATGTCTCTGATTCTTTTTATTATCTGAAATTTACATATATGTTACTTTATATAGGCTTCTAGTGAGGCACAAGTGCTTGAAGAGCACCAAATCAGTGACCCACTTCTGATGAGCCAGTAGGTACATTTATGTATGGCTTTCTTTGTATGTTTGTGTATTACTTTCTCTTATTTGGTGCTTGAAGAGACCCAAATCAGTGACCCACCTCTTCCCCCCAATGTACACATATATTTGTTGGCATTGGAATATATATATATATATATATATATATATATATATATTTTTTTTTTTTTTTTATGCAGCTTGATAGTGAGCAAGTGGTGCTTGAAGAGCACCCAATCAGGGTCGGTGTTAGTGAGGCACCACGACCCACCATTACTTACTCATGTACAATAAGTAAAAATATTATATTGGTTTTGGAATTTGAACAAATGTACACAGAATTTTTATAGGTTGGAAAACTAACTTACACAATTTGGTTTTTCTGCAGTCTCCATTCATGCAACCTATCCCTCTTGTTCAGCAATGGGGATCACCAGTGAGCAGTCGGAAAAGAAAGCTAGACTTCTCCATAAGCATTGGCAGTGGCAGCGAAAGGGGGGGTAACTAGAATAAAAGTATAGGGGGGATACATAGATGTAATTTTTTGTTTTTATACACATAGATGTACATTTTGATTCACTATTTTGTATTATGGCCATGTGGCATGCCAATTTTTGTAACATTATTTCTATACATATATAATATATAGCAAGGTTCAAATTTATACATATATGGTTGACTTGATCTTGGAACATGATATGGTTGAATTGATCTTGGAACATGATATGTGTGGTTCACCTATGTGATATAATGATATGTGTGGTTGACATGTGTTCTAACTTATGAATTTCCAATACTTCAAGGAATAATTTATGACTCATCAACTTTTTAACATTATGGCTATCCTCAAATTTTTAACATCATAACCATACCATACACTACCTAAATTGTATACACTAACATCATAACACTAAGTCATGCATGCATATGTAATATACCATATCATACCCTGCAATATCCTATGATACTAACATCATACGATACTAACATACAATAACATAGCATAACATAACATACTAACATCATACCATACTAACATACAATAACATACCCTACAATACCCTATGATACTAACATCATCCCATACTAACATACAATAACATACCATAACATAACATACTAACATACCATACCATACCCTACAAACCCTAGTTGATTTTCAATATGTACATACATCCATGTGTTTCTAGTTCCATCTCATAACTTGTAAAGAGGTCACTAAACCATAGTTCAATGTTGTAACTTGTCAACCCTAGTGATAGCATGCAAATTGGTGTTCATGAAACCCTAGCTGGTTTTCAATTTGTACATGTCCATGTGTTTCTAGTTCCATCTCATAACTTGTAAAGACCTCACTAAACCCTAGTTCCATGCCATAACTTGTCAACCCTAGTGGTAGCATTCAAATTGGTGTTCATGAAACCCTATTTGGTTTCCAATTTGTACATGTCCATGTGTTTCTAGTTCCATCTCTTAACTTGTAAAGAGCTCACTAAACCCTAGTTCCATCTCATTATTTGTCAACCCTAGTGATAGCATGCAAATTGGTGTTCATGAAAGCCTAGTTGGTTTCCAATTTGTACTTGTCCATGTGTTTCTAGTTCCCTCTCTTAACTTCTAATTTGCTCACTAAACCCTAGTTCCATCTCATTATTTGTAAACCCTAGTGATAGCACACAAATTGGTGTTCATGAAAGACTAGTTTGTTCCCAATTTGTACATGTCCATTTGTTTCTAGTTCCATCTCATAACTTGTAAAGATCTCACTAAGCGCTAGCTCCATCTCATTATTTGTCAACCCTAGTAATAGCATGAAAATTGGTGTTCATGAAAGCCTAGTTGGTTTCCAATTTGTACATGTCCATGTGTTTCCAGTTCTCTCTCTTAACTTGTAAATTGCTCACTAAACCCTAGTTCCATTTCATTATTTGTCAACCCTAGTTGGTTTCCAATTTGTACATGTCCATGTATTTCTAGTTCCCTCTCTTAACTTGTAAATTGCTCACTGATCCCTAGTTCCATCTCTTAACTTGTCAACCCTAGTGATATCATGCAAAGTGGTGTTCATGAAACCCTAGTTTGTTTCTAATTTGTACATGTGCATGTGTTTTTAGTTTTTTCTCTTAACTTGTAAAGAGCTCACTAAACCCTAACCCATATCATAACTTGTCAAGCCTAGCAATAGCATGCAAAGTGGTGTTCATGAAGCCCTATTTGGTTTCCAATTTTTACATTGAAATGTAATTAAATGTATTAAACTAAAAACATCAAGAAATGTAAATTTCAACAACTTGAGAGCATGTCATTTTCAGAATTCTATTTGTTGGTGTCTAAATACATTGTTCTTGGCACCTCCAATGTGTCGTAGATGGTATTTGTATCCTAGGCACACGAAAGGATAGAAATTAGTAACATCATAAGAAAAGAAAAGAAAACGCAATGAAAATGTGCAAACATGATTTATAGATAACTCACCCAAGGTTGTATGATCGTGTTTATAGTGTCCAGTATCCTCTGAATAATACTATGTCTATGAATCATATCATTCAATCACAAGTTTATTACATTGGGAATAAACTAAGGCTAAATAATTGAAATTGTGCTTCAGAATTCACTTTAAAGGTTAAATAACGCACCTGACAATGCACTCATACAAGTAGGCCGTCTAGATCATCTCTGGTGTCGATGGTGTCAATCAATATTCTGTGCTCTATATGAGGTAGCACATATCGTAGATGTGACCTATTTTTGTGATCAAGTGTGCATAGCTTGACGTTTATACAAACTACTAGGTTGGTGAAGTGATATACAATAGCTCCTAGTCTATAATCCTGATACACATACCCACCCTTCCTTTTCTGTTGTGCTTCAAGTGTCAAGTACTCCCCTTTTATAACCATCAAACCAATTCGGAATTCAATATTTTCATCATCTATAATAGGTTCGAGAATGCTTTGTTCCCCCTATAAGCAACATGCCCACCAATAGTCATAACCCCATTCATTATTTTTTGGGGCAACCACTGCATATATCTGACCCTTGAAAGGAAATAGGTCAAGTTAACAATACAATTTTTAAATAAGGTCTTTCATTTCTAATTTCTACATAAATTAAATTCTACATAGGTCGAGTAAACAATACATAAATGCATTTTCTAATTTAGGAACTACTCATGTACCTGCTTGTATGAAATCCGATACATGATCATAGTCTGTAGAAATATGTGTCTGATCATCTTCCAAATGGTCTATTTAATTAACCCCATTGAAATTGGTTCCAAGTGTCACTCAATCCCATGTATCAACGGTATCTGTATACTCACAATCATCCCATTCATCAATGCTACAGGAACTGCAAAAGCAAGCCTTCAATCTTGTCCAAATTTGTAGGGCCGAGTTGTCTGAGCTTCTAATTGAATGAAACTATCAAGTTCCATGCATTGTGTTCACATGATGTGTTTGTGATAGGTCCACATTTATCACCTCCAAGAATATTCTTTGCACTAGGTGTTTCCTTATTGCTTGTTCTCCCATGACAGATGCACGCCTTTTCACTATAGATGCAGCGTCTCGAAGGAGAACACCTGTAAACTTCATCTTTTCCCTTCGAAGGGTAGTTTAATGCGTGCATCAGCACCATCATGATCTCCTTTACCATGACCAGTTTCAAAGTAGTTCCATACATGTGGTGCCTTGTATTTTATGTGCAACAAACACAACCATTCAAATACATGTGCATTCTTGAACTGTCCAGCACAACCATCTGACCAAATGAAATGACAATAAAATCGTATATCCATAGCTATCACATGATCATAGAATAATTTAAAGCAATGTTGCATGTAATGGATGTCATGGGTCTGGTCGTCACTTATGTAGAAGTGACTTTCTTTCAGTATCACACATTTCTCTGCATTCCTATCTGGCTCATGTCGATACGTGATATGCACCATTATGCTCACCTACTCTGAGTGATAGTATTGACTTTATATTTCATTTTGTGGTTGTAGGGTGTAATTTTCCACAAATTCAACCACCGATAGTATTGTTCCGAGAGGGAAGGTGTCCCAGCATATTCTGAGTTGCTCATCTTGTCACCGTGCCATATTGACATGTTGAATGTATTGTTGGATCTTTCCATGAAACTCTGAATTAAAATCACATACTTGCACCTGGTGTAAAAAAATAAATAGTGTTAATAAACCACAAAAAAAATGTGTACATGAATATTATATGTCAATATTCAACAATTTACCTGTGAAGTCACCAATTTAATCTTCTTGCTTTCTTTCCCATCATGTAGCTGATATGTCTCATACTGATAGTTCTGCTTCTCAATAATTGCATTCCCGAATGCTTGATCTTCACTTTCATGGATGCAATCAAACCATAATGATAGCCCACCACAATTGTTGCAAGAACCATCTACACATTGTTTTAAGTAATGTGTCTTCCCATCCTGCCTCGAACACATTATGCTATGGATGAAATCTCTGGATGACATTGGAGGTACTATACTTGAGCATTCCTGCACATGGTTAGGATGCAAAAAACAACGTATATGTGCAAATATATGGTAATATAGGTCAAAATCTATGTGGTATCTACAACAATAAGTGTTCTGGATGGTATTCATTCCAACATACCAAGGCTTGCATTTTTCAAAAGATATTTGGACGAGCCTTAGATCTAAGTGGGAAACTTTAAACATCTCGAACAGTTGAGTTTGTGTCATGTCAAGATAATGTTTAACATGAGGTTCATTGTTTCTAGAACCCCTACAATGTTTTAACACATTCTTCGTGTTAGAAGAAGGCCTAGTGTTATCATGCCAAAACATGTGCACTAGGCCCTTCACTACTTCGACTAACTTCATTTCTTTGCGGGGAAACCTACCGCTAAATTCCCATAATGTTTCCATTTGTGCCTCTACATCAAGATTGTCTCTTCTTACTGAATATTTCTTAAGTGTCTTGGGATGTAAAGGCACAATTTGTGATGTGCATTTAAGTAAACAACGTTGTCTTGTGGACCCACATAAAATTGAATCAACCAATACATGACAAGCCACATTACAGTCTTGTGAACGAGTTTTTTTTACCAATCGATGTGAATGTAGCAGCAAGATATTTTACAATGTGATTACTTTATTCGATATTCTTCAGTGTTCTTGTGCCTCAATTTATTGTAACAGTTTCCATATTTCTAGATTAAAGCAAAGCTAAAAACAATTGGCATTTACAGAATTCGGATTTGTTATCAAAATATTATTTCAGTATTTGAGAACAATGACGAAGGATAGTGTGTTTAGCCACCTTACCTTCCATGGAAGTTAATTCTCTCTTGTCCACTTACATGTGTTTAGGAGATCTCTTTCATTTTGATGCAAAATTTCTTGTCGTTTGAAATGCTGGAGTGACATTTACATCCACTACAGGCTGACAACTTCGATTAGGAGATTGAACCACCGACCATGGTTGTTGCTAAGTCACATTTGCATCGGGAGTAACATAATTATTGAACTCTTCACAAGATTGTCCATTTAATAATGGATCAATAATATCAACTTTCGTATAATCAACTTCCTTTAATGTTGCATTATCTTCCTCAGCCTCTATGTCAAGTATCTTTTGAGGGGGAATGGGAACTATTTTCTCATGTAATGAATGTCGATGATTTCTTGAATCTCCCCTCTTTTTTTCTTTTTTATTTTCAGCTTCTTCCAGTGTAAGCACCTTCCTTGCTGACTTTTGACCTCTATTATGTACATTCCCCATTGCAATCCACCTAAACCTGTACAAAACTATGGAATTATGTAAGTAATGATTAAATTGCACATTGAACAATTCTTTATGCACGGGTTCAAAAGAATTATGTATTTTTCTACAGTAAACCTAGACCACAGCACACAACCCAACATTTTTTATATAACACATATTGCATATGCGATATAACACAACTCCTATTTATCACATATGTGATATATCGAATATGTGATATTGATACAATGCTTTTTAATTAATGGGTAGGTTTTTTACATGATCTCCAAAACGCATATGCGATATATCACATATGCAATTTAGTGCTCACTGAATATGCAACTTAACAGATCTATGCTTATCAAATATTAAAATATTAAATATCAAATGCATATCAAACTTGGACTGAAATATGTTAAAATTCTATAACGGATAGTATGACTATGATGACAATCTTTATGAGGATGATGATTACTATGATGGTGATTATAATGATGATGATGATGATGATGATGATCAAGATGATCACTATGATGATGAGGATGATGAGGAGGAGGAGGAGGAGGAGGATGACTATGATGATGAGGAGGAGGATGAGGATGATGATGACGATGATGACGATTATTAAAATCAAACACAATGACAACGTTGATTAAAATCATGAATCATTTGAAACTTTGGCTCTATACATGGTGGATGATAAATCTTGTTAGGATATATATGCCATTTGATTGAATTTTGGCCATCCATCCTTAATCAAAGATTAAAATAACCGGACATCCTTAATCAAGGATTAAAAGAACATGATAATGATTAAAAGAACATGATAACTATAACAGTGTTGATTAAATTCACCTATCACCTATCGATGAATCATCACTAGCAGTTTGCAGTGAGAGCGTACGTTGATCCATCGGTACTCGTTCTGGATTTTTTACATCCAAAAGAGATACCAAACAAGCATTCCCGAGGCATTATAACGTCCTTTGAGCACTGACAAAAATTCATCTTCAACCTCTCTATGAATGTTGCAAATTTTACCTTGAAGTTGAATAGATCAAAGGACAGGGGGAATTATTGTTTTCTTGTATGCATACTCATGGCTTCGTTCGCCGCCCTTGTTTACATGCATTTATGAATTCTTGTTTTTTTGGTGCTTAAACACAGTGGAGTATAAATCCAAGTTTCTGCAATTGTTTTGTTTATCTAATCAATTGTCCAAGGATGTATGTTTCTTTCTCACTTTGGTTTTGAAATTCCACATTTTATATTTATTCAATTCTGCTAGATATAGACCATTCTAATTCTCATTGTATTTTTGTGTTTTCTTTACACAATACCCCAAGGATATATATTTCTTTCTCAGTTTTGCTTTGGTATTCTAGACTTTATACTAATTCGACTCTGTCATCAACAAAATTCTCATTGTATTGTTTTGTTTTCTTTCCACTATCCTGCTGTATCAACATTTCCTGTATCAAGAATGATATTATATTTTTTTCTTTTAAATCTCTTAATTGCACATATATTTCGGTAGCCATGCCAATGCGAAGTCTAGCATTCAATTCTAGTAATTCCTAAGCTAGTGAAAATTTAATATTATTGTCATGAGCATAAAGTCCGAGACCCCTTCAAAAATATGGCAGCATTGCAATGCCTATGTACATACGTTGAGTGTTAAAACCCTATTTCCTAGTTTTTATTTCTCTGAAATGTCTGTGTACATATATCTAGATTTAGATCCTTATTTATTAATGTTTCTATGCTTTCTCTAGCATTTGTCTCCATCATGGTGTTGTCTTGTTAACGAAGAAAGAGAGAAAATGATCTGCCCATAGTGTTTTCTTGCAGTGATGATGATGATGATGATGAGGATGAGGATGATGATGATGATGATGATGACAATGACGATGATGATGAACAATGATGGTGATGATGAGGATGAGGATGAGGGTGATGATGATGATGATGATGATGATGACCATGATGATGATGATAAGGATGAGGGTGATGATGGTGATTATGATGATGAGGATGATAGTGGTAGTGATGATGATGATGATGATGATGATGAGGATGGTGATGGTGATGATGATGATGATGATGAGGATGAGGATAATGATGATGATGATGATGGCAATGATGATGAGGAGGAGGAGGAGGAGGATGAGGGTAATGATGATAATGATGATGATGATCAGGAGGATGAGGAGGAGGAGGAGGAGGAGGAGGATGACTATGATGATGACGATGAGGGTGATCATGATCATGATCATGAAAATGATGATGAGGATGAGGATGAGGGTGGTGATGATGATGATGAGGATGAGGATGATGATGACGATGACGATGATGATGAACAATGATGGTGATGAGGAGGAGAAGGAGGAGGATGATGATAAGGATGAGGGTTATGATGATGATTATGTTGATGATGATGACCATGATGATGAGGAGGATGATGATGGTGATGATGAGGATGATGATGATGATGAGGATGAGGATGATGATGACGATGATGATGAACAATGATGGTGATGGTGAGGATGAGGAGGAGGATGACTATGATGATGATGATGAGGATGAGGGTGATGAGAAGGAGGAGGAGGACGACGACGACGATGATGATGATGATGACGATGACAATAATGATGAACAATGATGGTGATGATGATGATGATGATGACGAGGATGATGAGGATGATGACGATGATGATGATGACGATGATGACGAGGATGATGATGATGATGGGGACGATGAGGGTGATGATGGTGATGATCATCCTCATTGTCATCATTGTCATCATCCTCATCATCATCACCATCATTGTTCATCATCATCATCCTCATCGTCATCATGACCATGAAGATGATGATGATGATGATGATGATGACGATGACGATGACGATGATGATGAATAATGATGGTGATGATGAGGAGGACGAGGATGATGACTATGATGATGATGATGAGGATGAGGGTGATGATGATGATGATGTTGATCATGATGACGATGATGATGAGGAGGATGATGATGACCATGATGACCTTGATGATGATGACAAGGATGAGGGTGATGATGATGAGGATGAGGATGAGGATGAGGATGATGATGGCGATGATGATGATGATGATGGTGATGATGATGATGATGAGGACGATGATGATGATGAGGATGATTATGGTGATGATAATGATGATGATGATGATGATGATGACGATGATGATGAACAATGATGATGATGTGGATGATGAGTATGAAAGTGCTGGTGATGATGAGGATGAGGATGAGGATGATGATGATGATGATGATGATGATGACGATGATGATGAAAAAAAATGGCGATGATGAGGAGGAGCAGGAGGATGACTATGATGACGATGATGAGGATGAGGGTGATGATGATGATGATGATGACGACAATGATGATGATGATGAGGATGAGGGTGGTGATGATGATGATGATGATGAGGATGATGATGATGATGATGATGACGACGATGAACAATGATGGTGATGAGGAGGAGGAGGAGGATGATGACTATGATGATGATGATGAGGGTGAGGGTGATGATGATGATGATGACCATGATGATGATGAGGATAATGATGGTGATGATGAGAATGATGATGATGATGACGATGACGATGATGATGATGATGACGATGATGATGAACAATGATCGTGATGATGATGAGGATGATGATGAGGATGACGATGATGATGATAATGATGATTATAAGGATGATGATGATGATGATGATGATGATGACGATGACGATGATGATGAAAAATGATGGTGATGATGATGATGATGAGGATGAGGATGAGGATGATGACGAGGGTGAGGATGATGATGATGACGATGATGATGAGGAACAATGATCATACGCTTAGTTGAAACTTTGCTTTGATTTTATTTTCAAGCATTTGCAATGGAATGGTGATGATGAACAATGATGAGGAGGAGGAGGAGGATGACAATGATTATGATGAGGATGATTACTATGATGATGATGATGATGATGATGATGATGATTATCGTGATGATGATGATGATCAACAATGATGGTGATGATTATGATGATGATCACGATGATGATGGTGATCATGATCATGATGACTATGGCTATGATGATGATGACGATGATAGAAATGATATTTCACCTGCTTACTATAAATACTCATTAGTAAATCTTGAAAACCATTGAAATCTTTAATACACATATAAACACTCATTACACTGATGGCCACACACTTGTTTGAATATTCCTGGCACCAGAGGATCTGTTCTATTCTATGGACCATACATTTGTAGGCATCAATGAACAACCGTCCACCCCTCATATCTCTCCCATCCACACCTTCATATATCTCCCATAAACATTCCTCCCTTCCCCTTATATTTCTCCTCCCTTCGTCCCCCCCCATATATGTCCCGTACCCATCCCCGTTTCCCATGATTTCCTCTACACCTTCCTCTCCCTTCTTTGACCCCCCCCCTCCACCCCCTCTTAACCAATATCATGTTGGGCCATGAGCCACCCCATATACCATCTGGATGGAATACTGGGAGTCTAAATGGTATTATAATGGGATAAGGATGCCATTACTCTTTTTTACTCTCGTACCAAATTAGTTAAGCAAAAATGTATATGCGTTATAGCTTATTCATATCGCATATACGATATAAATAAGCTATAACGCATATGTGTTTTCTTAAAATTAAAAAAATGGTCGGGAATAAGGTTTGGCATTATGTTCGGAATTAGCTTCGGAATACCGAACCTATTGGCTAGGACAAATAAACCAGGGCTATTGCTTGTCTTTTAGAACTCTATCAATATGCTCAGTTTAGATGGCATGTTTTGTGATGATAGACACAATATTTTTTTATGAAAATTTATAATATTGTAGAATATGATCTTACGATACTGAATATGTAACCGTTTCCTTCAAAAATATGTTTTATGTATTTATAATTATTCTTCTAAATGACACATGTCAGTTTTTGAAAATAGATACATCGATTGTTTTTTATATAACTTTTGATTTGCATCACCATTTCCCAAGAAAACCATATGGTGCACTAGACGAGATGAAGCTCTATAATCTTATATATAGAAATCAAGGGTTTCATTAATTTTTTCCCCTAAAGTGTTACACCCACACATAACATTTTCTTTTCAATCTTTTGTGACTTCAATAATTAATAATAAAAAAATTAATTCATGAAAATTTATGAATAAATAGTGTTGCACTAGGCCCATATGTCCTTTATATGTCTACAATATTTTATCCCAAATTGACATCATTTACCTTGTTGATGTATTTGTAACTTCGGAATGTATTCATCTATGTATCTTATGTCTTGCAACCCGATGTTTATTTCGAGATGTATCTATTATGTAATTGACTCATGTTTTCATGCCCCGATGTTCCGATCGGGAGGATCTATTATGTAAACAAGTCATGTCAAGTCATAGTGGGTAAACCTCCAATTGTCTAAGGGTTAAAGCCCCTTCAGTTCTGGGGCACTAGGGTTATTAGACTCTCCTAGTAGAGGTCGGCCCTAGTAGGGTTTTAGTCATGCCAAGATTAGTATAAATAGAGAAGTGGGGTCTCTATTTATCACAGAACTCACACACACTCAAGTGTAGCGCATAGTTGAGGAAGGAGAAGACACTAGGGATAGACAAGAAGAAGATTACTGCTGTCGGGATATCACTTATTGTTTTGGGCTTTTCTATTTTGGTGTTGATTCTATCTCTAAGGAAGTTGCGAGGTTTTCTCCTTTATGGTTTCCCTGAGGAAAAACACTATGTTCATTGTCTCTTGTGTTTGATTGTTGTGCTTGTTATTCTCTCAGTTAAAGATCCTAATAAAGCTAGATTAATGTTGAAAAACTAACATTGTATCAGAGCTAACCTGAGAAGAAGACATTGTGCAGCTCTAGGAACTAGGGCTTCCTAGTTTGTGGATCTTCCTCCACATATTTTTAGCAAAAGTAAGGTGGAATAACTCTCCTCCTTAGGGTGCATCTTTCTATCGAAGCAGAATCCAATTATGAGGTTTTTCAATTTTGGACCCAACACTGCTGCTAGAAATTAGGGCTTTTCATAGAAGAGGAATTTTTCAGTGAGCCCAGGCCTCGATTGATATCTTCCCCAAAATCAAAGTTAGGGACAAATTTCAAGGCATTTGGGTTGATAGAACTCTAAAAAAGAAAAACCCTAATTTGCTCCTAATCTAGTACTGCAAGATTTGAGCTCAAGTTTCAGATCCGACATCTTGAACCTGGCAAGATATAAAATCTTTTGTATTTCCATTTGAGGTTCTCAGTTAAGATGTCTCATCATACCAAGCTTGATGAAAATCTTAAGGGAGCTGATAACTTCTGATCCTGGAAGGATAGGATCTCCTTGGTCCTAGAAGAGAATGAGTTAGACTCCTACATCCATGAGGAGATTCAAGTTCCAAAGGGAGATGAGGCAAAGGCCGTACATAAGAAGTATATGGTTATGGCAAAGAGGATCATTGCTGATTCTATCAAGGATCACCTTATCCCATAGGTGTCCTCTCTTAAGACACCTAAAGCTATGTTTGATGCCCTAACCAAATTGTTTGAAGGGAAGAACATAAACCGAAAGATGAATTTGAGAAATCAACTAAAGAATGTGAAGATCCAAAATGCAAAGCCCATCCAGTCTTACTTCACAAGGGTTTCTTAGATCAAGGAACAATTGGAAGTAGTAGATGAAGAAGTGGAGAATACAGAAATTGTGATGACCCACTTGAATGGTCTCCCTAGGACATGGGACTCTTTCATTCAAGGGATCTGTGCTAGAAAGAAGTTAGTCAAGTTCAACAAACAGTGGGAATAATGTTCTCAAGAAGAAGCTCGGATAGTAGCTTGAGAAGAGAAGATGGGAAGTGAAGATCAAGCTCTCATAGTAAAATCCAAGAAATCCAGATCCAACCATCACAGAAGTAAGTACTCTCATCATCAGAATAACTCTAGAAATCCTAGAGATAGTTCTAAATACATTTGCTATACATGTGATGAGAAAGGACACTTTGCTAGAGATTGTCCTAAGAACAAAATTAGCTGTCACAAGAAGAAAGGAAGTAAGAAAAGACATCATGCTCATGCTGCAGAGGATGATGAACCATCCAAGAAGAGATCCATATATGAAAGTGAAGATTCTTCAAGCGAGGATGAATATGTTCTGATCTTCGCTCTCACAAGTAACATTACTCATGGAAGTGATGATTGGCTTATAGAAAGTGGGGCTTCCAAACATATGACTAGATTCCAGGAATCCTTTGTGAAGCTCTTAGAACATGAATCACCTCACAAGGTGAAGTTAGGAGATGACTACCAATATCCAATAAAAGGTAGTGGGGAATCCTCCTACAAATTAGACTCTGGAAAGTCTCTAATAATGAAAGAAGTATTGTTTGTTCTAGGACTCAAGAAGAATCTTTTCTCCATATTAGCATTGGATGCAAAAGGAATGAGGATTGCATTCATAAATGGTAAAGTCATCATGTGGCAAAAAGGAAAGACTATTGGTGATGTAATAGTGATTGGTGAACAAGAAGAAGGTTTGTGCAAATTGAAGGGCCATCCAGAACAAGCTTTGGTCCATGACACAGTAGAGCCAAGTGAACTTTGGCATAGAAGGCATGCACATGTGCATTACAGAGCACTACCTCTTGCAAGCAAAGTTTTTTAAGGTCTTCCAAAAATGCAAGCAAAACATGATGAAGTCTGCAAAGGATGTGCGAAAGGAAAGAACAAAAATAATACATTTCCAAGTAGTGAAAGAAAAGCAAAAGTAATCTTGGAAATCATCCACTCCGATGTATGCATTCCTATGTCATCAAGCTCACTAAGCGGGTATGCATATTATGTTTCTTTTATTGATGATTTTTCTAGGAACACATGGGTTTACTTCATGAAGAACAAATATGAGGTATTCAGCAAATTCAAATGAATTCAAAGAGATATGTAAAGAATCAGGGATCAAGAGGGATTTTTCTACTCCTTATAATCCACGACAGAATGGGATTGCAGAATGAAAGAACAGAACTATCATGGAAGCTGCAAAAGCAATGGTTCATGATCAAGATCTTCCTATGCATATTTGGGCAGAAGCTGTTAGAACAGTGGTGTATGTATAGAACTGTACTCCACATAGAGTACTCGAGAACAAGACTCCTGAAGAAGTTAGCCATCTCAAAATATTCATCCATCTCCGGCAAGAAACCAGAATTCATCCATCTCAGAATATTCGGCTGTCCTATATACATACACATTCCAAAAGAGAAGAGAACAAAATTAAATCCTTCAGGAAAGAAGGGTATATTTGTGGGATACTCTAAAAGCTCAAAGGCTTATAGAATCTATTTCCTAGGATACAAGAAGATTGACATCAGTAGGGATGTGATATTTGATGAAGACACAACTGACAACAAATCTAGAAAGAGACCTATTAAAGAACCTGAAGAAGTAGAAGCACCTACAATTCATGACACAACCATGAATGAAGAAATTCAAGAAGAAGATCAAGAATTTGGAAAACCACAAAGACCCGTAGATCCACCTTTGGAGAAGAATACTCATAAGAGGAAACATGCTTGGGTACGAGAACTTATCCAAGGTGTGGAAAGATATGGATCTCTAGAAGAGAATCACAAAGAAAGAAAGAGGACCAGATCCTGATCCAGGTATATAGCTTTACTATGTGATTTCATTGACAAAGAACCTTTTAGTTATGAAGAAGTGGTAGAATGGAAAGAATGGAAGGATGCTATGATCGAAGAATATCAGCCGATCATGAAGAATGGTGTTTGGGATGTTGTCCAAAGACCAAAATAGAAGTTAGTTGTAACTTTCGAATGGATCTACAAGATCAAGCATGCTACAACAGTAGCATTGAAAAATATAAGGCAAGATTTGTGGCATGGGGTTTCTCTTAGAAATAAGGAATTGATTATGAGAAAACCTTTACACCTATAGCCAAATACACTTCCATTAGATCAGTACTTGCTCTGGCTGTAGTGATGAAATGGAAGATACACCAGATGGATGTCAAGACTTCTTTCTTGAATGGTGTAGTTGAAGAGGAAGTGTATGTGGAGCAACCACTTGGTTTTGAGACACATGACAGGGAGTCTCATATATGCAGATTGAAGAAATCCCTATACAGTTTGAAACAGGAACCCATGACATGTTACGGTAGAATTGACAACTTTCTATATAGTTTGGGATTTACCAAGAGTAAAGTTGATTCCAACCTTTACTACAAGGTTGAAGATGCCAACCCAGTGATGCTTCTACTATATGTAGATGATCTATTTGTGACAGGTATGGATGGGTTGATTGCTGATATGAAGAGAAAGCTTGCTGCCGAGTTTGATATGAAGAACTTGGGTATGATGCATTATTTTCTAGGTATGGAGGTGTGGTAGAGTGCAGATGGAATCTTCCTTTGATAAGGGAAGTATGCAGTAGAGATCATGAAGAGGTTTGGGATGATGGACTACAAAGCCATGGCCACACCTATGGTATCGAACCTGAAGCTATTGAGTGATCCTTCCTCAGAGTCAGTTGATGCTATGATGTATCATCAGATGATTGGGTCATTGATGTACCTAGCGAACATGAGACCAGGCGTTTTCTTTGTTGTGAACACCTTGAGCCAGTTCTTGACAGATCCAAGAAATGTTCACTTAATTGCTGCAAAGCATATTCTGAGGTTCCTGAGGGGTATAGTTGATTATGGGCTCAAGTATGAGTCAAATCAAAAGATTAACCTGGAGGGTTATGTCAATTCAGATTGGGTAGGCAATGCCATCGATAGGAAGAGAACTTCAGGATGTTGCCTCAGTATGGGATCAGGTGTGATCTCTCGGTTTAGCAGAAAACAATCCTGGTGGAACTAAGTACAGTTGAAGCAAAGTATGTCATAGCTTGTTCAGCTAGTTTCGAGGCAGTATGGATGTGGAAGCTACTGTCTAATATATTTTCTCTCTAGTTGGATGCTACTTGTATACATTGTGACAACCAGAGTTGCATGAAGTTGACAGAGAATCCAGTGTTCCATGACAAGTCGAAGCATATTGAGATCAAGTATCGCTATATTAGGGATATGGTGCAGAGGGGAGTAGTGAAGCTCCATTATGTTGCGACAAAGGAATAGATAGCTGATGTATTGATGAATCAATTGGCTAGGCTGAAGTTCAAGTGCTTCAGGGAGAATCTTGGTGTTCTCCAGATCGAGGTTTCCTCCAAGAGAAAGTGATGAGACCCATAGTAATTCTGACATGGTGAGAGGATTGGTTCCTTCCATGGTTAGATGTAAGGGCTGAGTCATTCTGTCATGGTGAGAGGATTGGCTCCTTCCATGTCAGATATGAGTGCTGGCCATTCTATTGAGTAGGACAGATGTAAGGGCAACTGCCATTCTAGGAATGGAGGCACCTTGTTAGTTACTAGAAAAACTCAGTCTAGGACTCAGAATCCATTCTCATGTGATAGAGGGATGTGTTCCCATTTGATGAGATGTAAGGGGTGAACCATTCTATCATGGCTAAAGGATTAGGTTCCTCCCATGTCAGATGTGAGTGTTGGCCATTCTGACGAGTAGGTCAGATGTAAGGGCAACTTCCATTCTAGGAATAGAGGTGCTTGGTCAGTTACCAGGTAGCTCAGTCTAGGACTGGGGGGCCATTCTGATGCGATGGTAGGATTAGTTCCTCCATGATCAGATGTGAGTGCATGCCCTTTCTGATGCGATGCTTCTTGCATGGTCAGATTGTAAGTACAGATCCCATTCTGATGTGGTGCTTCATGCGTGGTCAGATTGTAAGTGCTGAGCCCTTTTTGATGTGGTGCTTTGTGCATGGTTAGATTGTAAGTGCTGAGCCCTTTCCTATGCGGTTCTTTCTGCATGGTCAGATTGTAAGTGCTAAGCCCTTTCGATGCGGTGCTTTTGAGCATGGTCGATTGTAAGTGCTATGCCTTTATAACAGGATGAGGTCAGATGTAAGTGCAGAGCCTTTCCGATACGATGTGCTTACACATGGTCGGATATAAAAGTTGAGCCTTTCTAACAAGATGAGGTCAGATGTGAGTGTTAGGTCTTTCTAACAGGATGAGGTCAGATGTGAGTGCTGGGCGTGCTTTTCTGACAAGATGAGGTTAGATGTAAGAGCTGGGTGGGCCATTATGACTTAAGTGTCAGATATAAGCACTGATGAAGACCTACATGAAGGGTAGGCCTACAGGATTGACTCTGTAGAACTTCCTGTGATGAGAAGAATCGAGATATCACCATTAAGAGATAGCATATGATGATTATCCAGACTTGATGATGATCCAGATCAAGTGATCTAGATGAGATGATCCAGACTTGATGACAATCCACATCAAGTGACGATCTAGTTGTGATGATGATTCAGACTCAGTGATCTAGATCAAGTGATCTAGATGAGATGATCCACACTTGATGATGATTTAGATCGAGTGATGATCCAACAATGATGAGCCAGTAGTCATGATGATGCAAATCCCATGATAAAGAAGAAGAAGACAAATTGAAGACTCAAAAACAAAGAAGACTTGAAGACTAAGAAGACTTGAAGATAATGAGGTGATCCAGTTGATGCAGAGAAAAAGAATAGTGCTGAAAATTGTGTCGAAAGAATACCTTCCTAGTTAAGTGGGAGTGTTGATGTATTTATAACTTCAGAATGTATTCATCTATGTATATTATGTCTTGTAACCCAATGTTTAATTCGGGATGTATCTATTATGTAATTGAGTCATGTTGTCATGCCCCGATGTTCCGATTGGGAGGATCTATTATGTAAACAAGTAATGTCAAGTCATAGTGGGTAACCCTCTGATTGTCTAAGGGCTAAAGTCCCTGTAGTTTCAAGGCACTATGGTTATTAGACTCTCCTAGTAGAGGTTGGCCCTAGTAGGGTTTAAGTCATGCAAGGATTAGTATAAATAGAGAACTAAAGTCTCTATTTATCACACAACTCACACACACTCAAGCGTAGTGCATAGTTGAGGAAGGAGAAAACACTGGGGCTAGACAAGAAGAAGATTACTGCTGTCAGGATATCACTTACTATTTTGGGGTTTTCTATTTTGGTGTTGATTTTATCTCTAAGGAAGTTGTGGGGTTTTCTCTTTTATGGTTTCCCCGAGGAAAAACACTGTGTTCATTGTCTCTTGTGTTTGATTGATGTGTTTGTTATTCTCTCAGTTAAAGATCCTAATAAAGCTAGCTTAATGTTGAAAAACTAACATACCTCATATATTGTTGCACCCACATAAACATATATGTTAAGATGTGCTGAAAATTTTGAAAACCCAATTTCATGGAAACTAATTTTATAGTCATTTACACACATTTTGTCTCCATAAATGCTATATATTATGAAAGCTGATTCAATTACCTATCTTTTGTCTTTTTACTTCATCTTCAAATAAGTTAGGGAAGTACCCCTAATTGTCACCTAAAGTCTGAGTTTCCAAGTTTTTCCAGTATTATGTGGCATCTAAAGTGTCTTTAAAGGAGTCCATGATTGTGCATCAGCCCCTAGGGTTTGTACACTTTAACAAAATTATGGATCCTTAAAATTTCCTATACTCCTATGTACACCATGCATTATAGTGGCATTATATTATGTTCTTATGATGATCTTCAAAGTGTGTATCAAAAGAAACATATTGTGCAATATTTCTAGCTTCTATTGTTGCTTTGGGATAGTGAGACATTAATTATTCATCCCCATTCTAACCTCTTAATTTTAATCTACTATTTGTATTTTAAAAAAAAACTCGTATTAAAATTAGTTCTCCTTTTGTGCTTTGATTTTTTGAAATTATATTTTAAGTTAAATAAAATATTTTGTTTAGTTATAATAAAGGGAGGGACTAAACTAGCGTGCTAAGATGCTGCACACCACTCTTGTTAATTTTTATATCCTATCCTATACAAATAGAGTTCCATGTTCAATGTAAAGTACATTCAATGGTAGCAACATATCAAAGTTGTTAGAAAGACTTCAGTGAGAGAGGTCTACATTAAACTATTTTTAAATAAATAATTTTATCAATAAATTTAAATATAAATTTATATATTCACCATTGTGGAAGCCCCCGTCATTTACCATTTATGAGACAATTTGGAATGGACAACCATTTTTTTTGGAGTTCAGTATTTTCTATTTTGCAAAATGAGTTCAGTATTTTCTATTTTGCAAAATCAAAATTTCAATAGAAATAGATTTACAAGATTTCCAAATCATTCCCATATGTGGCCTTCAATTTTCATTTTACTATTAACCCCTCCCTACATGCCCATTACCACAGTTCACCCCAGTAAAATTGGGAAAAAAAAATCCCCTTCGCAACCTCTCAAAACAACTAGTTCTCCACATTCGACGTTACTCACCATGTCGTCGGCTTGAAGCTGTGGGTTAGACTTGTATTTAAGCATGTCTTGTCTTTATATTTAAGCATGTCTTGTCTTTGTTAAAGCCTCACAACCTCTGCTCTTCTCTTCATCGAGCTTGCGCACCAATTTTGAGTTGGAATAAATTACACTAAGAAATCTTTGGCGAATTTGGGAAATATTGCCGCACGTTCATCTTCGTCTTATTCAAACTGTGACTCTAATTATGTAAATGGAAAGATGGTTGCTTTGGATTCTTCATACGATGGACCTTCTGAAGTCATCAAACTGTGACTCTAATTCTGTAAATGGAAAGATAGTTGCTTTGGATTCCTCGTACGATGGACCTTCTGAAGTCATGAAAGTAGGAGTAAAGAAAATGTCCAAAGAAGCAGAAATATCTTCTTTTATGCGAAAGCGTGATGATTTCCAAAAGGACAAGGGCGAGGCGATAATCAGCGGAACAAGTAGCTTTGATGAAAATATAACTGGTGGAAAAGTTGTAACAACAAAAAATTTAGAAGCAGAAAACCTTCATTATATGGCAGTCATTAGTATTTTCCAAAACAAAAGTCTGACTAAGACACAAGGAATTGAAATGGATGCAGTAGGGGAATGCCGTTGTTGTTTTTGGGATTATCCATTAGCAAATATGATAGAGTGCCCGAACCGGCATCACTTTTGTTTTGACTGTATAAGAAGGCGAGTAGAAGAAATTATCCATGGAGGTTCCAAAGCACATGCGTCCCTAAGTCGTATGGAAGTGGATGGCTGCGAGGAATCAATTCCTTTCTCAGAGATTCATAGAGTTCTTCCACATGATATTATCGAGAAATATGAAGCTCGCCAGGCCCATAATGCTGTAGTAAAAGCCAATATTGAAGACTTGGTTTACTGCCCATTTTCTAATGCTCCATATGAAGCAGACAAGTGTCTACAAGTTTTGGACTGTCCAAACTCAAAATGTTTAAAGGCTTCCTGTATCCAATGCAAGAAGATGAGTCACTTACCATTACGCTGTGAAGAGGGTGAGGAAAAATCTGTGACTGCTCTTCGTAGGGAAGTTGAAGAGAGGATGAGAAAAGATGTGATAAGAGAATGTAACAAATGTATGGCGAAGTTGATCAAGATAGATGGGTGCAATAGCGTGACTTGTAGGTGTGGAAATACAATGTGTTACGTTTGCAGACACACAATTGAGTATATCGCCTTTAATCCTTTTTACAGTTGTCTTCGATCTAATGCAGAGCCAAGAAAATGATAGCCAAAACCAAGTCGACTAAACTTGGGTTTAGGGCTCAGTCAATATTAAAAAAAATAATTTTCACTTTTCACACCGACCATTTTACCTTTTTCTAGTCGGGTGAAACTTGTCTATGTCCGACTAGACAAGTTTGTAAATTTTAGTCGGTCCTACACTCGACCAAAATTACTCCGACTTACTTGTCCGACCGGTTTTTACCTCGACCACCTTTTACTTCGACCAAGTCGGTTGACTTCTTATCTTCGACCAAGTTGGCTGCTTCGACCAAGTCGGCAGCTTCGACCAAGTCGGTTGCTTCGACCAAGTCGGTTGCTTCGACCAAGTCAGCTTGATCACTCTAGTCGGCTCCGACCACTCTAGTCGGCTCACTTTGGTCGAAATCTGCATGATATATTTCTTAGTCTAAAGACTTAAGAAATTACAAATGCTTTTCACCTGTGAGTAAGATGAAGTAAAATAGACACATTTACAAATCCAAATAACTTATGAAAAACATATGCCCAAAAATGTAGGAAGACTTGAGTCGACCAATGTGCCGTAGAACCTGGAACTTTCACGCAGTGAGATTTTTATGGGTTCTTGTTCTTTTACTTATCAGTAATTGTAAAAGACATTTACAGAAGTAAATCTGGAAATATGTGCGGCCAAATAATCATGCATTCAACCACAAACTATTTCATATATTAACTATGCAAAAATACAAAGTAATACAAACTTGTTGGTTACAAACTGGTCGGTCCAGACTTGTCGGTCCAGACTCGTCGGTCTACAGAGCTTCAGCTCTTCGACTAAATCACATGCACAAAAGCTTGAGCTTCGATTTCTCTTTCTCACCCGGAGTTCCTCTGCTATCTAATGTCTGTGTTTTCTCTGTGTGTCTGTATCTCTCTATCTGTTTTGTAACTTAAATTACAAAATGCTTCTTCTATTTATAGGCAACCTGAAGATTGCTACAGCATGGGTCAACTGACTTGCCATTAAACACAGTAATAACTATCTACCTAACAACTTAGCTTCTGAAATAAATTCGACTGAATTACGTTGCCTACTCGTGGAATTTTTCTTCTTGTCAGACTGACAGACAAGATCTTGATTTGTACAGCCTCTGAAAAAGTCAGCTGAAAGTCAAGTACAGATCTACGAGTAATTACATTTTTCCAACACTCCCCCTTAATTATGAGTAGATGGAGATTTTTAAAACAAAATTTACAAAATGTTTCAGAGCATAGACATGCTCTGTTTATGAAAGAGTTCACTGTGGAGAACTTGTCATCCCAAGATAACTACGCAGATACTGGAATGTGTCCTTTTCCAATGGCTTTGTGAAGATGTCGGCTAGTTGGTCTTTAGACCTGCAAAATTCCAAACAAATTTCCTTGTCGTTCACCAGCTCTCTTATAAAATGAAACCTTATGTCGATGTGCTTGGTTCTCTTGTGAAACACATGATTCTTTGATAATGCTATGGATGAATTGTTGTCGCATAAGATTGTTGTTGGTTCTTGATGGTTCTCTGACAAATATTTTAAGACTCTTCTCATCCAGATAGCTTGACATGCAACACTTGTTGCTGCAGCATACTCTGCTTCAGCTGAAGATAGAGTTACTATGGGCCGTTTCTTTGAAGCCCATGAAACAACACCTATACCAAAATGAAATGTGTACCCAAATGTGATTTTCCTGTCATCTATGCTGCCTCCATTGTCACTGTCAGTGTAACCAATGAGTTTAAAATTTTCTGAGGTTGAATACATAATACCAAGGTATTTTGTGCCACTTACATACCTCAGAATTCTTTTACCTGCTTGCCAATGTGAGTCTTTTGGTGACTCCATGAACCTTGAAATCAGACTTACACCATACATAATGTCTGGTCTTGTTGCTGTCAAATACATAAGGCTTCCAACAAGCCTTTTGAACAACATGGGATCTACAGTGGATCCTTCATTATCCTTGCTTAATTTTAAACATGTTATCACTGGTGTTGGGGCTGTCTTGTAGTTAGACATGTTAAAACTTTTTAAAACTTCACTTGCATACTTAGACTGTGATATAAAGATACCACTTTTAGACTACTGAACTTCAATGCCCATAAAAAATTTCATAAGCCCCAAATCAGTCATTTCAAATTCACTTTCCATTACTGTTTTAAAATATGCTATGCCATAATCACTAGTAAATATTAAATCATCGACATACAGGAAGACAATTAACATCTTACCTTGCTCCTCGACTTTGGTGTACAAAGTCGATTCACTTTCACTTCTGTGAAATCCATTTTCAATGAGATGGGAATCAATCCAACTGTACCAAGCTCTAGGAGCTTGCTTCAAACCATATAATGCCTTTTTTAGCCTGTACACTTTGTGCTCTTGACCTGGAACTGCATACCCTTGTGGCTATTCCACATATAATTCCTCTTCTAGATATCCATTTAAGAATGCCGACTTGACATCCATTTGATGAACATGCCATTTTTTTTGTGCAACAATGACCAAAACTATTCTGACTGTATCCATGCATGCAACAGGTGCAAACGTTTCATTGAAGTCGATGCCGGCTTGTTGTGTCAACCCTCTTGATACCATTCTTGGCTTGTGCTTTTGCACATTCCCATCAGCATCTTGTTTTGTCTTATAAATCCATTTGACACTGATTACATCCTTGTCTTTTGGTACATTGACCAGTTCCCATGTCTGGTTCTTCTCAATGCATTCTATTTCTTAATCCATGGCTTGTGCCCCTACTTCTTCTTCAACAACTTCTTCAAATGTTAGTGGATCATATATAGGGAAAAATAATGCAAAGAGAGAGAATGAATTAGGTGTACCGGCTTCATATATCTCCCGCGGACTTCTTGTCTTCACCGGTTCTGTCAATGTCGACCTCAATGAAATACTTGATGGAGTCTGTTGTCCTCTTCGTGTACTTGTCGGTGTAGCTTGAGCTGCTACTTGTGTCGATGGTCCTTGTGCTAAACCATGTCTTGGTGTCATGGGAGTCGACGGTGCTTCAACCGGTTGACTTACATGTGGTATTTGAACCACTTCCTCTTCTATATCATCATTGTCAATGTTCGACACAAACTTGACATTTATGTCGACGGTTCCATCCCATGATTCATTCTCGACAAATTGAACATCCCAACTGATTATCATTTTCCTTGTGACGGGGTCATACAACTTGTATGCTTTTGTGTCTTCTGAATAGCCGACAAAAATACATTTCTGTCCCTTCTTGTCTAGCTTCCTTCTCAGCTCAGCTAGAATATGAGCATATGCAACACAACCAAAAACTTTTAAATGTGAGACACTATGATTCATACATGTCCATGCTTCTTGGGGAACTTTTTTCTTCACACTCTTTGTCGGACATCGGTTCATAATGTATACAGCAGTTGCGACTGCTTCACCCCAATACTCATTTGGCAAATGCTTGGCTTCCAACATGCTGCGTGCCATATCCATGATGGTTATGTTCTTCCTTTCGGCAATACCGTTCTATTGAGGTGTATACCGTGCAGTGAATTGTTTCTGTATGCCATGGGTTTTGCAAAAATTCATAAATTCATTTGAAACATATTCACCTCCTCTGTCATTCCTTAATATCTTGATGCGGTGACCATTCTGGTTCTCCACGAGTGCCTTGAACTGCTGAAAATAACCAAATGCATCAGATTTATGTTTCAAGAAATATACCCATGTCTTTCTTGAGTAGTCATCAATAAAGGTTAGAAAATACTTGCAGCCACCAATGGATGATGTCTGCAATGGACCACAAATGTTAGAGTGCACAATTTCAAGTGGTGTGCGTGCTCTATAGGACTTTCCGACTGGAAATGTCTCTCTGTGCTGCTTGCCAAAAGTGCATCCTTCACAAAGCCTCTCTGGTCTGTCAATCAGTGGTAATCCCTTCACCATATTCTTTGGGTGCAGTAGCTTTAGCCCACCAAAATTCAAATGTCCAAATCTGAAATGCCACAACTAGGTTTCATCCTGAACTTCTGTCTGAAATGCAGCTTGCAAATTAGCACTGCAATTTTCTCTCTTGTCGAGGAGCTCAACTATTTCTTCACTTTCTTCCTTGAATGTAGCTCCTGTCTTTGTCTTCCCTTTTATGTCGAGAACTATCCTCAATGGAAACAAGCGGTTGCTTGTCATTGGCACTTTTTCTATCAGCTGGTCGCTTGGACGCTTGTCTTTGATCACACAGTGTTCATATTCGATGTAGACTCTATATCCCTTTTGTAACAACTATCCAATGCTTAACAGATTATGTTTTATACCTTCAACATGATAGATATCAGGGATATACTTACTCTCCCCCTGTTTGGTTAGAATATCAACAGTGCCTTTTCCTAAGACAGTAACTTGGACATTGTTTCCAAGTGTAACATCAGTTTTAACTGAAGTGTCTAGACTGGAAAACATATTTAAATTACCAGTCATATGGTTGCTGCATCCTGAATCTAAGTACCATATGTCATGTGGACTTTCTTGAACAACATTGCATTCAAGTGGATATGTCGATGCCATTAACATTGCACTTGTCGAAGTGTTGGTGCTGGTCGACTGACTTGGGCTTTTCCTTCCTTGGTCATATTGCTTCTTCCTGCATTCATATGCATAATGACCAAACTTCTTACAGTAATGACATTGAATTTTTTATTTATCAAACCTCTGGACACTTGGCTGACTTGGGTTCTAGTTATCTCCTCTGCCACTGATATTTGCAGGACTTCTGCCTCGTCCTCCTCTTGAAGAACTTCTTCCTCTGCCTCTGAAGTTGTTTCTCCCCCTGCCTCTACCACGACTTATGGATGACTGTGCTACAAATGCACCTTCCAATGATGTCTGTGATCTACTGATTCTATGTTCATGATTGATGAGTGAAGTTTGTAGCTCATCAATGGTAAATGTCGACATGTTTGTGTGTTCCTCTAAGGTCACAACCAAATTTTCAAATATTGGGGGAAGACTTCTGAGAATTTTTTCAACAACCCTTTGGTATGATATGGGTTCTCCATGAGATTTCAGTTGGTTTATCAACCCAACAACTCTGGTGTAGAATGTGTCTACATTCTCTGAATCTTTCATGGACAAAGATTCAAAATCTTTTCTCGGAATCTGCAGCTTGGATGTCTTTACCTTATCCAAACCTTGATAGGCAGTCTCCAATGTATCCCATGCTTCCTTGGCATTAGTCTTTGTTGCTATTCTTGGGAGTATGCTCTCATGCATAGCTTGATGTATGAAAAACAGATCTTTTCCATCTTTCTTCCTGTGTTCTCTCAAGACATCTTTCTCAGCCTGTGTGAGATTGTTATATGCTGCCATGTTTGTTGGTTCTGCATAACCATGCTGGACTATCTCCCAAACATCTTGACCTCTAAATAAATCATTCATTGTTAAAGACCAATATTCATAATTCGTTCTTGTAAAACTTGGAGGTTGCAATGAACCAGAAGTGGAAGCCATTTTTAAATTTTTTAATTAACTTTCCTTAGAAAATTAATTTCCACTTTTTAAGACAAGATTTCTTTCCTAAAATCTTGGGCTGATATAAACCTTGCTCTGATACCAGATAGTCAAAACCAAGCCGACTAAACTTGGTTTTAGGGCTCAGTCAATATTAGAAAAAAAATTCACTTTTCACGCCGACCACTTTACCTTTTTCTGGTCGGGTGAAACTTGTCTATGTCTGACTAGACAAGTTTATAAATTTTAGTCGGTCCTACACTCGACCAAAATTACTCCGACTTACTTGTCCGACCGGTTTTTACCTCGACCACTTTTTACTTTGACCAAGTCGGTTGACTTCTTGTCTTCAACCAAGTCGGCTGCTTCAACCAAGTCGGAAGCTTCGACCAAGTCGGTTGGTTCGACCAAGTCAGTTGCTTCAACCAAGTCGACTCGATCACTCTAGTTAGCTCTGACCACTCTAGTCAGCTCACTTTGGTCGAAATCTGCAGGATATATTTCTTAGTCTAAACACTTTAGAAATTACAAATACTTTTCACCTGTGAGTAAGATGAAGTAAAATAGACACATTTATAAATCCAAATAACTTATGAAAAACATATGCCCAAAAATGTAGGAAGACTTGAGTCGACCAATGTGCCGAAAAACCTAGAACTTTCACGCGGTGAGATTTTTATGGGTTCTTGTTCTTTTACTTATCAGTAATTGTAAAAGACATTTACAGAAGTAAATATGGAAATATGTGCAGCCAAATAATCATGCATTCAACCACAAACTATTTCATATATAAACTATGCGAAAATACAAAGTAATACAAACTTGTCGGTTACAAACTGGTCGGTCTAGACTTGTCGATCTAGACTCGTCGGTCTACGGAGCTTTAGCTCTACGACTAAATCACATGCACAGAAGCTTGAGCTTCGACTTCTCTTTCTCACCCGGAGTTCCTCTGCTATCTAATGTTTGTGTTTTCTCTGTGTGTCTGTATCTCTCTATCTGTTTTGTAACTTAAATTACAAAATGCTTCTTCTATTTATAGGCAACCTGAAGATTGCTACAGGATGGGTCGACTGACTTGCCATTAAACACTGTAATAACTATCTACCTAACAACTTAGCTTTTGAAATAAATTCGACTGAATTACGTTGCCTACTCGTGTACTTTTCCTTCTTGTCAGACTGATAGACAAGATCTTGATTTGTACAGCCTCTGACAAAGTCAGCTGAAAGTCAAGTATAGATCTGCGAGTAATTACATTTTTCCAACAAAAAACCTGTAAAAGATGCAACAGGTGTAGTTATATGAATGAGAACGAGGAAGAAGAGAATGAGGCTTTGGCTGCTAAGGAGGAAGCATTGAACGAATTTACAGACAAGGAGCCTCAGTTGCATGATCAGGAAATTGGACCTCCCTTCAAAAGCCTAAAACGACAACACTCCACACAGCAGCATGGTTGGCAGCTTCAGCAGGGTCAGCATAATAGGCGTCATAATAGGCGCCATCTTGAAAACATGGCTATTCTTGCAGTGTCACCTCCTCAACAAATCTTCAGACTTGGTGATTAGCTTGAAAACGCAGCTTTACCTCCACAACGACCAGCTCCAATGCATTTCTTTAGATTTAATGGTGGTCATCAGCTCAAAAACACGGCTGTGGCTCCAGGGCTAGCAGCTCCACCGCATTTCATCATGCCTCCAAGGCTAGCAGCTCCACCACATTTCTTCAGATTTGATCATGGGCATCGGCTTCAAAACGTGGCTTTACCTCCAGGGCTAGCATCTCCACCGCATTTCTTCGGATTTGATTATGGTCATCAGCTTCAAAAAATCTATGCTAAATTTATGCTAATGCAGCAACTTCGAAAAATCTATGCTAATTGCAACTTGGAAGAAGTCGCGTGCACATGCAAGTAATATGCACTTTTACTGGGTTTCTCCCAAAAGATATAATAGTTTAAACTATTCAAGAAGCAATTGATATTCAATGATATTTTTAAACCTAAGAGTTCTTTAGGTAAACATGCAAAAAAACCTCGTTGATAGAGTAATCAGTAGAGTGTTGAAACAAAATTTTGAGACAAAGGAACAAATCTCTAAAAAGTAACTGGTTCATAGAGCAATCAGTTAAAGAGTGTCTAAACATAATGGACAAACCTTTAAAAAGTAAATGATAGGGATGCTCAACAAGGTTGTAGCTCTTGGAACTCTATGTTGTCATTTTACTATGTCCTTTATTTCATCATTATGTCTTGAAATATAGGCTTTAGTCCCACAAATATTCAAAGATTGTGACTACATTTGGTTATCATGTCTCCTCTATCTTAAAATTTGTTAGTTGTACTCTCAAGTGGTTAGTGACATAGAGAAGTTGGTTTATTGTATTAACTTTTAATTTTTTTTTCCATACGTCTAAATACTTTTTAATAATTTCTCTAGGCTGCACCATTTTGAGATATAACAACTTGTTTGGGTACTTAAATACAAAGTTACATGTAATAAGAGTTGTAAAATTCTTATCCATGCATGGTAGTATGACTTTTTGAAGTTCCCTTTTTGGCAGCTTATTTTCTTTAGATTATGATATTCCTAGAACTTGTTTTATATTTTGGTTTACTATGCATTGGTTGCTTCTCTTTATTGTTTCCATAATCAATTGCTAGGGTTCACAAATTTTTTTTATCTATGCATATCTAAGAGATTATATTTTTGTTAGAGAATTATGGTTGGATTATTTCATATATAGATTTTTCTAATGTGTGGGTTGTGTGGTTTGTACTCACAAATGCTTCATTAGAACAACTATCACACTTACTAAATATCTTGATGTAACTTTGTATTGTTGTTTCTAAGTTATTTTATGCAGATAGTTTGGACAAAAATTGAGACAGTTGATTCAATGATGCACAAATGAAGATGGGTTCTATTAGCAAGTATTTTTGCAAAAGAGTTTACTTCACTAGTTATCAAAGCACTCTCTACACCATGCATTATAGTGGCATTGTGTTGCCTTCCTATGGTATATTTCAATGTGCATATCAAAACACACATATTGTGCACTATTTTTCTACCTTTGTCATCATTTTTTGTGAGTGAAACATTTATGAGGCATCCTTTCAATTCTACCTTATTAATTTTACTTTACTATATCTATTTTTTGTTTAAAAAAATAAAACACGGATTAAAATTATTTTCTTTTTTGTGTTTTTGTAAATAAAAAAAAAACTAATAATTTATTTTATTATTTATGTAAATAAAATATTTTGATCAGACATAACTAAGGTAGAGACTAAGCTACTTAGTTGTTGCATGTAGCTCTTGTTATTTTTATGTTTTATTGTTTCTTTGTATACAATATAGTTTCGTGTTTTATATGAAGTATTTTGAGTGGTTTCTAAATTTTAAAGTTGGTGGAAATGGTACACTGAGAATGAAAACATTAAGCTATTTTTAAATTAATGCACACACAACCATCAAGAAAGAACACATATTGGACCAAAATTTTAGTTATTATGTATATTCATCTTGAGAATTATTTTAGACATGATCTATATGGTTGGAGCGGTTTCACGAGCTCCAACTGTTTCATTAATTAGAAACCATAATACAGTAGTTCATTAATTACTAAGTCTAATAACCCCTTCCAACTTCTTCCCCCACCAACAAAATTTTGTTTCATCCCAAAGGAAACATGTATGAAGCAAACAACTAGGATGTGATTCTTTAGTATGGTAACAGTCGGTGAAGCCTCGCCCTTTTAATTATAAACCTGTTTGAATTATAATTTCTAATTAAGCGGTTATTGGAAAAAAAGTAATTAAATGTTGATTATCTCTAAAGTAGGTATGGGAGACACTAGTTTTGGAAATAGGGTTATATCCATCACATAGTACATATTTATTTTGATAAATATTTAAGAGATTACATTTTTGTTAGGGAATTGCTTGTATTATTTCATATACTGATTTTTCTAATGCATGGCTTGTGTGGCTTGTATTGATAGCTACTACATTAGAACAATTATGACACTTACTAAATATCTTGATAATATAATTCAATATATTTATTATAATGTTCTAGTGTTGTCTCTAAGTTAATTAATGGATATATTTTGGACAAAAATTGATACAATTGATTCAAATATGCACAAATCAAGGTACATGGGTCATATTAGCAAGTATATTCCCAAAAGAATTTGCATCACTCATTATCAAAGCACTCTTTATATGCATTATAGTGGCATTATGTTGTGTTCCTATGGTGTTCTTCAAAGTTTATATTAAAACACACATATTGAGCACAATTTGTCTACCTTTTTCAAAGCTTTCCACTAGCTCTGGGACTCCCAGTGGAACCTAAAATGTAGGGATTGGCATAAGAAGCACCTAAAATGATGCATGCAAGTGAGGATTATAAATCCTAACACCCCCCCTAAATCCTAATAGACATTTTGGTTAAGGGAGGATTGTAAATCCTAACACCCCCCCTAAATCCTAACTTGGACAACTGTGGGCCCTGTAAATAAGGCCAAAAGTCACCCATGTACAATCTAAAAGATAAAAAAAAATATGATTAATAAACCGGGGAAATAGAGGAAAACCTCACAAAACCCCCCCCCCTCAAGATAAGAAGGAATCAGGAAATAGAAGTTAAAAACTTGCAAAATATTTTGTTGCAATTTGCAGCACTAAGCAGCAACAAAACAATATTATGGTTATTTAGTGCAACAACATCCTAAATCTGTGCATGTGAACCTATGAATCTAAACTGAATTATTATGTCTGGAGGAATCTTCCTCTTTGGAAGAATAAGAGTGTGCTCAACTGAATCAGGAATACAGATAGCTACAAGATGAAAACTAGCTAGACCCATGTAGAGCAACTGAAATCAACCTATAAGAGAGAAAAGGTCCTTGAGAATTCAAACCATGTGAGGAACACCCAAGAAAATTATATATTGCATACTTGAACATCAACCCATTTTAGTTAAAATCATTCCCAAGTGTTAGGAGAAAGTGTCCATGTGAATGCAGAGTGTCTCCATCTTTACTAGTTCTATGAGGAGATGAGAATGTGATCAAATACATAGGTAGAGAAGCCCTAGGAATCTGGAGCGCGAATTATAATCAGTTATAATCAATTAACTCGGGAAAATTGAAAGTGGTAGGTGAGGAAAAGCACCTTATACACATGCAGTCATGTCTAACTGGTGCTAACTTAGCTGATTATGATCTAACTCAAAGTAACTGGAAAATAACTAAGATTAACTAGTTCCAACTCCAACTAACTGAAGTAGGTTGGTGTCGAGACTCCTAGTGGCTCCTAAAATGTAGGGCTTATCCTAGAAGGTTCCTCAACTGATGCATGAAAGTGCATCAATAGAATTTAGCCTCTACTGGTGCTCCCCACACTCTAGTAATTGGTACATGTAGCCCTATTAGGCCAAGTGGACGAGAATGTGATCAAATACATAGGTAGAGAAGCCCTAGGAATATGGAGAGCGAATTATAATCAGTTATAATCAATTAATTCATGCCAATTGAAAGTAGTAGGTGAGGAAAAGCACCTTATACACATGCAGTCATGTCTAACTGGTGCTAACTTAGATGATTATGATCTAACTCAAAGTAACTGGAAAATAACTAAGCTTAACTAGTTCCAACTCCAACTAACTGAAGTAGGTTGGTGTCGAGACTCCTAGTGGCTCCTAAAATGTAGGGCTTATCCTATAAGGTGCCTCAACTGATGCATGAAAGTGCTTCAACAAAATTTAGCCTCTACTGGTGTTCCCCACACTCTAGTAATTGGTACATGTAGCCCTATTAGGCCAAGTGGACCCAATGGTACTAGTGGACCCAAAAATTAAATAAAAATACTAAGTTAAGATAAATCAATCTAATAGACAGTTTGGTTAAGGGATGATTATCAACCCTAACACTCAAAACATCAGAATGCATTACTAATACATAATACAAAGACACATAAAGCATATGAAAAAACTCATGTGGTCCTTTTGTATTTTCTAGATATAGTGAAATCCCTTGAACTTGCATACCATTATGTTAGAACACCCCCCCCCCCCCCCCATCAACATAATGCTCTGGATATTTAGGATATATCATTACTTTTTGTGAACATACCCTCATAATTATAAGATAACATATGATGATCAATTTCATCATCTTTCTTGCAATAAACAAGTGAGACAACATTGTCCTTAACCAACTGTACTCAAACAATGAACATGAAGATACGAGCATGCTTCATCTTAGTATAAGAAACAATATTATCAACAACTTGTATCATCTCACTGCTCTCCCTCTCATAGTGGAAGGTTAGGATCATCTTTAAATTCAGTCCTTGCATAGGCATAATCATCTACCATCAGTAGTTGTCTTCTCAACAAATGAAAAAATATCGTCTCGTAGGTAACATTGGGGCCTCCACCTCCACCATGGTGTGTCCTGGCATCCACCCACCTACTCATCTGAGGATCCTAGACAACCAACCTAATCAATGTAATGTGGGGTCTCATCAATGGTACTCTCTCCAAAAATAAATACACCACTATCGCTCCAAATCCAAATTGCTTCAAGTCCCCTCTCCTATATTTGTTCAACTATTCTTTCAAACTAATCAATAAACCCTCTCTTTAGTTGAATATCATAGGATCCAAGCACTCTATGGAATAAATTAACATATGTTCCCGTGTAGTTAGGTGAGTGTTAGCTGGAATATTTCACCTTCTGCGGACAGTAAGGTGTTCCACTGGTCTGAATGGTTCAGATCCAGAACAAATGAAGGACAGAGGTTGAAGACCCTCCCTGGATACCGTAGATACCTGGAATGTGATGCTTCGATAATAAACCTGTGTACATGTAATCAGATTAAACATGCAAACACATCAAAGATTCCAGAATATAATTTACTCATCCATGTTAGTGACTAAGGAATCTAACAACATATACATGTGAAATTTAACAACAACAGTAATGTGGGACGGAAATCAGCTTTGCATTAAGATAAAATGAAGAATTTTACAACCAATTAAGCCTTAGTGTTGACATGCATCTCCATGAAACCAAAAATTATCATCCCCATAAGCTCCAATGTTTCTCTCTATGCTCTCCAATGGCTTGGGCCAAGTAATCAATCCAACAGCATAATAATACCTTCAATGGTTCTCCTCCTCAACCATGCACATGAGCTTGTATTTATAAGGCTCAATGTATAGTAATGGTAGAGAGATTTGTGGATGAGGTGGCCTCTAAGATCCTATGATGGGGGATCCCAAGCTCAACTAACCCACAATGATAGGGATAAGAGAGGACACGAGTCTCATGATCTAGAAGCCTGGAGAAACCTCTCTTTTTTCCCATTTTACCCAGGGTACCAACCTTTTTCCTCTTATGATAGAGCGGTTTAGGTTAAAAATGCTTATATACCAAAGGCTATAAGTAGTGGAACCACTTATGGTGAACAAGATACAAGCATTGGAAGTGACATGACTCATGAAAGTGGATCGTCACGAAGATCAGCTAAATACCCAATTGACTGAAATGATATGCAGACAAGTGCCATGTTCAGAGGTAATGATAAACAACTGCAATTATTTACAAAATGATTCCCTTCCCATCTGCCCCATCATGGTTGATGAGTGCCTCTTTCCGGTTCTATGAGTTCAAAGAGGGTAACAAACACTTGATATAGCTTGTTGGAAGACAATTCTAGACTCATATGTTTTACAAACCTGAGAGAGGAGGGGTTCATTCCTAGAACAGGCCTCATGGGATAAATGCTACTGAAATCGTTGTGTTTGGAGATAAATAAGAAAATCTCCATACCAAGGATCAGGAGTGCTGATCAGGAATAGGAATTCATCTCGGAATGAATCACTGGGCTCAAATTCTGTCAAAGCACAAAGAAGATCACACATAAGCTCTGCAAATACCAAGGATTTCTTTGATGTGGCTTTGGCAAATTCTAGATCAAACTCCTGAAGTATGACTATCCAGTGGGAGTATTTTCCCCCGAGCACCTGACAAGTTAGGATATAATACATTGAGTTCTAGTCTACTAATACATTGGTAGTGTGGAGCAGAATGTGGTGACGAAATTTTTTTACAGCAATGACCGTGGCCAATACTAACTTTTCCACACGTGAATAGGGAGTTGGAGATTTTATTGCACTAAAACCATAGCGATGGTATTAGTAGAGACAGCAATATACAAGAGAAAGTCCTTTGAATAATCTGGGAGGTGTATCACAGGTGAATGAGTCAGAGTGTGATTAAGATTATCAAAGGCACGTTGGGCCTAGTTATCCCAAAAGAATGGAGTATTATTCTTGAGGAGACACATATAACCGTGTGTTTTCTCTCCGAAATTGCACACAAAACGAAAGAGAAAGTTTTCCTTCCCCTACAAACTTTGGAGTTCAAGGCGATTAGTTGGGGCTAGTAGATCTAAAATGGTGACAATTTTCAAAGGATCGATCCAGAGGCCATCTTTGGATACCATAAAACTTAGCAGATGTCCCTTCTCATTGTAAAACACACATTTATGTGGATTGAGCCATATATTATAATGACGACATCTTAGGAATATCTCTCTAAGATGACTAGGGTGGTCCTCCCATCACTGTGAATGAGCAGGGAGGTCGTCAAGGTACGGTTCAATGATATGTTTAATGTCATGAAACACATAGGACATCGCACGTTGGAACGTGGCTCCAAAATTTTTCAAGCCAAATGGTAACTTCTTATATGAAAAGGTTCCCCATGGGAAAATTAATGTCGTCTTATGCTGATCGGAGGGTAATATCTCAATCTGATTATAGCCAGAGAAGCCATCCATAAATGAAAACATGGCACTTCCAACACAGTTGTCAATACTCTGATCGATGTGCGGAGTAGGAAATTTGTCCTTAGGACAAGCTTTATTCAAATCCCTAAATTCGATATAGAATATAATGGTGCCCTAGTTTTTATTGGCAGGGACAAAGTTCAATACCCATTCCATCATGGGTATAGGATAAATAAACCCAGCTTTGAGAAGTTTCTCAATTTCAGCTTTAATAGCTGCGGCCTTCCAAGGATGGACTTTCCTTAGTTTTTGCCAAACAGTTTTAGCCATGGGACAGGTTTTAATTTTGTGGACCATAATGGATGGGTCAATCCCCATCATCTCTTCATAGGACCAAGCAAAAATATCACGTAATTATTTGAAAAGTTCCTTATAGGCTTCAGATTCATCTGTCGAGCAGTTCTGCCCAACATGAACATGCTTGATAGTATCAGGATTGGCTGGTATGTCAATCGAATTCGTCCGAGTAATGTTGCAAACATTTCCTTCAGAATCTGTATCTTGCAACAATATAGGAATTTGGGTTACATTGACAATATTAGTAGGAAACAAGGATGCAAAATCATGGCTAACCGAACTGGCGTCGGGGAGGAACATGGATCTATGATGGTGATCCTCCCAAATCGACTCATCTGTATTCATGATTTCCATAATGGACTCATCGAAAGGAAAAGTCTCAGAGAGATAATCTAGAACAAGAAGAGAAGGTTCTAACCAGGATCCAAAGCCACTAAATGAAGGTCATCCGTGTGATCATCGGAGAAGGTTTGAATAGTGTCACAGATTGCTTCGTGTGAACTCAATGAGGTGAAATCAAAACCATGTTTACCCTTAGGTTCATAATAAAATGAGGCAATCATATGGACTGTCATAGTATGCATGCTACGAGGAGTGGATGGAAAAATACCCATAAGGGATGGATCCTTCAACATGCCTACCCCAATCGATTGGTAAGGAGGAGGGGACTGGCCTAACATGGGGATGTTATTATCCATGGAGGTAGTAACATCCAGCGTACAGAAATCAAGTTGATCAATAGTAAAAATTCTCCCTAGATGCGGAAATTGGACTGTTTGGAATACTGTTGAGGTGACAGCAGTCATGGCATAGGACCAATTTCTTCCTAGAAGGAGGTTGTAATCTAAGGGGGAATCTACCACTTCTACTTGAATGGAAATGGTTTTACCCCCTAGCTCGACTGCTAGGGCTGATATGAGACCATGGGGTTGGAAATCCCATCCATTAAAGGTTTTAAGGGTCATAGGTAATGTCACAAGCTCGGGAGAGCCGAGAGCCTTCCAACAAGACAGAGACAAAACCGAGGTTGAAGCTCCTTCATATAGTACCCTTCAAAAAACCTTCTTTCCAACTACTTTCCTAATGATATGAAAAGCAAGTTTATGTGGTAACCTATATTTATAGTTCTCAACATTGAAATGAATCAAGTTACTATTATCCCGCTCTAAAGCTCCTAATGCTTTTAACAAGTTTTTGCACTGTGTAGGGAAACTTTGGAGTACTTCTAAGGTAGACATGGCATAAGGTTCCTGAGCGAGATCTTCAACTACATTATAAAATTGAGCAGCTCGGGCATTAGGGTTAAATACTGCCTTCCAAAGGTTACTATTAGGTGGACGTAAATTCATGTTGAGAGTAGGCTTCTCGATAGATAAGGGGACGGTAGATGAGGATTTGAGAGAACTAGTAGAGGGAGCTTTCCCTGAAGAAGAATGAACTTCTTTTTTATATGGGGGTTTGTCATAATTCTGAATTTGAGTTTGCAGATTGATGGTATCTAAGGACATCATATGAATTTCCTCTGATGAACTAGAGTTACCCTGATTAGACATGTGGTCTATCAGTTGTTGTTGATAGGGAAAAGGATCTGCAAGTACTGCGGGTGTGGGATTGGACTTCAAAAACTAGGATATTTCATCCCAATGAGGACACTCCTTTGAAAAATGGTCACCTCCACATAGTAGAGAGGGATATATTGCCTTTCTTTTCCCTTTATCATTATCATTGTTGGTTGGTCTTGGAGTTTCTTGTTGGTTTCCCTGCTACCCCAACTAGGGTTTAACATATTTGCAGCAGCTTTGTTTGATTGAATTAGGTGTCCCAAGTGGGATAAGATTGATGCCTTTGTATATTTATGGGAAAAACAAGTAGGGCGTAGCTATTTTGGGCTCATATTTTGGTATATTTTAATATTTTTGGAGTATTTTATTTTCTAAAAATTTCAATTTTTTAGTGTTTCAAGGGTTTTTTGGTTTTAGAGTTTTATGCATGAAAATATGACACCCTTTAAGGTTTGTGACTAAATCCATTAGGGCAAAATTTGGTTGTGGGACTAGGTTTTCAAAATTCCAAATATTTTTAGGGTGTTTGATTTTAATAATTTTTAGGGTTTTTTTGATATATCTGATTCTTAGGGATTTTCTAGGATATAAAATACAAAAAATTTATAAAAGAGGATTTTACAAGGGATATGATTATTTTCTCATCCCATAGGGCATGAGGGATCAATGATCAATGTCCCTTCAGGAAATGTCTATCTAGCCTTGTAAATTAGGGCATCCAACAACAACCTATAGGGTTCATTATAGGATCCTAACTAGGGTAAAAGAAGAAACCCTTCTTCCTTAAAATTCAACAACTGAGACCACAACCTTCCACTCATAATATCAAAGTGTGCTTAAACACTTCTCATATCTATTTATTCACATGCACCCCCAGTGAGGTCTATAAGAGCATCTTGAACAAGACCACCTTCTAGTGCTTCATAAGAACCACGTAGCTTTGCATAATCCTTTTCCAAAATTGATACCCACAACTAATTACCATTCTTACTAGTGGCAAATGCTAGCTTCCCACCAGATTCACAAGGAATCTAGTCATCCACAACCATTGGAACCCATTCTCCCTGAATGCATAATTGGACCATATGTACTCCTTCTTCATTGTATTGAAGAGCTATAATAACTTCAGAGATGCATGATGCCTATATTAACACTAACACAATACTAAAAAACCAACAATCACCTAGTTGACCCTGACAGACATCAAAAGGATTTATTTAAGAAATTTCTATGATGTGTGGATACATATATCACCTTTTGACTCACACAAATAATAGAACAGTGCCTACTTTATGGAAGCCAGACCATTCCCAGACATCCAGAGAGATTGATTGATAATTGAAAGTGTGCCTTGTATTGTACAAGGTGAATGATCGCACGATCAATGTACTGTGCTGGAGAACTCCATTGATCGACCCATGTTTTGTTCAAGGCATCAAATTTCATTCAATTATGCTTGTTGGTTCTTATCCAATTCGTTCATCTGCATGTAATTCTTATATAGATTTTGAGATACTATAAGGATATCTTGCAAGCAGGACCATTCTAATCCTCTGGAAAAATATTGAGAAGAGTATGTGTATGTGAGTTGTTGAAAATCAGGCTTTGAAATGAGTCTTCCTTTTGGGCTTGAGGGATTTCATGGCCGTCTATAAGAATATTTCTGTTTTTGTTATGGTGAATTAGGATTTGAAATGAATTTGAATTCGCATTTGGGTATAGAGGCCTGAGGTTGGATTTTGAGCTTGTGAATTTATATCAATCATCGCCATTGACCCACATACAATTTTTTATCATTGTAATTTATTATGTTGTAATTTTGTTCCATTAATTGGATTTTGTGTGCCCTGAAAATTAGGAAATAGATGTTAGGGGGGAGTGAATAGGAAAATACCATTATGTAGCCTCTATGGAGATTCTAATGAATTGACAACAAGGTTTTCAATGCAGTGATGGCCGATTGCACTAGAAGCAGCCCTGCTGGTTGCCAGAGTCATAACTTATGTATTTTTTGTGACTTGGTATAGATGTTATCATCACAGAATCAATCAAGAGAGAACCCAAAGTAGAACTACTCAAAATTTATATGCAGAGCTCCTACAAATAAGAGAAGTCACCAAGGACTCGAATCCCAGACACAACAACCACCGTGTGGCTAATGTATGGAACAACGGTTACAATTACAGTCATGGATATTCCCTTAAGGAATTAAATTGGATAGATCATCCAGCTTTGATTAGAGAGGCAGTATAGCATGGATGGTCCACTTTTTCATTCACGTATATGAGTTCCAAATTTTTTACCTTGACTCCTAACAAATTCCGGGAAAGTTGTGCAGGCTCTTCTTATGGAGAAGGAATGGAGCCTAAGATCAGCTGAGAAATAGGATCTGGGACTGATTACATGTAGAATATTATGTTGAATCTTGGATTTCCTTCCAGGAATAACATGAATTTGTTTCCCCCTACTCAATCCTTGCAGGCTGCATTGCCATTGCCTAGACCCCCTCTAGGACCTTGTCATTCCCATAAGAGGCCTACTTTGAAACCAGAATACTGGAAGAGTATGGACAAAATGTTGGAGCCCTATGTCCCCATAAGAGATTTGTAGAGGGTGAGGATTTTAAGCTCATAGTAGAGCCCATCAGTTCAGACGGTCCTCAATAGCACACTGAGGTGAAACCTACTAATTTGGAGACAAAAAAGAGCCACAAGAGCAACAATAAGGTTTCTGAGGTTGGGAACAATTTGGATGTGGATCTTGTAGGCCATCCTAAGGTTATGTCTATGGGGCTTGCAGTTGGTGGGGATCCTTCATATCGGTTGCTGGGTTGTGAACCAGGGTCTATTGGATTCCATTCAACTGGCGATGTCTTCTTGAATGGTGAGTTTGTTTTCCTTCCACGTTATCCTATTATGCATGCTTCTTGTTTTGTATAATATGGGAGTAATTTTTGATTTAAATACATGTAGGAACCCTTTCTTTACTATTTTAACTTGACTGAGAATGAAATTAGTTTGGATTCTTTTTCCTTAGAACTAAAATTCTAAGTTAAAGATTTGTATTATGTGATATCTATGGTGCTTCTATCTTCTGCAAAAAAGAAAAGAAGCCAGTTTACCTGAAGCTACTCTTTAGAAGTAGGAAAATCCTCATGCTTTTCAATCCAAGATGACATGATGTAACTAAAGAAAAATATGCCCAATATTAGCATCCAATCATGATATTGCACTAGTGTCCAATTGAACCAATTAATTCTAAAAATATTGTCTTTCCCATATACATGTATTTTTTTTGGAAGTGCTTCAAGAAACATGCCTCAAAAGGTTACACTGCAAAAAAATTGAATTTTTTTGAAAGTTAGGCTTGAAGTTATCTTTTTAGCCAAAGTCACTAGAAACTTACACTTGGGCCTCATCCCTTTGTAACCTAATTCCTTACGGGTGGTGCAGACCCAGTGGGAATGGAACCTTGGCTTGTCACTCAACCTGACCAATGAACCAATGCCCTGTTAACAGACATGAATTTTAAAAATAATGAATTTTCTATAGTGGGACGTTACAACTTATATTCATCCTAAAGTTTTACCATGAGAAAATTCCATTGTAATCAGACTTAGTGTTTCCGTATACTAATTTAGTGCGCTTTAAACTCTTTTCATTGCACTAGAATTTCTCAAATACTAATGTATTTTTGGAAAAGGAACTTATGTCTTGGAACAAAGAGAATACCAATACATTTTAGCCTTTAGCCTTACAATTTACTTATTGGTGTGAAAAGACTTCGTTTTTGAGCTAGTAAATTTCAAGCCTTTAAACCTAACTCCATGCTTTCTAGATACCCATGCTCTCGCCCTACTTTCAAAGGTTTGCACTGCCTACTTACAATTTTTTATCACCGTGGTTTATTTAGAGATGATTTTTGTATGCAAGGTGTGGCTTCTAGGGACATTTTATGTTAAGGTCAATGACTTAATTCTAGTAACAACGCTTCACATCATTAAACTTGTTCTTTATTACAGTTGTTCCCTGAGAGTGAAAGTACATGGGAAATGTATCAATGTCTTCTAAAATTAGCATATTCCATTCATCATCAACTCATTTTCATATCCTAAATGATGCATGTTGTTTCATCTAAGAGAATTTTCTAGTTTAGGTTTTTAGCGGAACTTTTTGGTTTAGCCTTTGTCAACCTATCCCTTTAGCCCTGAAGTTATAAGCATCAACCTTCATCTAGATGATCAATAATATTTTTGTATATGATGATATTAGTCCCAATGATTGGTTGTCCTAATGTAAGTATCAGGCTAGCCACAGGGAAATAGGACTAAATTTCTACAGTTTGCTTAGATTCAAAATCAATCAATTGGGTTTGCGTTAGCCAGAGCTTTGAAAAAGGCATGCATGTTACTATTTTTTGTAATTTCCTTTAAAGGAAGTATGCATGTTTGATATCCAATACTTTACTAGGTTGTAATTACAATGATTAACATGGTCTTGATATCTCTCCAACTATGAAATGAATATCATATTTGCTTCACAGTTTCATATTGTATCCACATGACAGTTAGAATTTGAATTAAAATAAAATGTGGGTGTTGATGCAGGAATGGCTCATGTAGATGGTGAGATATGGAATAATAATCTATCTTCTACAAAAAGAGCTTGGGGTCTTGTTAACACTATCTTTGGATGTGGCTTTGATCCTGAAAACATAAGAGTTTAATATACATTAAATGGTGTGTAGGTTTACTCTCTAACCTGCAAATTAGATGAGTTTAGTAATCCTATGTACCCAATAATTGTGGCCAACATGATGTGACTGTGTTGGTAAACCTTGGCCATAGTGCATTTGAGTTATGCTCTTGCCAATGCACAAAGGGTGGCTGATCCATGCTTCAAAAGGCCACTTTTTCCTAGTCCTATACAATTTCCAGGTGCCCGTTATGAAGACAGTCACGTGATCTTTTCTCAATGGGTAAACTTGATGCACAATGGCTAGCGAATATTGGTTGTTCCAATTCACATGATTTGCAGCAAAAAATCTCGCCTTCTGAGGGTGATTCTAAGTTCTTTGATGTTGTCCTTGATGGAAATAAGTAAATATAGAACATGTCCATTGTAGTGTTGTTTTCCAAATGCATCATAGTAGAGTTGTATTTTTTTGTCAATATACTTCTATGGTTCATCTCTTTGTTCATGATCTTGGTATGGATATCCAATTTTGAAGCCCAGACCCTACCCTCTTATCTCTTCTATCTGGAAGATGTTATATAAGTCTCTCTCTATCTTTGTTTTTCATTGGAAGGTAATGTTTTATGTATAGTACCGATAGTCTGATTCTAGTGGCAGTTGTCTTGAGTTCAACATTCCTCCAAATCAATCATGGGACTAGAATGGAATTTAAGAATTATGGTTGTTATTTAAACAAGTAGGCTATGCTGGTTTTCATTTTGGAATTACATCCAAAGATTAAATGTACACTGCACATTAGAAATATATTTCACAACGGCCATGACTCATGACATGTTCTTTCCTTTCTAAAGTATATAATGTGAATAAATAAGCATTTAGAACTCGTGAATCCTAATCAAAGTATGGATCTCTCTCTCTCTCTCAAATTCAATCAGAATGCTGGTTGAAAATATTATTTTAAAAGAATTCTCCTCAAAATAGAAAAATAATTTTTCTTCTTGTAGTTTGAAGTTAGCATGCATCATTTGTTATCTATTAAGGGATTTTTTCTATATTATACTAACAAGCCCTAAAACATTACACTACTACATTCATAAGGAAATGTCTTTTTCCAAACTTGTATAATTGGTTGATATTAAAGATTGGCATATCCAAAACTGTAAGTCCATTGAGCATTAGAGAAGTGAACTTGAGCAAAGGCGTTATGGTCACAAAAAGTATTATTGAGTAGACACAATTGTTGATTACTTACTCCAGTTGTGTCAAGTGTATGATGTATACGACAGTGCATGTTGGAGGTTCCAGACCCACAACCGAACCCTCTCATCCTCACAAGAGGGGTAGGACGAATTCAATAGCAATGGACCAATGTCTAATGCGCGAGAATGTATCAGCGTTATAATGAGAATCAAAAGGAAACAGGTAAAACTTGGTATCTCCTATGAACAACACCTAAAGTTACAACATCAGTTCAAGAATTGTTTTCTTTTTTACAGTTTTATTATTTGAAGTACGTAGGATGAAATAGGAAAAATGCCCACCAAGATAGCTATGCCCATGTTCAATGTCACTAGTAAATTAATGGAAATATGTTATCCACTTGGGTTCTAGAGAAACACGTAGCTACAGTTTGGATGATTGGGAATATTCTATTGTGAAGTGTATTTCAATTTAAAATGGAAAAAGTTTCTCTAACACTGTAACGAACCTATAACCCTTGAATCAAGATATATTTGATTTCAACCAATAAGACTACAGATCCAATAGTAATGAGTAGCAAACTTGGAAAACAACCAAGATTTTCTAGTGAATAATATAATATTAGATTGTAATCAACTTCCGTGTAAAAAATGACATTTGTTGATTGAATATAATAATTGCACATCTAGACTCCCCTAATAACTATCCCTTGAAGCTAAGTGAAAACCTTCACTAGACAGAAAGAAATCCAACCTTTATCTACCTTTGGATTCTTTGAAGAAGCACACACAATACTCACAATGCTGAATTAACACTTCCATATTATTCAGGCCTGTTTATATAGTTTGCACATTGAGGTGAGGTTAATTATTGAAAGAATAACAATCTAACAGTAACAACCTTATCCTAACTAACAGAATTGTCCTTATTTACTTATTTGCAAGCTTATCACAACTTATATCATTTTCCCATTTACCCCTAGTTACAGGAATTGCCGAGGGATGATGCCACTTCCACTTCTTATATGCATTGGAATTTTGGATTTGCGAGACCATTTCGGAATCGCAGATTTTTGGAACCATTTTGGTTTATGAAAAACAATAAATGTAGATGATGAGTAATATACCAGTTTTGACAACTTAAATATGATAGTAATAATAATGTATTATTTATATGATGTAGAATTTAATATGGGAGTAGTCATGTGACCCCATGGTGCATTATAAACATTCTTAGCATGGATCTTAAAGCCAAGGATTGACCAATAAATGCATAGAAGTCCAAGTGGTGGGCTGGGTTTACAATGTGGTGGATATATTTTACATGATTTGGTCATATATATGTAAAAGGAATATACAAAAAATAAAATACATAATAATATAAATCCACCAAAAGGGTTTCTTGAGGGAGCAACAAAGGGACTATGATAGTAATACCACAAGAGGGGAAGATGAAAGGGGGTTGTTAGTTGATTTGACCTTGTTATTGTCTTGTAGAGTACTACCCTTTCTTGCCCATGCTTCCTTGTATCCTTCATATCAATCCTTTATTATAGGTGTGAACTAAATACAAGTGTGATCATCATATATGCCACATCTATGGGAAGAGAGAGATATCATGCAAGAAAATGTCTCCCATTGTCTTTCATGTTCATTCATGACCTTTATTATGAAGTATCCATTCGTGGGTAGGGGAAGAAGACAAGCTCCCATGTAATTTATTTGGTTGTCATGGTTGCTATGGCTAGAAATGCCAAAATATTCCCATGTGATTTTCACCTGTAAGATCCCATAGAAAATAAGGAATCTTGCTACAGAAAAGGTGGAGGAAAATGGGAAGGCTATTGGTTGGAAAGAGATTCCATGCTTGCAATGTCGAAGGTGGACAAGACAATTTCCTTTATACTTCAACTTTGTTATTGTTACGCAATGGCTATCTCAAGGCCAATGGTTTTTCTGTCTCGGGTAATTGCTAGAAGGAAAAAAATAATATATGCCCTTTCTGCACACAGTGAATAGGATTGGAAGGGAAGACTACTATGAAACACTATTGAGCTAAGAAAGAGTAGGTATTATTTGTATTGTGTGGGGTAGTGAAATATAGTGCCATGGTTGGTATGATTTTTGGAAGAGGGCCAGAGAAATCTAAAGTGAGTAGATAGTTTGTCATAAGAGTGATGGGTTGGACAGAGTGAGATCAGAGTCCCATAGGAGATTCCTTCACCTTAGTTCTATCATTGTTTGGCTTGGGTTGAAATACTGATTCTACATATGGGTGGAAAATTTATCTTTAACAACTAGTTACAAACCTTTATTTGTAGATAAACATTCATGATTCTCTTCTAGTGGAATGATTCTCTGTTGCACTTGTGCATTCAATTTAATGGGAAATGAAAGAGTTCAGAATATACATTGTTATTTCCACTGCTATTTTGTATTGCATATGAATTCTGTAATTTATTGTTGTTAGAGGTTAAATTCAACATCACAGTTGGTTTTTGAGGCAAAGTAACCTTGTAGGTAGTTTTTGATGCTCAAGGATATTACATGGTGGAGAGGAAACAAATTCTCTAAATAAAATAGAGTAAGCTAATCTTGTAGTAAATGGACCCTATTTTTTGGCCACAAATCTAATAATATTTTAGCAGGAATTTAAGGTATGAGTGGAATTCTACCATGATCCAAGGCCCATGCATGGTGGAGCAATGTTAATAATACAATAAAAATAAGACAATAATTATACAAAGCACAAGATCGAGTTGTATTTGAAGATATGTTGGCAAGAGTATGGGGAGGTTCCCACTTTTAATGCAAGAAAACATAAAACTTCAAAAATCTATGGGAAACACTAAAATGTCAATTTGATATTTTCATTTGGACTTGAGGGCACTAACAATAAGATGAATTTGGAGAGAATTAGCATAATAACAATGTTTTGAGAGAAATATAATAATTACATTGTATCAATCTGCGATTGAAGAGAGGATTTGGCATAACAACACTCTCATTTGGAAGGTTTGGAGTGCAAGATCCATTTAAGTCTTTCATTTTCAGTTTAGTATAATAGATTTGAATATGAATTGCATATAAATATTTTTTGAATGATGTATGCAAATTTAAATACAAATGTTGATTTTTTTTCTTTATGTTTTATTATTTACATTAGCATACACTTGTAAAAAGATTATGATGTCGATTACTTGGTTTTGGATTTTGGGTTCGATGTTGCTCTTGCATTAGTCCCTGTAGATACTGATATGCACCCTTAGCGTTGGTTGTGGAGCCTAATATTCTAGATCCAGATATATTATTTAGTTGTGGTTGTAACCCAGGAGTAATATACACTCATTCCCCTTGCCTTGGGGCTCGCGGACGGAGCCCCCAAGAAATTTTTTCAGGATGTGTGTTGGCCAACAATATTGCGGACCCATGGTATTGGGTTACCCCTATAATTTCCCCATTGTATTTACCCTTTAAAAGAAAGCATTGTAAAACGACTGAGTATGGTATTGTATTGTATTGGAAGAGAGACTGTGAGAGCGTGAAGAGGAAGTGCAGCGGTTTTGCTATAGGGTGTATCCCTTCATCTTTCTGGACTGTAATAAAAGGACTGGCAATTTCTTTGTGGATGTAGCTTATCGTTTGGGTGAACCATGTTATATCTATCTCTCTCTATAATGTTTTAATGTGTTTTGCATCTTGTTTATTACTTTAACTATATATTTGTTACTGCTTTGCGGTCCTATTTTATAACAATTGGTATCAGAGACAAAAGTTCTATTTGGTTGGTAAAATCGTAGGAAAAAAGGGTTCCTGGTTCGAGTGGGAGAAATGGCGGAAGAAGGAATGTTTAGGGTCGAGAAATTTCTGGGCCAAAACTATCAGTTATGGAAGATGCAAATGGAGGACTATCTGTACCAGAAGGATCTGTACCTGTTGTTGGGCGGAAAATCAAAACAACTGGAGGCTATGAAGGATGAAGAATGGGAGGTTCTTGATAGAAAGGTGGTGGGAACAATACGGCTGTGCCTGGCTGCGTCGGTGGCCTTCAATATTTCAAAAGAAAAAAACAATAGAGGGTGTGATGAGCACATTGAGTAAGCTCTAGGAAAAACCCTTGGCTTCTAACAAGATATTTTTAATGAAGCATTTATTTAATATGAATATGTCGGAAGGTGGATCTTTTGTTGACCATTTAAATGAGTTTAATACACTTACTAGTCAGTTAAGTTCTGTAAAAGTTAAATTTGATGATGAGGTTAGGGCTCTTCTAATCTTGTGCTCATTGTCAAAAAGCTGGAATAGCTTGGTCATGGCTGTACGTAACTCTCTCCCTAGTTCAAACACTTTTAAATTTGATGATGTTGTTGGTGTTTTTCTTAGAGAGGAAATGCGAAGAAAAAGCACAGGTGAGACATCATGTCAAAACCCCAAATTTTCACAAAAATTTTAAATTTTGAGATAACAATAAATGCTAAAACTTGCGCTCTACTAATAGCTAACAGTTTGCAAATAAAGAAACAGTCAAGTAATTTGTTTCACTAAATTCTAATTAAATAACTTAACATTTCATTTTTGTAACAAGAATAATGTCTTCTTGCATGTTGTTTTACTTCAGTTTTTTTATTAGTCTTTTCATGTCAAGTAGGTGGAATCTACTTTTGAATCCGGGGCTTACTTACCAATCGTGCTAAAACAGATGAATACTGATTCTTACAGGTTTACAGGTATGATCAAATGATTATGTATTAAAATTTCTTTAAAGTGTCAGCAGTATTTTATTTGCAATTTAAAAGCTTAGTAATTAAGCTGCTAAACTCTAGATAGGTCTTGTAAGGTAAAACCAATTGGCTTTCTTCAGTTTTTCTAGTAGTCACGTTCAGAAGTAAGTAATGACAGTAAGATATGTTTGCGACTTTAAGCTTTAGAATCTCAGTTACAAATTATTTCTACTTTATTCTATGTAATTTGTAATGTTATAATGATTGTTTTTGTCAACATTTATGCAATAGTACATTATTTTGTCTAAGTAACAATTATCCCATGTTTCGCTTTTGCAATATAACTTACAGTTTGATAATATTGGACAGTATAAGTTTGATTGTACAAGCTGCAAACCATCATGCCTTCCTACATAAGATCATTGTTTGCCTATACTTTAATTTTCATTTTAAACAATGAGGTTCTAATAACTTTTGGACTCCAATGATTCATTCCTATTCTAGTTATCTTGTTTAGTTCTATCACTACTTATTACCCAGTTGACCTGGTGAATATTTTAGTAGTTTCCAGTTTGATTCGTAACTCAAAAATTGATCAACGTATTGTTGCTATGGACCGTGTAACAAAATTCCATAAAAGTACTCTTACAATAAGTTTTGTATCACTTCAAACTTCTGTTATTATTTGAGTTGTTAGTTTTTGTGAGTCTCATAGACATGCATAAACTGTTGTTGGATAGACATTTAGTCTATACTTAGTTTATGATCATAAACATATTCAAAATAGAGTTTATATTCCTCTTAGCTATTATGTTATGCTATTTATAAAAAAGAAAACTATACTTTGTGGAGTCCTTGTATATAAGATTTCCTATGTATAAATTAAAATCTTTGTATAAAAGGAGACTATGGTTGATGAGTGATTTAGCATGAGCTCTTCTATACAACATAGATCTCTTATCTATAGTAAATAAAACCTTGATCTCTATATATATAAATAAACATGCATTATTTGATTTCTATTTTAAAATAACAACATCGTTTAAAGAGAAGTTATGCCACCATTCATATCGTAATTGTGATATTGTAATAACATAAGGTTTAAGTGTCACCATAAACTAGGTCAACGTAACCCTCACGTTGATAATATTGTCATTATACTAACATATGATATGGCACATATGATTAACAATTTGGATGGAAAATTATTGGTTTAATAATATAGTTTACTCCACGTTTCAATGATTAAATAATTGGTTTTGATTATATGCAGGCACTATAGAACACGATTCTCTTGCATGGTTTGATTTAAAGGCTACGTGATCATATCCTAACCAAGTTTTGGGGATATAAGACACTACTTGAGACCTAACCCTTATCATTGTCTTTTCGTAGTTTGCGCTAGCCCTTGAGGATGCTCTGCTTGTCCTTTCCATGGCAGTCGTCATTCTTCCTCACTCTGGTTGTCTTGTGCCCTGATGTAATGCTGCACTTGTCACCAGTGTGTGATTTTGAATGCCATTTTCAATGGCTAGGTTCTCACTCTGCACATAGTGGAGATGTTCCTTACCCTTGGATTGCTACCTGTGTAATCTCCCATTTGTTGTCTTCGTAGCTTGGTGTCTGCTTCAGTTACCTTCTTCTGTTCTAGTCGCTCGCCAATGTGTGAGGTTTTTGCCTTATAGGTTGTTTGGGTCTTCATTTGCACAGCTTGTAGGTGAAAGTGCTACATTAAGGCTACTCATTGTTCTCTTCTCACAGGTAAATAATAACTTGAGTTTAAAAACTTTGTTACCAATATACTTTACTGTTACTAAGGTTTATATAAGCATTATTTAACTGACAGATGTCTTAATACCTTGCTAGCAGGTGCTCACCATCGTAAATATTTTACAATGAGAAAATAGACAGTCACCAACAATGGCCATGGCTCGTGGTTCATTTTTGGGTAAGATTCGTGGTCCAAATGTTGGATTTTTCACTCTACTAGTGTTAGGGTGGTCGATGGAATCATCTAGGGTTTTAGAAAACCCTCCCTAGACTCTCCATGAGTTATGTTGTTGTGTTGATGTTTCTACAGGTTAATGTTGTAATACTTAGAATCAAACCCTCACAAGGGTAGACTTGGTTTATCTGAGCACTATAATTAGTTGAATCTTTGGCTTTACGGTCGGGTTAAAGTTTGTAGTTTTTGTAATGACAGTGTTGTTTTGAACTCGTTTTGGTTTAACAGATGTCTATACTATACTCTGTGTAATACTAGGGTTTTTACCCTTCTTGAATATAATGAAGTTTATACTCTGTTTGAGTACTCTGTAAGGGTTAATAAATAAAAAATCAAAGCTGATACTTACAGCTGTAACTTAATTCTTGCTTGTTTTGATTGAAGTTATAGATTAGGGTTTGACTTGCAAAAACCCTTGTTTTGATATAAATTATTCTTGTTATAATAATTATACAGTTTTTCTATTTGTCCTTAAAGGACTGTGAGTAAATTATTATTTGTCCTTCAAAGGACTGTGAGTAAATTATATTAACTTGGTTATTAATGGTTACGTAATTTATGTAAATTTTGGTTTTTAATGTTTTGGTACTTGTAAATATAATAATTTTAAGGGTTTTAACCCTAGCATTTATTTCTATAAATGATGCATGCTATTAGTAGAAGAAAAGCACGGTTTATTTTATAAATACATTTATACATGTTGATCAGTAATGTAATTCATTTATGTGTATAAAATTTTTAGTTGGTTCTTTAATAGTTTTTAAAAGAACTAACTTATGTTTAACCTAGGTTACTACAGTATCTAAAAATACAAATAGATTATGCTCAGAATATGAGCTAGGGTTTATCCTATTTAACTTTTATAGAGTACTAATTCCTGTAGTGTTATTTTGTTAATTCGATTACTGTCATACAATTTTCTTCACTTTGTTTTTAAGAATTACTAATTTATAAACATCACTGTTTATTGTTAATAATAATATTATTTGTACTAATAATATTATTATCTATGAATAATATATCCTCTTAAGTTTATGTTGGTATTTATATATATATATTAAATAAGACTGAGAGCAGTCTATAATAATTGTGTTTATTTAATAAAATTATTTATGTAAGCTTATTGAAAGAAAATAAGAACTTCCCTACCTGTCAATACTCTTTACATATATATTGTCTGTAAGTGTATAAGGAAAATTCCTTATTAATAATAACTTAAGCATAGGTTACTACTGTCCTTTAGTTATTAATACTAAGAAAAGAATACAGTAATATTTATCAAGTTCTTATTTAGAGTTTAGATAGTTGCAGGTAAACTAGTTAGTACTAATGGAAAAGAGATAAACTAACAGTATTATTTTTACATCTCTTCTTAAGATAAATGATAAACATTCATCTAATAATACTAGTTCTTCTATTTCAGTATAAATGTACAGTTTATAGAAGTAGATACTGTGTAGAAGAATGAATTATATACTTAAACATACTACTTTTAGTAGATAATATGATTCTTGTTTCTTTTCTGATATTTTAAATACTCAGTCTAGTTATACCAATAACTCTATGAACATATTAATAATCTTTCTGGAAAAATAACTATCTACTAAAAGAAAACATTTCAATACTCTGAAAAACATAAGTATTCTATTAATTCATATTCCTATCATACTTCATTTAAACACACTACCTGCGCTAGAGTACGATATGGATTACTCCAGATGAGGAAAAACACAGGTAGGATTTATTTTTCATCAAAAAACAGGTTCATCTTAAACAAATAATAGATTTCAAACTTAACAATTTACAGCACAACATATAATCCTTCATTCTTTATTCACACACAGATATAAAATATAACACAGAAATTAAAAGATAATGGAACCTGTTTTTAAAGCTGGATGAAAACAGCAATGGGAGGCCGTTCCTCCCTACCAACTCCTAGAGAGTTCTCAAACAGCGACTTCTCAGGACCCCCTAGCCTATTCTGGTCTCCTTGGCTGGAACTAGGTGGAGCAAACAACAAAGTACTAGTCCAAAGACTCAATACCAACTCCGCACATTGTACTAGATCACCTTCCTGCAGTTTACCCCTCAAACACCTTCCTCAAAATTTCCCTTCCTAATGAATTCCTTGAAGTGCATTCACCTGAATGATTCTTCTCTTGGAATGAACTCCCTCAGCTCTCTACATTGGGTACTTTTATTGAGATTGCCTAGGTATTTTTGGGTTAGTTGTCATTAATTGAGCCACCCGCTCTGATCCCACTTTCTTTGGGGATCATGACCCCAAATGTAGGGAGGTTTCCACCTGCAACATAGGAAGTCTTTGAGGATCCTGCCACTTGTCTATTTGCTCTCCACCTAGTCTTCTCCACCAACTTGACTAGTAACACTCTTTTTAACAGATCTCCCAAGCTATTGTCTCCACTTTTATTTATTTAAAATTAAAATATTCGAAATTGCATTTCACATCCTTGACTCTACTAAGTCATCAGTTTTCAACCTAGCATTAAATTTAAAATAATGTCTTGGAATAAAATTAAAATAAGATAACATTATTTTACAAAATTGGGGCATTTGACATATCAGGTAATGCGTTGACCATGGAGAGTAGAGGGAGACAAAACGAGAGAGGAAGGAGCCCAGGAAATCGACACAAGTCTAATAAGGGAAGATCCAAGTCCAGATTCAAAAAAATAAAGTGTTGGAACTATGGTAAGAAAGGACATCTGAAGAAAGACTACAGAGATCCAAAGAAAAAAGGAGACAAACAGCAAGAGATTACTCAGGAAGCAAACGTAGCACGTGATGTGTTACAAGATGCTTTCATTCTTGCATTAGATAATACTAGTGACTAATGGGTAGTAGATTCAAGGGCTTCATGTCATGCTACACCCCATAGGAAATTCTTTCATGATTATGTTCAAGGTGATTTTGGGCATGTGTTATTGGGGGATGATGAACCATGTAAAATTGTTTGAAAGGGTAAGGTACATATTAAGTTAAGTAATGAAATTGAATGGCTGCTAAAGCATGTAAGGAACATTCCTGCTATGAAAATAAATCTGATATCAATAGGGCAGTTGGTAGATAGTGACTGTTTGTCTATATTTAGAGAAATGTAGTGGAATATCACTAAAGGATCAATGGTAATTGCAAAAGGAGATAGGATAGGTACATTATATTTATGTCCTCATAATACTGATTATTCTATATCTGTAGCTTTCACAGAAATAGGTGCGGCATTGTGGCATCATAGGCTTGGCCACATGAGTGAGAAGGGGATGCAGATTCTCCACTCAAGGAAACTGCTTCCTGATCTAAAGCACGTAAGTTTGGAATTCTGTGAGAACTGTGTTTATGGAAAATAGAAGAGAGTGAGATTTCTTAGGGTTGGGAAACAAAATAAGAGTGAAAAGTTAGAGCTTGTCCATATAGATGTATGGGGACCATCTTAGGTACAATCTCTTGGTGGCTCTCATTATTATGTTACTTTTATTGATGATGCAACTAAAAAAACTTGGGTTTATTGCATTAGACAGAAATCTGATGTGTTTGATACTTTTAAGAAGTGGAAATATTTGGCTAAGAATGAGATAGGAAAAAGGTTAAAATATCTCATATCTGACAATGGAGGCGAGTACTGCAGCAAGGAGCTTGACAGTTACTATTCACATAATGGGATTCGTAGAGAGAAGACAGTCCCTGGAACACCCCAAGAAAATGGTGTGTCAGAAAGGATGAATAGAACAATCATGGAGTGTGCAAGGTGTATGAGATTGCACACAAGGTTTCCCTTACATTTTTTGGCTGATGTTGTAAACACTATTGTTTATTTAATAAATAGAGGGCTTTCAAGTGCTTTGGATGGTGACATTCCATAGGAGGCATGGACAGGTAAATAGGTAAAATACTCATTTTGGAGAACTTTTGTTTGTGAAGCATTTGTCCATCTTGATAAAGATGATAGAACAAATCTTGAGGCTAAATCCAAGAAATGTACCTTTATTGGACATGGGTTGATGATTTTGGTTATCGCTTATGGGATCTTAAAAATCACAAAATCATTAGGAGTATAGATGTAGTATTCAATGAAAAGGTCATGTACAAATATCAATTGCAGGGAAAGAAAGAAGAAAAGGGAAACACAAAGTACACAGTGCTTGATGAAATCAAAGAAAATGAAGTTCCAAAAGCACCAGAAAATCAAGAGCAGCAGTAGGTACCTAAAACTCCTGCAATTGTAAGAAAGTCTACCAGGTTAAGTAGACCCCCTAAATGATTCTCTCCTTCATTGTATTATTTATTGATGACTGATTCTGGTGAACCAGAATGTTTTGAAGAAGCAATGTAGGTAGAAACTAGAAAAAAGTGGGAGCAAGGCATGGATGAGGAGAAGGACTCATTGGTAAGAAACCAGACTTGGGATCTAGTTAAGTTGCCTGCAAAAAAAGGGGCATTGTAGAATAAATGGGTTTACAGGCTGAAGGAAGAAGATGGAGGAAAGAAGTGGTACAAGGCTAGACTTGTTGTAAAAGGGTTTGCACAAAATAAAGGTATAGACTTTGATGAAATATTTTCTCCTATTGTCAAAATGACTTCAATTAGAACTATTTTAAGTCTAGTGGCGGTAGAATATTTTCATCTTGAACGGTTAGATGTAAAAACAGCTTTTCTCCATGGCGATTTGGAGGAGGAGATTTATATGCAGTAGCCACAAGGGTATGAGGTCAAAGGGAAGGATAATTTGGTTTGCAGGTAGAAGAAGAGCTTGTATGGCCTGAAGCAAGCTCCAAGGTAGTGGTATTTAAAATTTGATAAGTTTATGACAGAACAAGTTTATGATAGATGTCATTCTGACAACTATGTTCATTTCAAGAGGCTAGATAACAGAAGATATATTATCTTGTTATTGTATGTGGATGACATGCTTGTTGCAGGGTCTAACATGCAGGATATAAATGTGCTCAAAAGAAAACTAGCTAAATCATTTGCGATGAAGGATTTGGGTGCTGCAAAGCAAATCCTTGGTATGAGAATAACAAGAGACAGGAAAAATCACAAATTGATGTTGTATCAAGGTGAGTACATATAAAAGGTGTCGCAGAGGTTTAGAATGCAGAATGCAAAAAAAGTCAGTACACCTTTGGCCATGCATTTCAAACTAAGCAAGGATACATGTCCAGAGACACAGGAAGAGATAGATTACATGTCCAAGATTGCCTATTCATTAGCGGTTGGGAGCTTGATGTATGCTATGGTGTACACAAGACCAGATATTGCACATGCAGTGTAGGTTGTGAGCAGGTATATGAATAATCCAGGTAAAGAGCATTGGAAAGCAATACAGTGGATTCTCAAGTATTTGAGAGGTACCACTTCTCATGCATTATGTTTTGGAGGTTCAGACACTGTTCTACAGGGATATGTTGATGCAGATATGGCTGGTGATAAAGACAACAGGAGGAGCACCACAAGGTATGTTTTTACTGTATGTGGAACAACAGTAAGTTGGATTTCAAAACTGCAATAGGTTGTTGCACTTTCAATGATGGAAGCAGAGTATGTTGCTGCTACAGAGGCTAGTAAGGAGATGATTTGGTTGCATAGGTTCATGTAAGAATTGGGTAAGAAGTAGGAGAATAGTAGGATATACAGTGATAGCCAAAGTGCCATTCATATTGCAAAGAACTCAACCTTTCATTCAAGGACTAAACATATAAAACTCAAGTACCACTTCATAATATTTGTTCTAGATGAAGAATTGTTAAAACTGGAAATGATTCACACTAGCCAGAATCCTACAGACATGTTGACAAAGGGAGTAACCTGAGAGCAACTAAGCTCCTACTCCATTTCTATTGACCTTCAAGCATGAAGGTGAAAATAAGAAATTTTCCAAGTCCGAGGTCCAGAGCATAGTCCAGCAAGTGTAGTAGCGGTGGAGTTGCTGTGATCAGTCTCTATGTGGGAGATTGTTGGTTATGGAGCCTAATCTTCTAGATCCAAAGATATTGTTCAGTTGTGACTATAACCCAGGAGTACTATACACTGACTCCCCCTACCTTGGGGTTCTAGGGAAGTGCCCCCGAGAAATTGTTTTGGTATGTGTGTTGGCCAACAGTATTGTAGACCCATGGTATTGGGTTAACCCTAGAATTTTCCCATTGTATTTTCCCTATAAAAGAAAGCATTGCAAAACGACTGAGTATGGTATTGTATTGTATTGGAAGAGACACTGTGAGAGCATGAAGAGGAAGTGCAGCGGTTTTGCTGCAGGTTGTATCCCTTCATATTTCTGGACTGTATTAAAAGGACTAGCAATTTCTTTGTGGATGTAGCCCATCGTTTGGGTGAACCACGTTATATTTGCGTCTCTCTGTAATGTTTTAATGTGTTTTTCATATTGTTTATTGCTTTAACTATATATCTGTTATTGCTCTGCGGTCCTGTTTTCTAACACTTAGTTTGTGTTACCTTGCATGATGATTTACTCTATCCCAATAATGGCCATGATTCATATTTAAAGCTTAAATTTACTAAATTTGCGGGCTAGACCTAACTGATCTCATTAAGTAAATTTGTAAGCTAGATCTTTTGCTAGAACTTTTAATTAACATTGTTTTGAGAGAAACTTTGCACTAAAATAGTATGAATTTTTCACTGAAACATGTAGCCTAAAATTGTCGAACTTGGGAAAAAATTAAATAGGAACCCCTACCCCTAATTGTTCTAATATATTTAGTTGTAGTCCTGATTTCTCAATCTAAGCTACATATTGTCTAGAAAATAGTTTTTTCATCCTCGTTGAGTCCAATACAATTTTTTAGCGCAAGATACAATCTCTAAGCCCAATGGATGTGAAAACATTTACTATAGATAGATTGTTTTTGCAACATAGAATCCAAAATATTTGAAGCTTCGTGGAAGTTTCATGTGATGAAACTTCTTTAAAAAAACAATGAACCTCCTGTAGATGTCTTCAAACCTTGAGAAGACAAAGGACTGCTAAACCAAATTTGTAACTCATAGAAAGTTTATGCCAAGCACACTATATCACCTACTTTGAAACCATGTTAGAAAAACAAGCTTTGATGTCATGCTATAAAAGTAAATAAAGCAAGGTTCAAAGCTAATCCATGATCCAATTGGTGATGATTGTAATCCAAATCCAATTAGTTGTATTCTCAACGTAAGCCTAAAACAACCTTGAAATAATCCCCTAATATTCTATAAAGTTGTTACCTTAACACCCTTCCTTATATTTCCCTGATGTCACTCCTGAAGTTGCAGCCTAAAGGAAACTCCTAGCCCCTCTGAAATTACAAACATACTTACCTATTGAAAGTCTAAGATAACATCAAGGCATAGTCACTATAGGAGATGGAATTTGTCATTTTGGACAATCATTATTTGGCTGGAAATTATTATAGTTTGACAGTCCTAGTTGTCTACTAATTGAGGGATGGAAATCACCTTGTTTGGGACAGTCATTCTGGCTATTCCCTTAGCTGCAAAATACCTTGTCTAGGCAATTACATTTCACCTCCTTCTAATTGTAAATATAATCCTATGGATAGTCATTGAAACACATATGTCATGGATGGAAATTACATCAAGTCCACTTTGTTATTTGAAAAGAAAACACACATGTCTTACTAAAGAAGGCTTGATTTTTTTATACACTATTGACATTATTTTTGGGATAGTCTTTTCTGAGCTCTTTAGGATTTCTGAAGATGACATTTATGATAGCTACATTCACAATTTCCTACTACCAAAAGTTTTCTTGTTTGACAACCCTTTATATGAGAAAGACATCATTATCATTGACACAAAGCATGTCATGTTCTAAATGCTAATCTCAATCATATCTTCAGGTCTGATATATATAAGGCATACATTGGGATAACCACAAAATACACTTTTTGACAGTCATATACCTTAAAACATTTTCTAATCATTGTCACAGTGATTCAGATTGGTACATCGAATTCAAATCAAGATTCTAACTTGTGTATTGATGTATATTTTGTTGTCACTATCATTTGCAAGGGCATAGAAGAAACATCAAATATTTTAAAATTCTATGTTAACTATTGACATTGTATTTTAGGATTGAGCATTCAGGTGTGAATCTTGTTGATTCTATTCAACAAGGTGGCCTACCTACTAAAGATAGCTCCCTTTCCCTAACTTTGATAGAGGTTGGCACATTATTTTTCAAGCATTTTGGAAAAATTTTGAAATCTAAATATTCCATCTTTTACATGATGTGTTTTTGGGTCTTTCAAAGTCTTGTGCTAGAGCTTGTTGAGCTTGTTGGTAGAGAGACCATGGATCTGCTAGCCACATAGAAAATCATTGAAGTTGATAAATATGACAGGGAGACTGAGAAATATGGGTGTGAGGAATAGTTCTCAGAAGAAGAAAATTTTGACCGATGCTTTTGGATTTATGGAGGTCCTGAGCAACTTGAGGTAAGGTGCTTTCTTAGTGTCCTGTTATTTAATAGGCTATTGAGTGTCATATGAAGGTTTGAATAATTTTGATATTTGCAGGAGTTAGAAGCTTTGTCAAATAATTATGCATTACTATGCAATAGAAAAAAAGCAAAATTATTATGAGAAGAGAAGGTTTCCTTTGATGGAATGCTCAAGCAGGTCCAATAGATAATTACATTAAGCAAGGAAATCAATGGAGGTAACTTGGAATTCAACAAGGGTAAGAATGTTGAGAGAGCAAAAATGGGCAATGGAGATGACATAAAAACCCTTTGTGAATCCACTATCAGCAAAGCATCTAATATGGCAGCAGGGTAATTACATTTAGCTATGGGCACATCAATGTCCTTTAATGTTGTTCTATTGTATGGTCATTGATTTGAGGCTTTGAAAAAAAATTATTTATTTTTATTTTGCATATTTACGGTGGCACTTGGTGGACTTTCTCTTGATGAGGTAGTTCAGAAAACATCTATTCGTATTGAGGTGATTAGAGTTGGAGAAGTGCATCTAAGAGCAAATCCCTAGTAACCCAAGCTTGTCATAAATGCATTTTCAAGCAGAAATTTTATCCTTGATTTTGTTAGAATTTTCATGGTATTATCTCATATTTACATAAAAGAACCTTATACTATTTTGAATGTTTTTATGCTTTATTTCTGCAGAGGCTTTCAGAGCTGTGGTGTCTTGGGATATCCCAACTCCTTCTTCTTGGAAAATATGTCCTGTCAATGAGTCCTAAGAAACAAAGTGACAAAGTAATGGAATATTCTCTTAAAATTGAATGGCCAGATGATTATATTTTGAAGGCAAAGTTTATCAGATCAAAAGCACGGGCCATGACTGATGATATTGAGGTTGTTTCAACAGTCTTACCATTGGTATGCATATACTACATTCCTAGAAGTATTTACTATTAGGGAACTTGATTGTAGAACATGTCAAATGCATTAAAATGGAAAAAATGTAAAAAGTAGTAGTTCTTTTCATATCCGTGATTGTAATTCATAGAAGTATTTTTGCATATACTAGTATATATGATTTCATTCCAAAGTGGCCAGGCTGTATTGGTGTGGTTCATGTATGAATATTGTTGTGATGTTTTTGGAATCTGGGTGTAGGGGTTATGGCATGTCACTAATGTATGTATGTATATATAGATAAAATTCATGAAATTTTTTTAGTGAATATAAAGCCAATTTTCTAGAGTCTAGAGTCCAAGAAAGAAAAATTCATGAATTTGTTTGAGTATATATAGATATAGAGGGTGAAATATAATGGATGTTGGCTTAATTCCTGAACTGTGTCATGAACAACTTAAGGTCGATAAGTTAAAAAGAACTATTTATAATTTCAATTTTTATATATATAAATATATATTTGAAACAAGGATAAGGTAGGCATGTAGGAAATTGGGAATGTTGATTCTATTTGATGGGTTTTGATTATATTGATGGCTGAGTATAACATCACAATAGTTTGATGGGGAAAGGTGTTTTCATTGCAATGGTTGATGCTATTTGATAGATTTTGATTATACTGAAGGTTGACTATAATATCACTATGTTAGGAAACTATGTTCTAGTGGAATACATACTTCTCTTGCGATAGTAGGCTTATGCACATAATAGGACAAGGAGACTGAGCAACATGGGCATGAGGAATAGTTTTCTAAAGAAGAAAATTTTGACCGATGCTTTTGGATTTATGGAGGTCCTAAGCAACTTGAGGTAAGGTGCTTTCTTAGTGACTTGTTATTTAATAGGCTATCGAGTGTCATCTGAAGGTGTGAATAATTTTGATATCTGCAGGAGTTGGAAGCTTTGTCAAATAATTATGCATTACTATGCAATATAACAAAAGCAAAATTATTATGAGAAGAGAATGTTGCGTTTAATGGAATGTTCAAGCAGGTACAATAGATATTTACATTAAGTAATAAAAGCAATGGAGGTAACTTGGAATTCAACAAGGGTAAGAATGTTGAGAGTGCAAAAATGGGCAATGGAAATGAGATAAAAACTGTTACAGCTGATTTTACCACACATGGTGGATCACACCTTTATGGCCTTCCCTATCCCTCTACAGACTCTTTAGACCCCATGGACCATTTTTGTACCTTTGATGTATCCAAGATCATCCCTAAAAACATGCAATAATTTCCTTACACAACTTTTAATCCCTTTCTCACGTATATACATGGATTTGACCCTCAAACCTGCGTATATCAGGATGTGTGCAAAAGGCCAAATGATTTTGGAGTTTTCCTTGATGTGGATCTGATTCACTTGTCTCTTGGCCTTCCATATTCCTTGAGATCACTCGGATTTGACCTTCCATTACCCCATTGAAGAGCTATATAAGGAACTGTTTGGATACATTGAAGGGAGAGGAATTGAAGAGCAAGAAAAATACAGTCCATTGTTGCCAGAGATTATACTTGAGTCTGCATCCCTTTGTCCCTCAGAGCACTTTGTGTTCTTCCCAAGATTTCCTTTTGCTTGTGATCTTATCTTGTTTGTTGAATGTTGAGGAAGCAAATTGCTAATACAAGTGAGAGTGGAAAATCTCAATAGGAATCTACATCAACCATCCATAATAAGGTACGAATCAAGATCCTTTAGTGTTCGATGTTTGGTTTCTCCTGCATATAGAAAAGGATTGATTTTTGGAGTTAATTTGTCTGTTGTGGTACCCCTAGCCATAGGAATTTCTCTCCGTAACAAAAACCACTTGTGAATCTAGTGCCAGCAAAGCAGCTGATATGGAACTAGGGTAATTAGATTTAGCTATGGGTACATCAATGTACTTTGTTGTTGTTTTGTAGTATGGTCATTGATTTGAGGCCTTGGACAATTTTTTATTTTTTTTATTTTGTAGATTTACGGTGGCACTTGGTCGACTTGTTCTTGATGAGGTAGTTTAGAAAACATCCGGTCATATTGAGGCGATTAAAGCTGGAGAAGTGCATGTGAGAGCAAATCTCTAGTAACCCAAGCTTGTCATCAATGCATTTTCAACCAGAAATTTTATCCTTGATTTTATTACAATTTTCATGGTATTATCTTATATTTACATAAAAGAACCTTATATTGTTCTAAATGTTTTTATGCTTTATTTTTGAAGAGGCTTTCAAAGCTATGCTTTCTTGGGATATCCGAGCTCCTTCTTCTTGGAAAAGTTATCCTATCAATGAGTCCTAAGACACAAAGTGACAAAGTAATGGAAGATTCTCTGTAAATTGAATGGCCAGATGATTATATTTTGAAGACAAAGTTTATCAGATCAAAAGTACAGGCCATGGATGATCATATTGAGGTTGTTTCAAACATTTTTACTACTGGTATGCATATATTACATTCCTAGAAGTATTTACTATTAGGAAAACTGACTGTCCAACATGTCAAATGCGTTCAAATGGAAAAAACGTAACAAGCAGTAGTTCTTTTCAGATTTGTGATTATAATTCATAGAAGTATTTTTTTGCATCTACTAGTATATATGATTTTATTCCAAAGTGGCCAGGTTGTATTGGTGTGGTTCATGTATGAATGTTGTTGTGTTGTTTTTGGAATCTGGGTGCAGGGGTTATGGCGTTCTACAAATATATATATATCGAGATAAAATTCATGAAATTTTTTGAGTGAATATAAAGTGAATTTTCCAGAGTCTAGAGTCCAAGAAAAAAAATTCATAAATTTTTTTAAGTATATATAGATATAGAGGGTGAAATATGATGGATGTTGGATTGATTCCTGAACTATGTCATGAACACTTTGAGGATGCCAAGTTAAAAAGAACTGTTTATAAATTTCTTTTGTTTATATATAAATATATATTTGAAACAAGGACAAGGTAGGCATGTAGGAAATTGGGAATGTTTATTCTATTTGATGGGTTTTGATTATACTGAGGGTTGAGTATAACATCACAATAGATTGATGGGGAAAGGTGTTTTCATTGCAATGGTTGATTCTATTTGATATATTTTGATTATACTGAAGGTTGACTATAATATCAATGCATTAGGAAACTATGTTCTAGTGGACTACAGACTTCTCTTGCCATAGGAGGCTTATGCACATAATAGGATTTGAAGCATTTGTAGATATTTGAATAGTCAAATGTTGACAAACACTAATATCAAGGCCAATGATAATGTATGCATGTGCCAAATTATTAGGGTGTAGGAAGGCAATTTCATGGACAAAGAATGGGAAACATCTCTACAGGGATACCATACTTTGGGAAATCCTATATAGTATAAACATAATCATCCTATACATAATCAACCTAGTATTTCCTGAGAATTGTAACGTTGGCCCTCTATTGTCATTGCGTGTAGGACCACAAAGGACGATTCTTATTTTCAGTTTACCTTCTCTTGTTCCAACAAGGCCAGTTCATCAAATGACTTCTCCTAAGGTTTCACTTCTCTATTCTTTTTTTATTTATGTTTATTGCATATTTGGGAAAGTAGGTTTATATAGATTTTCTCACATACACAATTCATACATTTTACTTTTTTTTTGCACAAACATTTCCAACCCATGTTTGAGTGCATTTGTTAGACTTCTGCACCAAATCATACATAGTAGAATGGTGACTCCACATGTAAAGAAATATATTATTTTACTTTTGGATGTTGGATTTGAGAATTTCTTAAATCATTCATCAATTTCCATAGTTTTCATGTCATTCACTAACCACATGACATATAGGGGTGAACTCCTTCACAGATTGCACTATGTATGCAGGTTTATACCTGTGCAGTCGAGCATATTTGTTTTGTGGATTTGTTGATTATCGTTCTTGTTGAAATCCATTTCGTGGTTTAGAGTTGAGTTTTAATTTTTTTAGGTACTAAATAATGCACATTTATCCATTCAAGTTTAATTTTAACCAAATCTTAAACTGAATTTGTTAGATTAGATTTTTCTATTTTGCACATGATCTTGGTTATTGTTGTTAGCTATTGAACATTATAAATAATTTGCTTCATTTTTTTTCTACTTTATAGTTCATTTTTTTCTACTTTACAAGTGATATTTTTTTATTGTATTTTGCAGGAGTGAGCTTAACTTATAAGTGGGCCATTGAGTATGAAGAGCCACTGTTGAGGCTTTTCCATTCAATATTAAGAGTCTGCTGTTGAGGCTTTCAAGCTACTAAGTATGGTTTTGAAGCTGCTGACGTGGGATCTAAGTATGGTTTAGAACCGAGTATGGTTTTGAAGCTGTTGACGTGGGATCAAAGTATGGTTTTGCAGCCAAGTGCAAGTATGATGGTTTATCCATTGCAATATTATGAAAAGTGATGATTTTCCCGCAAAGTTATATGGAAATTAATATGAGTTTTTGAGAAACTCATATTTATTGCAATACTTTTGACATTTCATATAATATAATTTGTGGTTTCAAACTTTTATATAGGGTTGTACTTTATATTATGTACCAGCGTTGTAATTATTAACTAATTAATGTGGCATTGCATGATTTACATGTGTATTAGATATTGTTTACAAGTGTTGTAATTAATTATAATGTGACATTGCATAATCCACATGTGTATTAGATGAGGATAAACAATGTATGATTCTTTTTTTAATTTAAACATAATATCATATTAAAAATTTATATTGATTAATAATGGACACAATTAAAACTACTAAAATATAATGATCACACATAAAATGACTAAAATGACTAAATTAGTGACCAATAATTGAGAATAACGACCAAAATTCGTATATAAATTGACCAAAAATTGAGAGATATGTTACCAAACAATCATATATAAATGACCAAAATTCACATATCAATGACCAAAAAGCAGTTTTGGTGGCTAATTTACGGTCTTTTATTACGCGACTAAATTTGGTCATATTATAACTTGTCATGTGGTCAATAATTTTGTCATAAATGTGGTCATATATCTGGTCATTGATTCAAATTAATGACCAACCAAAAAGCTATAAATGACCAATTTTGGTCACGTAATAAAAGACCGTAAATTATCCACCAGCGATCGCCAAACTAAAAGTAGTCATTGATATGCAGATTTTGGTCATTTTTTGGGTCACTAATCTCTCATTTTCCACTAATGCACCATGAGAAAGGCTTAGCCTGCCTTGTTTCATGATTTCATTTTGAATCCCTAGAACACCAGGGACAATGTTGTTCTAAGCAAAGAGGGATGTAATATCTTGAATTTTGGGACCTAACACTTATGGGAATAAGTCCCATTGTTTATTATTTTTCCTTGATGTTTTATTTTGTATATTGGGCATAAGACCCCACTACACATGAACCTGCTGTTTTGTTTGATATATTGGGCATAAGCCAATTTCATATGTTTTATGTATATGATTTCATGTGCTGGGTGTGGACCCTGAAGCACATAATTAACTCGATGTTTTGTGTTGAGCGAGAAGCTATGGAGCACATGAGTATTCGATGTTTTGTATTGAGTAAGAAGCTCCAGAGCACATACGTATTTGATGTTTTTTGTTGAGCGAGAAGCTCTCAAAAACATCAGTGTTTAATTTTATTGTTGAGCGAGAGGCTTTGGAGCACATGAGTTATGAAACCTTTGTGTTGAGTAGGAATCTCTCAAGCACATGCAAAGATAAGAATTGGAAGTGTTGGTCATATGCCCTGGATAATTCCAAGTTCATGTTGAGCATAAGCTCTAGAACATCATATCATTGGCCATTGTATCACTAGGTGTAACCTACAAATACATCCTAGCATTAGTGTTGAGCGAGGAGCTCTGTAATTGCACTAAGTTTGTAAGTCCATGCTTCTTAGTGTTGTTAGAATAATCAACCCATATTATTTACCCACTTAGACATTAATTCATTTATTTTTGTCTTATTTGCCTAGTCCATGAGTCCCACCATGTGCAAGTTGCTAATTGCCTATCCATAGAGGTCAAACTTGCCATCTTTGACTCATGTAGTGCCTTGGGAAGCTTTAGGAATCAAATCTACTTTATTCCTGGCCTCCTAGGCACCCATCTGCTTTTTCTGCTTTATTCCCTGCTTTTTCAGTGTTTTAAGGCACATAGGAAAGCAAGACTAGGTGAGGTGAATCAGCTTTGTTGCCTCTTCCTCCTCCACTCTTTCCTCCATGAAAAAGCATGTATGAGCTGCCATTCCACCACTCATTAGCTTGCCCATGCACCCTTGCCAATTCGTGAGCTTCATGACAGATTTGGGATCAGCTTTTTACACCTATGGGGGATTTGCCTATTTTGGGTAAGCCTGCTTTATGCTAGCTTTGGATGCCTCCTTGTGCATCCAACCTATTGATGTATTCTATATATTCAGCAACCTATGTTATTACAGGGTTGGCTATTGTACACTGAGTTAATATAATTTTGTGTTACAGCTCCATATTCAGTCTCCATTGTTGACAATTTTGCATGATCAATTGTAATTTGTTGTGAGTGAAATCAATATATTGTAGGTATGAATTTCTACATGGTATCATAG
>LPNX011191375.1:4206-16517 GCA_001517045.1 Pseudotsuga menziesii | reverse complement strand
CAGATTTGGGATCAGCTTTTTACACCTATGGGGGATTTGCCTATTTTGGGTAAGCCTGCTTTATGCTAGCTTTGGATGCCTCCTTGTGCATTTGACCTATTTATGTATTCTATATATTCAGCAACCTATGTTATTACAGGGTTGGCTATTGTACACTGAGTTAATATAATTTTGTGTTATGGCTCCATATTCAGTCTCCATTGTTGACAATTTTGCATGATCAATTGTAATTTGTTGTGAGTGAAATCAATCTATTGCAAGTCTGAATTTCTACAAGTGTTGAGTATGGGCTCTGAATAAACACTAGTAGTTACTGAAAAAATAATATGTTGAGTGAAAACGACTCTGATAAAAAATTTATCTTATCTTACTTATTTTCAAGTGATTAAATGAAAATTTGAATTTATGTATCTCATCAAGTACTGAAAAACTACCATCTTATACAAGAGATTCTGATAGGCAAGGAGGTTTAGAGTTCCTAACCTAGTTTACCTAACCCCTACCTAAAGGCCTTATTAAAGAAAGTGATTAAGCTAAATAAAAGTGTCATATGCTTAAGGATCATGTTATATGATACCTAAAGTTTAAAATATTAACAAATGGTTTATATATATATATATGGTATGTATAAAAGAGTAAGCATAGTAATAATACTACTAACTATGAATAATAATGAAAGGATTTACATATTATTATTATTACTAAATGATAATTAAATATTAAATAAGTCTAGAAGAGTCAAAGTAGGAACTAGTCAAAAGTTCTCAAGTTAAAATTTAAATAAATATTAAAATTACCTAAATAAAGTAAAAGGTTATTTCAAGAAATCAAATGATTCTTTATCTAACTACCCCTTTAACTGAAAAATTCCATCTATAAAGACCCAAGCCAAACACATATTTGGGGATATTTTAATTATTTCATAATTCTACCTCATTATTCTCAAGAGAGTTCTTGGAGAACATTTTTCCTAAAAGGAAAAAGGGAAACTCATACAGAACCTGTTATCCTAGATAGGGAAGCCTTACCTTAGGATCTCTAAGCTACTTGCATGTTGGAACTAGCTCGGGGGGATCTGGATTCAAACCAGGAACAATTTCGGGTCATGGTTGGGTGGAACATGGTAGTTCCCAAGTTATTCACTTACCTGAAACAGAGGTCAAACCTGTATATGTACTTGTTAATATTGCGTGTTTGAGTGTGCAGTGTTTCCAACCATTGAAATAGTTGCAACTTGCAGGTATGAGGTTTCTTTATTGTCCTTATTATTTACACAGGTTTTCTCATTAAATAAAGAGATTTAATTCTGAATGGATAAATAGTGTCTATTTGTTATAAATAGGTTATATTTACTTACTCAAACATGATACTCTAATTAGGGAAATATATATGCATCTTATTCATGTTTGTAATGATAGACTGTCACTTACAGTCTTATCATTTTTTAATCCATAGGAGGATTTGGTTTCTGTTATTTTCTGGATTTTTCTTTCATCATTTACATGTTAGTTTCAGTCTTCTCTGGAAGATGTATTTCTTTAAACAAAGTCTAGATTATTAAGTGAGCTAGATTTCCTATTTATTATTTTAAGTTCAAAATGTAAAGGTAACATTAGAGATCCTGGAAGAAAAATCTTATTAACCCTAACCGAAGAATTTATCAACCAAAGAAATATTTAAAAACCAACTCTATATCTTTTCTCTTCTAGCAGATTTCATATTTCCAGTAGGTTTGTATTAATTTTAACCATCAAAACTATTACCTATAGCCATAGCATAAACTCTATGCATAAAAATATAAATTAACTATTATTGATGAATCTTTAACCATTATAACAAAACATAAGATAAACCAAGTGAACACATTTAAACCTACTAAATGACCTAAGCAAACCCCAAACAATAATTTCCACTATATCAAATTATCTACATATTATGCCAGCCATTAAGACCTATCTAGGTCCAACTATAGGCATGAGTACCATATCAATTATCTATCATATATACCACCAAGTGAGAATCAAATTGTACATAATACAAACCCATTAATGAACAAAATCCACAGACACACTGTATTGAAAACCCAACCCACGCATTCAAAGGCCCATGATCGAATCCTATAGCTTCGTGTTTTAAATTACAAAACTTCAGCTATATCAAAACATGCTAGGATTTTAACCCTGTAGGATTCGATTTGTAAAAATGACAACGCTGTAAAGTCATACACATTTCCACACAAGTCAAATGTAAACTACACTAACGAAACTATAATACATGAAGGATTAACCATTGAAACTTTACACAGGATATGTATTTCACATAAGGGTTGAAATCGCAGCTATCAAGCTCGAACCTAAAACCCCAAATTTAAATCGTAATCAAAATCACTGCTCTATCTATGTTCCACATTAAACCATACAAAATATACACGCTTCATTTCATTATCAAGCTTCACAGCCGAGAGGTAAAAACCCACTATATTATCCATTAAAAATAGAACCCAAATCATTTAAAAATGAAAAGAATCCATTTAAAACCCTATTGTTTGCATTATGACGACCATGACATTACAAATAAGAAATATTAAGCCAATATTATGACCATCACAATAAAAAAACCCAGGCATGTTCAATAAACCACTTATATCACAGTAATAAACATTTACAAATAAAACTATACACAATCACGAACTGACAAGGGTGCTATTGCAGGAAATGGCACTGCCATAAGTATAAATACTTCATTCAAAACTGAAAAATGATTATAGAGCTGATATTCGATAGTTACGGATCGAGGGTGCCACACTTAAACCTTCATCAAATTCACATTTACATATGCATCTATGGATTCCCATTAACACATAAGAACCATATAGTCAAACCCATAACCAAAATTTCACAAATTTAAAACCTTTCAAACACAGAGCTCAAGCTTTGTTAAATAGTAACACATAGAGGTAATAAGACTAAGTTGTCACAAGGCTTACCCATGGAAGGGTATCGTGGGCATCTGCAAACACCCACGACCCATGAATGGAAGCCCCTGGTACCTGCAATATTAAACAAAGAAATATTAGACGTATGCAAAACCCCGACCAGGAGCAATAACAATACAAACATTGCAAACCAAAATAGAATGCATACCTACAAATGCCCAGGGTGAGCTTATTCCTCCATGCTGTAATGAAAATAGAGAGCCAGATAGAGCAATGACCCACAATAGTGACAAATTATTTCCAAACCATGACAGACCAAGGATATGGTTCAATTTCCCCCCATCCCAAGCGGAATTAACTACACAGCCCTATCCACCACCGACGTCGTAATGTTTACCCTCATGTATATAGTTTAACCCCCCCAAATGTGATTTTTTATTGAAACCACCATCAAAACCCTCGGTTGCATAGATAAGCCAAAGTTTCATGGAATATAGAATATGCCATGAAAGGCTCATCATATAAACCATGTTGCATATAAAATTTAATATAATATAGTTAATTCTTATGACTTAAGCCTCTAACATTTAGGCTAAAAAACATTCCAACTATATTGTTATAAATACATAGCATAAGGATAACAATTGTCATGGACCCCAATCCACAGTAATAACATGAACAATAGCAGTAAGAATAGTTAGGAAATGACTTTATTCCTTTGGTATTTGATAAGAATAGGATAGCGTATTATGGTTTGCATGTCGTAGGATGTCGATTTTAGCTGCCATAACTAGTTTTCTCTATCAAATGAACCTGTACAAAGAAAGGAGGAGTTGCATTAGTTCAACATGAACTAATAAAACTCTGTAATAGTAGCCTAGAACCAGTTACCTCTCAAATTATTCTATTGGGTGTACAAATCCCGCCACATCGCCTTTGACAGTTAAAGATAAGTCAAGACATTCCATAAACAATGAACAAAAATTATAACCAGGAAGTAAGGTTTAACTGAACAAGCGTACACACACGCATGATCAAATGTAATCAGTAATCCTATAAATCATTTAAAAATGTTCAAGTAAAATAAACATAGTACATAATTACATCAGTAACTACATAGGAAAACACATATAAATGGCAATAACATATTACGACACTTCAAAATAGGAACCAATGACCGAAACATTCTACAGAAGATGAATTAATGTCCATATCAAGTTAATTAACTAGCCTACAACTATTTTTCTTCTAATTTTTGGGTTATTACATATTTATATTCTTGTCCATAACAAAATATGAAAATGATGAAGAAAACTATCTTAAATCTGAATTATACCTACGTTCTTCTTCATGTTCATAAGCTTGTATATATTCAACATGAGCCTAATCTCGAAGAACTTTGCAAGCTCAGATGTTCTCCTCGAGTTCTTTAGAATCCTCAAATAATTGTTGTAATGATGAAGATTTCCTCTCTTAGAAAAAGAACAAGATCTGGATTTTGAGTTTCTACATAATAAACCATAGTTGAAATCTCGAAAGGTCAGATCTTCAGAGGCATGCTGCAACAAATATTATGAAACCTCTTCTTAAAAGTAGCCAAAGCTTCTTCCTCTCCTCTCCTCAAAGTATGAAAATCGGCAAGGTACTGATCAAGGGACTTATTCTCACTTCAATACTTGGAAAATGCATAGTTTAAAAATTAGTCCAAGAAATAATTGAACCAACTTCAAGACCTCTAAACCATTAAGCAATATCCCTAACCAAATATTTCAAAAATAACCTCATGACAACATCCTTATGACTTATTTCAAAATTATCAACAAAATTATGAAAAGATCCCAAATGATTCTCTGTTGTGATATGGTCTTCTCCAGTAAAATGAGGAAGATACTCAACAAAATTGGGAGGATAAGGATGTAAGTGATATGGCATACTAAGAGGTTTAAACATCTTTTGTCTAACTATAGACTGAAATTCAGTGAACTGAAAGCATGATTCAATAGGCTGATTACAAGCTTTAAAAGTGATGGTAGAAGCTAATCGATCAATGTTATTATCTATAAGATGAAAAGGATGATTAGGTTCATGGGATATAAATATATGTACATCATATTTATCATCGATTTCAACTAAAAAAATAGGATCAAGATCTACAACATAAGAAGAATGTAGAATGTTGTCTTCCACAGAAAGATATATAAATGAAGGTTTATGATGATCGGAGTAAACAAAACACAGAATGATTATTTTGACATGTAATGGGAAAAAAGGAAAGAAATAATAAATAGGAGAAAATTTTCGTGGAGGGAATTAACAAGCTGATACCTAGTATTTCTATTTGGCTTCCTCATTTATTTTTTACTTTTTCAATGGGTTCCTTCCTCGAGTGGAGCCTTCTAATTATGGAGCCTCTCGGTGAATATTTTGTAGTCTAATTAATGTCCACTTATTTTTCACCATCAAGAAGAGGAAATACTCAACACAAGAACCTCGGGGAAGATAACTTCGTTCCTTCGCTTCCCAGCGAAGTCACCAAAATATGTTTTCCCTAAAGTCCTCTAGCTATACTACAGGGTAGTAGAGTTTAGGAACCTCTAAGTTCAAAGGATATTGTTTTGTTCATTTTGGATAACTAGAGGGATCAAAAAAATGGCTTTAAAGCCAAATCCCATAGATGATAGAGCCATTCATTTCATAAGCAACTATGATGATGGAAACAACTATGATGATGAATTCGTGATGATGATTGGTACAGATGTGTTGATGACTATGGAAGAGAGAGAATACCTTCCTAGTTAAGAGGGAGTGTTGATGTATTTGTAACTCTGGAAGATATTCTAATGTATCATTAGTGTATGTTGTTGTATCCCCATCAGAGATGTGTTTACCTCCTTTAGGGATTCCATTATTGTGTATGGACCTTGAGGTACAACCTTTGTTGTAAGTCGAGGAAATATTCCCAAGTGTAAGATTATGTAATGTAGTTTTGGAGTATCTCTAGGATAATTTGACCTTGTTAGGGTAAGAGGTCAACCCGAGTCATGTAATAGGTCAGTCACTTGAAAGGAATAAATAGGGATGTTCCCTCTCTCATTTATACACACCTCACACTCAATCAATTTCACATGAGAGAGAGAGAAGGAGAAGAGATAGATAGTTTCCAAAGACTTCTTATTACTAGCTTTGTTCATCTTATGATATAGTCTTTGTGACTATCCTATTTTGAGGAAGTTTGTGGGGTTTTCTCCTTTCTGGTTCCCCCAGTGAAAGTCTTTGTGTCTTGTGTATATTTTCTATGTTATGCATATTGATTGACGTGTTATTATTTCAGATAAAGATATTAACTAAGCCAATAAGATCTAGAAAAACTAATAGTATAAATGAGCACACTCTCCATAGTTTTCAAAATTGGGATTGATCAACTTTATAGTTCAAACCTTCACGAGGGAAAAAAATATAAAGGATAATGAATTGAAGAAAACAAACTATTTAAACCACCATGTATTCATGGTTTAACTACTGGCATCTAACATAGATAACTATGTTAAATAAAAAACTTAAAGAAATAAACCAATGCCTATTTAGTTATTAAATTAGTATGTGTTTAATAGCGTCCATTAAACATGGAGCTAATATGAAACATGAAAATAGTAGTAAATATCTATATAAATATAGTTGAGGAAAAATGTAAAGTAATAATCCTCTTGTCTATAATAATATCTAAATAATAATATGACTCAAGATTGAAATCATTATATCGGATATGTTAGTACAAACATATAAATTAAAATAAATAATTCCACTATATTTACAGTGAGCTAAGGCGCCTCAATGCACCCAAACAAGCCAAAATTTCTTAATTACGGTCTTGTTCCCCCTCCATGTTTGGGTTTGTGTCTGTTTTTAGGTTTGGGTTTGTGTTTGGTTCTTGTTTATCAGTGGTTTCATTTTGCACATTTTCTTCAACATTTGTGTTCTTTGTTAATATTAAAACACAAAATTCAAAAAAAAAAAAATCATTGTTTGATTTAATTCAACAATTTTTATTAAATTTGTTTTAAAATTAACAAATGCAAATGAAAATTGAAAGCAATTTTCAAGGAAATGACCACTTACCTTACATTGTATCCAACATGTGAATCAGCCCTTCCAAATTATGCTCCAAATTAGCTCAAACTCAAATCGCTCTACCGATTTTTTGCAATCCCATTCCTCAATGCCTTGACTATGAAATGAGAAATTGAGGCCACAACCCTGTTTTATTTTTTTGTTTTGGTATTACAAATTGCAAGTATGATATATCGTGCTTGCGATATATCACACTTGCGATTTGCAACTCTTACAAAATGCATGTGCGATATAGGATAACTAAGCTTAGCTTTTGTTTTCAGCTCGGGTTTTCCGAACCTAGCCACAATAATGCATATCCATTATATATTTACATTTTGAGCTTGCATTTTAGATTTCTAAAGCGGCACTAAAAAGTGGAACCAACTTTGTGTGAGTGCCCATATACATGTGAAAACTTTGCATATATTGTTTCTAATGGTGTGGAAGCTTTAAATAAAAAAATGTCATCAACATTTTAATATTTTATGTTTTTTAATTAAATGAACTATAAAATTCAAACTAGTCCAATTCTGATCTGAGGCCAAGCAGACCCTTGACCAATTCCGAGCCCGAGTCTGAGTTTCAAAGAGATGGGTTGTGTATCAAAGAAACTCGATTTTACTTGAGCCTAATTTGAACATGACAATTCAGAATGATAATCAAACTACCCCACATTCCTAATCAATGCAAGAAGCAAGATGCATAACACAATCACAACAAACTCTCAAGTCTCAATGAATACAAAACTAGAATTTATCTATGCCACAATATCTATTCACTCACCACCATAGAGAAAGATTAGGGAATCAAATTGTTTTATATTGACATCACATGTTTTTCAAACTTTGATTAACAATTCAAAAGAAAGTGCATGAAATACAGTAAGAAAGTTGTATTTAGAGGCTGGATGAAGAGAGAGGAATCTTCTAAGGGATGGTTACCAAGCTTTTTGAACAATCCCTACCATAAATATTTGGTCAAGTTGATACCATTTAGTTGCCTCCAAGTTGTGGCACGCTTTTGGAGGATTTTTTTATTTTTATATTTTTTACCTAAACCCTATATTTTGTAACATATAAACCCTAAAATCACACATGAATGACACTATAACCATGATGTATGTGTGCAATATGATGAGAACTAATGAATCTTTGAAAACTAGGGTAGTGCTCCTTAGAAGGCACAACCCTAAGCATAACAAATGTTGGGAGAATATATCATTTAATAAACTTTGTCTGTTATTTTTATCTCAATATATAATGTTATATAAAAATACAATCTACTAAGAGTAGAGGATATATGTTAGGTCATCTCCAAAGACTTCACCAACTTTGTAATTATCTACCAAAAATATTGGCAAAGGTACCTTAGTCTTGGTAAATATGAAATTACAATGGAAAATCCTATAATGCAAAGGATATTCGCTAGGTTTTCTCAAAAAACTAATGTCCACTCAAGTTTATAGGATGTAGGAGAATGGGAGAAAGGAAATGCACATTGGGAATGTGTGAATACCACTCATAAATTTTACGAAAATTTGGTGGAGACAATGTAACACCCCGGTTTTGACCATGTTTGCATTAAATGAATATGATGTATATATTGTAATTAATCATGTTGTGGAGCTAAAGGTCAAAACCCCACCATCGATTTAGCATTTAATGTTACAGCAATTAAAATCGTTGCCGATGGTATATCATGATATCCGGCAGATTATAATTTTGGCATCATGTAAATATGGATTTTAATTAAAAATACCCACAACCAGCTATGTCAATGCAACCATAATGAAAAGGGAATTATTTTCCTAAGGATAGGGAGGGAAATTATTTGACCTTTGGGGCCATTGGGGAAAATCCAAGTGTTAATTGATGAACCTATTTAGCTACCACCCACCTTTTTTGTCTTACTCACCTTTCCTTGTCTCATCCAACTACCAAATTAAAATCCTCTAATGTTAGTTGGGCAGTTATGGCATGGACAGTGGTGTGGCAGGACTGTCAGTCCTTTCCCACATGCACACACCACCAGGAAGTTGATTGACCCTCACGTGGGCAGGAGAAGCCACAACGACCCCCCCATTCTTCCATTTTTTCATTCACGCAGAGAGCTGGGAGAGCCATTTTTGGGCATTCACGATTTTCCATGTGTGTGTGGCCTTACCTTCATGATTTTGCTATATGAAGTTTTCAATCCGGATTTTGGGCCCTAGACATTTTTTCCTCATCTTCAGAAATCCACACGGTCTCTCTCTCAAATTGATGGAAGTTGTTGTGAGTTAATTTTCATTTTTGTGATTTTGTTGTGTATATTTCTCTTCACATTGTGGTTTTGGGCATGCCAATTTCACCTTCACGTAGGTGGCATTTTCCTTCCTCACGCAGCTAAGAAATCAATTTTGTTTTCCCATGAGTGTGGGTTGTTGCTGATTTTTTTTGTCCATGTTAGGGCCAAGAACAACTCTGAGATCGTCTAGCTTAGTCTGAGTTGTGTATCACCATTTGGTTGCTGTAATTTTTCCCTTTTTCTTTCACAGAGCTGTGAATTGATAGATTTTGTTGTGTGTATGCAGTGGTTGGTATTTGGACTGTATTGGAGTGGGAATGAAGGTTTGGTATGCTTAATAAAATTGGTGTGTTTGGGATCCTCCTAGACAGAGCTAGAGGGCTGGATTTCTTCTCCACAACCCCTGAATAGCACTGGAAGGGAAGTTAGGGCCTGAGGGACTGTGCAGCAAAGAAGGGACTGATTCCTTGTGTTGGGTGTGTGTGGGTGTCCTAGAAGTTAGGCTAGTTTTGGTGCAAGTGTCCTTAGCTCTTCAGTGAGCCCACTAGCTTAGCAGTTAGCTTTTCCTAGCTCCCTGATGGCCTGATAAACCCAACTGTGTTGGCTTGGCTGAGTTGTGTATCTGTGGCTTTGTGTGAGCCTGCTTAGTTTCCTTATTCCTTGTGGAATCGTTCCCAGCTCGATTGTTGATATATTAAGGAGCACACTGGCCTATGGTTGGATGGAATGTTGCAGCGACATAGCTGGTTGCAGGGAGCTTCATTCAAAGATAAGTATTCTTATCTATTTCATCTCTGCAATTGCATTTACTGTTTAATGAATTACAATGAACATGTTGAATGCTTGAATGCATGGTTTTTCTTCCGATGTATGGTAATAATGTATGTATGTTTAGTTCAAATCATTTCAGTTTTTATGTGTGTATGTTCATGGGGCTAGTTTCCCAGATAGATAATGGTTTGGTAGCATCCTCTTCGCCGCTTAATTAGTGGTTTTTCTTCACTAAAGGGTACATTTTGATTAACTTCATGTAGAGGAGTTCAACAATGAACACCAACAACATCAAGGTACATAGAGAGGTTGATGTGCTTGATTAAATGAGAATTCCTTAACCTCATACATGATACAATTGAGTGGATACGTTGCAACCCTAAAATCCTTAAAACTTTTAAGTATGTTAAATTTTGAATGAGATATAAAATTCTACGTTTTGCATATGAACTCCAATGAGGTTGGAGCATCCTCAAACATCCTGAAATAATTAATGGTACCATTAAAAATTTAAGTAAAAGGATGGAAATGAAATATAAAGAAAATATTAATTTTGCTTTAAGAATTTAATATTATCATTACTACTGGAATGCCTAGGATCCCCCCACTTATCGTTGTGTGCTTCAAAATAAGGGGCCAAGATACCTCCCATGTTTCCTCAAGTCTCACAAAATTGGAGACGAGGAGAATTTTTTTTTCAAGACCTTGAAATTCGTCATGGTGCATGGAGTGAGGGGGGTGTGTCCCCAACCCTTGAGGACGCATCTACGTGTAACACTACACAATTTTTTTTCACTAGCTCTACTAATTATCTACAAAAAATATTGGCATAGGCACCTTGGTCTTGGTAAATTTGAAATTACTATTGTAAATCCTATAATGTTTCTACATGCAATTAAGATAGTTCAAAACCAACAACAATAATCAAAACATAATTTCATTGTTGTATTTTTTGCAACTTTGAAAGTTATTCTTATTGTAATATTTTGTGCCTCCTCCAAGAGATTATATTGATTTAATTAATTGTGTAAAACCTTGAAATAATTAATTTAAACCTTGAGGAATAATCACACACACAAAAAATTATAAACCTTACTTTATCTTCCTTTAAGACAAGTTGGCCTAGTGAGTCAAACTCCGCCAAAGCACTCAGAAGTTTTCCCCAAACTGTGGGAAAAACTACCCCATTCATGTCGACCTAGTTAAGACCAATTAGGCCAACCTAGTAAGGGAAAACGTCAATTTTTATGTGTATAAATAGAGAAATAAAACCTCTCATTTGGCAAGTCACTGAATGAAAGTTCACACTAGTATAGGAAGGCTCCCTCCTACAAGTAGGAGACTGATTTTTTGAGGTTTTCACCTTGGATGAGATCATCTCTTATTTTCTTGGGATTTGTGCTACAACTATCTAGATGTATGCCAGTCTATATTGGAAGGTCTAAGCTCGAGGGAGACAATAGTGTTGTATTTTATATGGTTGAGAGGTGATATATCATCACCGTGGTAAAATGATCTCCACACCCAGTATGTTTCTGTGCTTTGTCTTTCTTCTAGTGATCTTTGTTTTGTCGATTTCTAACATGTTATCAAAGTATTTTTTAAATAATCCATTGTTGGAAGCTATGGATCCATGTTTTGGTCCTAATTACTAAATATTCTCCTAATTAATAACTAAATAATTGAAAATCAACAAAAATACCAAACATTATGTGTTATGTATTTCCCAACATAGATCATTTTGAAAAGAGCATAGAGAAATGTGGGGAATACCTCTAGGCGTGTGTGTGTGTGGAGCTAATAAGGTTTGGTTAGGGGGTTGTTAGGTGTTAGGGGTTGGAGAGAAAGAGATAATAGAGAAGGGTTTAGTAATGGAGATGAGGGGGGAAGAAAGGTAAGAGGAGGAGGGGGGTTAGAGGGAGGGAGAGGAGGAGGGGGGATTAGTAAGAATTGTGGGGGGGAGGGGGAGTGTTAGTGGTAGGGTGTGTGTGTGTGTGTGTGTGTGTCAGAGTATTTTTTAAATAATCCATTGTTGGAAGGTATGGATCCATGTTTTGGTCCTAATTACTAAATATTCTCCTAATTAATAACTAAATAATTGAAAATCAACAAAAATACCAAACATTATGTGTTATGTATTTCCCAACATAGATCATTTTGAAAAGAGCATAGAGAAATGTGGGGAATAACTCTAGGCATGTGTGTGTGG
>LPNX011191361.1:105047-120749 GCA_001517045.1 Pseudotsuga menziesii | reverse complement strand
AACTGAAGTTGCAGAAATAAAGGCAGCTCATTTTGAGGAATCAATGAAATATGCTCGAAGGAGTGTTAGTGATGCAGATATATGTAAATATCAAGCATTTGCTCAAAATTTACAGCAGTCTCGAGGTTTTGGGTCAGAATTCCGGTTCACAGATCGAGCAGCTACTACTACAGTCAGTGAAGAACCACAGATCCTTTTGCTACACAAACTGTTGTTGATGATGATGATGCATACATGAAGTAGTGTATGCATTTTATTGTTCCTGTCTTGGTTGAGTCCACTTTGCTAGCAAGTCTTGCTCCAGATTATATGATTGTTAATCATTTCCAATACTCTCAGTATTATTTGACCAGTTATAACAGGGATGATGAGAAAAGTCTGCTATGATTAGACTTTAGTTCCTTCTATATTGATGCAGTAGTTCGCATGATTACATTTGTTATTTTGTGATACTCTGATTGCTGATTATGCTCAGAAATTTGATGCTATGTAAATGATGTCTTTTGATTCTTTTGAATAACAAAGGCTGGTATTTTTTCCTCTGAAAACTAATTAATATGACATTACATGATTTACATGTGTATTAGATTTTATTTACAAGTGTTGTAATTAATTATAATGTGACTGCATAATTCGCATGTGTATTAGATGAGAATAAATGTATGATTCTTTTTTTTTAATCTAAACATAATATCATATTAAAAATTTATATTGATTAATAATGGACACCATTCAAACTATTAAAATATAATGACCATACATAAAGCGACTAAAAATGACTAAATTAGTGACCAATAAATGAGATTAATGACCAAAATTTGCAAATAAAATGACCAATAATTGAGAGATACACGACCAAACAATGAAATACAAATGACCAGAAAAATGACCAAAATTCGCATATCAATGACAAAAAATCAGTTTTGGTGGCTAATTTATGGTCTTTTATTACGCGACCAAATTTGGCCATATTCTAGCTTGTCATGTGATCATTAATTTGGTCACAAATGTGGTCATATATTTGGTTATTGATTCAAATATATGACCAAATTAATGACCAAATATATGACAAAATTAATGACCAACCGACAAGCTATAAATGACCAAAATAAAAATGACCAATTTTGGTCATGTAATAAAAGACCGCAAATTAGCCACCAGCGATCGCCAAACCAAAAGTGGTCATTGATATGCGGATTTTGGTCATTTTTTTGGTCACTAATCTCTCATTTTCCACTAGTGTACATTGGGTTGAATATAGGGCCATAATTTTTCATCATCTAATGGCTAATAAATTGCATTTTGCCTTGTAATAGAGTCAAATCAAGAGGATTTAGTTCAATTTCCCCTTCACATTACTAAAAATTATTAGTTTATATCGACTCAATATTGTTCAAACATATAGTATTGATTTTACAAACTTTACCTCAAACTCCACCTTTATCAAAACCATCTATTTTTAAGTCTTGCTTCAGAAGATCATGTAAAATGAAGAAACAAATTAGGAAGTATATATATGTAAAATCTCTATAGAATAATGTGGATGGTTTAAAAAAAATCCAATGATAGTTTGTGTAGTGATTTTATCCCTCCTAAACTATTTTTTATTGGCTCTTGTGGTGGGGTAATGAACCAATTCTAATATTAAAGTGTGGAAACAACAGTTTGACAAAATGAATAAAGTGCACTGGAAAAAAAGCATGTACTAAAAGTTTTAGTTTTCCACCTTTGTTACAAACCTTCCCTATAAACAACGAAGAAAGAAATTTAAAATCTTGAAATTATTTGCATGGTAAATTTCATGATCTGAATTGGATCAATGTATAATTTTCCATCTATTTTGGTGCTTTGTGTGAAGAGAGATTGGATTAATTCGTTTGTTGGGCCCATTTTAGTGCCAAGTCTTACTTTTCAGATTTCGAGTAAAAAAAAATCATTTGAAACCTTCTGAAGCCATTTTAAAAAATCAAATGGAATTTGTTTTCCAAATCATACATGGAATAAAAAATGCATATTCTGCACACCGAGACCTTTCTAATGGTGTAAGAATCACATCAATCGAATTTTGTATCAGGAAGTTATCCCTCATATAAGTTGACGTATCTAGTTGATGCCACAACACATTTCATTACCCACACATGTGGATCTAATCATGTGTGGACTTTCAAGAACATTTTATAAGGTTCTAACACCTAACCCTAATCAAGATTTGAGGCATTTAAAAACCTAAAACTAACCCTAAACGACTATCAAGCCATGTTAAATACTGGGCTGCTAAGAGGAAAAGTGGTTCCATTTTCTATAATGTTATTGTATTGTTCCATAGTTGAGCAATAGTAAGGGAGTGGATATTAGAGCATGAAAAGGGAAGTAGGATACCCTGTAGGAGTTGTGTAAGCCATATCGTTAGGAGTAAATCCACAATTAGTACCACTTTATTTGTATTGGCATTGCATTTTGGAGAAGGAAAGAGAAGGGAAGAAGGCATCGTCCTCATTTATGGATGGTTTTTCCCAAGGTATATCTTGTGTTATTCATGTGGATGTGTTGTTTTTCTTTAGTTATTTTTCTTTTAGTTCCAACTTAGTTATCATTCTATGGAATTAACCTAACACAATGAATTAATTTGTAAGATTCAACGTGACGAATTGTTACAATGGAATATCTACAGTATTTTATGAATAATTTCACCTCTTTAATTTTCCTTGATTTAAAGTCAAGGTAACATACTTGGTTATTATTGGTTCTTGTTTCTATGGTAAGCTCTAAAAGAATACTCCTCCTATTGTCTATCATCGTTCAAAATTAATGAGGGTGAGTAACAACTAGTGTCACAATGCATTATTGTTTATCCAAATTCATTCAACTAGTAGGATTGACTTATGTCATTGTGTCTTGAAGAAGTGGATGTGAGTAAAAAATTGCGAAGTTTTTTCTCTAGTTGCATTGTCCTTTGGTCTAGGTTTTCAAAAGAGGGAATGTTTCTATCATGTCAAAGTAATGAACAAAATAGAGTGAAGACAATGTTATTATAAAATACATTCCAATTTGAAATCCGAAATATGCCTTTGAGGTATCTCTATTTCACACTATAAGAGGTGAGGTCACTCCTTCCATGCATCCACTTGCATGGCAATCCATAAACATATGAAGGATCATTGAAGAGCACAATAACTCATCCATGTACATATGAAGGATCATTAAGGAACACCTCAATAGAGACTGATCACCAAAAGAATACACTAATAAAGTAATGTTCATCAATCAATAATGTTTACCTTTAGTATGTAATTGTAAATTAGGTAGGAATGAACTAATATCTAACTAAAACGTCTCATTTTTAACAATGTTTTCAAGTGGAATTTACTCAAATCTAATAGCTGAAATTACAATATTTTAAAATCTAAAACTTGGACATTTCATAACTGCAACCATAACACAACCCATGCCTTCTGAATTTAACCAAATTGTTAGAATTGCAATTTAATTAACATATTGTTCGAATTGAAAAAATAATGTTCACCAATGTCCAACAAAAATTTCTTGAAATTGGGCATTTTGATTGTTACATAGTCTTCCCGTATCATGTACACATAAACAATGTACATTAACAAAAGTGTATAATCAAACTCGCAATGGCATAGAAGACTAGACCCAACAAACCAAACCAAGACAGTATGTACATCTGCTTAATCATTAGCAATTTTAGTGCTTCTTAATTACGTCGATAGACATTTTTCTCTGAAGTTCTTTGAAAAAACACTATTCACCTAGTCATCCCTCCTGCAAATGACAAGTTGCCACGTGTAATTCCCTCCTGCGAATGACAAGTTGCCATGTGTAAGGTTTTTAGAGAAGGTTTACAATAAGGGTGTTAAAGCTTGTGTGTCCAGGAAGTTTGCCTAGAACGTGCCACGAGTCTCAAGTTTTTCCACATTGTTGCGTGCGACTAAAGCTTTGGTTCACCCTTATGTGGGATGTGCTATAAGGAGTTGGTCCGCGCACTAGCAGAGCAATTCAAGTATAAGTGCTCATTTGGAGAGGGAGGGGGCAGTGGTTCGCCGAGAAGGCAATGGGAGCGAAACTGTGATTCGGGGTTTCGGTCGACTCACCCTGTCCATAGTCGTTCAATGCAGCCCTTGTTTTCTTGAGCAATGTTATATACGCCGAATGCACAGCAACAAATAAATTATGGCCCCCCACCGACTCCTTCATCAATTGTTTCTGCTCCTTGCATCTCACCACCGGTTCCTCCTTCTCGATTTTCACTATGTCTACATCTGTTTCAGGATTTGCAGGTGGGTTTTTGGAATGAAAAAAAAATATTTGTTGATCGAAATGGGAAGCTTGAGTAGAAAAGGGTGAATTGAGAGGAGATTTGCAGTTTCGAGATTTACGATGTGGAAGGATTGTGTGGTAGTTTGTAGGAATGGCGATGAGGGAATTCGTGGGCATGCTGATGAGAAGGTATTTGATCCTGAGTTCAAGCTCTTAGGGAGGACTATCCCAGTGCACCTTGTGGGGGAAGTGAAGCAGGAGGAAGGTATTTCTGTGCAGTAGCATGGAGCTCATAAGGTTCGGTTTGAACAGTAGACCATGTGACGAAAGCATAAAATCCTTTAAAGGTAGAAAGATCTATTTTTCTAACTTCTTTTTGTGGTATTTTGTGCAGGAAGAGAGCCCGGAAGGTGAAGAGGACATTTGACAGGAGATAGGAAGTAGCAACGAGGATGAGAAGGATGAGAGTTTGAAGGACTGTACTAAGCAACATTGAAGGATTCGAAGACTGTGGAAAGAGAGGGCCCACTCCCACCATCCAATATCAAACAAACAGAGAGGGCTCACTCCCACCATTCAATCTCAAACATAAAAAGAGGGCTCAATCCCATCAGCTTCCATCAATTTCACCAGGGTACCTTCCATCAATTTCACCATGGTACCATTCGCAGGCCATGGGGCAGCAGAGTTGAAATTCGAGAAGCTGTCCATCCAGGTCATGGAAGGTAGGTAGATAGATAGACTTTGAGGGAGAGGGACCTGATTGAGACATTCATGAAGGTAAGGCAGGTGATGGCAGTGCCTGTTGTTTAGGAATAAACACCCTTATAACTGAGGGTATAGGGTTACCAACTTACTTCTACAACTTGCAGAAAATTAGGTTCAGCTAAGTACAGAAAGGAAAATGGGAAGAAATATTGGACTCACCCGATTACCGACAGTTGATCCAAGCTTTATCTTCTTCCGCTCTGCTTCTCTCCAAAGCTTTCAGGGGTGCACCTCCTTCACCTGCAAAGAGAAAATTATCCAAGTACGATATTATACATGTATATATAATAGGTTAGATAAAAAATATATATAGTGCTTAATCAAATATATTCATCAAACCCTAATACATGAAAGAGACTCAACACAATGTTGGAAGAAGAATTCTCTTTATTAGCAATCAGTGAATGAGATAAGTGTACAACCCAACGCCTCAGAAAAGGACTCCTCTGCAACCAAAGGACTTTGAGTTCTGCTGCTCCAAGACTTCTGAAGATATACCACCAGCATAACTTTGCTCTCCAAAATTGATTGATTAATGCCCTCCCCAAGGCCTCTATTTATAATTTGGGAAATAGAGTAGTTTCGAAGGTTGAGGAGGTTGAGATGGTTGGGGTAGTTGATGATTAAGGGAAAAATAATCTCCATTATCGTGATTTATATTTTTTAATGTCGAATGGAGATGTACATGACTATTAATATAAGCAACCCGTGTATGACGTGCGAGTCTCCTAAAGGAAACCCGCGTATAGATTTGTACACAGGTTGCAATGGGAATAGTCGCGAGTTGTAAATAGGAATAGTCACGTACGTACGCGAGTTTTAATCAAGATAGTCGCATACGGCAATCAACACTTAGAAAAATAAAATGGCAAGCTGGTTGAAGGTTAAATGCATCTCATGTCATGCCCATCTATAGTGTTTAGGAAAAATTCAATCCTGAAATGTCCTTTTGTGTACCAACATAATGAATTGTCGACACTCGGACGGAGAAGTGCCATTTGGGTCGATAACAATGCCCACCGTTACTTGATATCCTTAGATCAAAAAAGAAAGGGGGATAGCCATTTGGCAGTACATCATCTAATTCTTGGAACACTAGAAGACTCTCAGGTTTCAGATTGCTTCAGAGATGCAGGTGTAAGTTTAGCCAGAGTGAATCTGAAGTGGAGAAGCTCAGAGGACAGGGAAAAATGGTAGATATTGTGTCTGCTGATACTAATTTCTAGGCCTTGAAAAGATATGGCTGTGATTTGGTTGAAGATGCTAGGTAGATTGATCCCATCATTGGTAGAGATGAAGAAATACAGAGAGTTGTTAGAATTTTGTCTCGGAGGACTAAGAACAATCCTATGCTTATTGGAGAGCCGAGTGTTGGAAAAATTGTTGTGGTTAAAGGTCTTGAGCAAAGAATCATCAGAGGAGATGTACCAAGGCAAGTCGTTATGCATATATTCATATATTTCCATTGTTTTGAAATTTTAGTTTGTAGGTTTCCTTCGTGAAATTGATTAAGTGTGGGTGAGGGCATGCATACAGTGTTTTGGTGGGCTATTTCAATTTTCAAGATTACCGAGAAGCTAATTTTTTTTCTGTTTTGGTTTTCAAACGATCTTATACAGCAATTTGTCAGATGTGAGGTTGATAGCCTTGGATATGAAAGCCCTAGTGGTGCCAAATATAGGGGTGAATTTGAAGAAAGACTGAAATCTGTATTGAAAGAGGTAGAAGATGCAAAAGGAAAATTTATTCTCTTTATTGACGAAATTCATCTGGTTCTAGGTGTTGGTAAGAGAACCCTCCTTGGTTTGCGTATGGTTAAACTCTTTGTTCAAGCAATAATTATATACATTATTATCCTAAATTAATTATCCTTTTAAATCATTGGTTTTAGGGTTTGGTTGTTGTGCTGTGATCATGTAGGATTGAATTTTGTTTTCAGGGCATGCTGAGGGTTCAATGGATGCTACCAATTTATTCAAGCTGATGCTTGCTAGGGGCCAACTTAGGTGCATTGGAGCAACTACTCTGGAAGAGTACCGAAATTATGTGGAGAAATATGCTACATTTGAGCGATGATTCCAACAGGTGAGTTATTGGAAGTATTCATTTAGCTGTTTATACTATTTTAGTGCTCTGTCTAAGTAAATTTGTTGCTATTGACAATTGGGAGCAGGTGTACGTGGCTGAACCTATTGTGCCAGACACTATTAGTATCCTTCGTGGTTTAAAGGAAAAGTACAAAGGTCATCATGGTGTGAGAATATTGGATAGAGCGCTTGTGGTTGTTGCCCAATTATCAAGTAGATACATTACAGGTAAGTTGTGCATTTTGGTATAATATGTAGAATGAACTATAGTATGTAGGAATGATACAAAAAATGGTGTTTATTACTTGAGCATAGATGGTACAATCTTGTGTGTAACTCAGTTTTTAACTCCTTTCGGATTTTGTGAAAATTATTTGCATTCCATTTTATTGAACAGGGTGGCATCTTCCAGACAAAGCAATTGATTTGGTAGATGAGGCATGTGCAAATGTAAGAGTGCAACTAGAAAGTCAACCTAAAGAAATTGATACCCTTGAAAGAAAAAGGATTCAACTAGAAGTTGAGTTGCATGCCCTTGAAAAGGAGAAAGATAAAGTTAGTAAAGCTCGATTAGTTGAGGTTAGTGCTTCGAGATTACTTTGTTGCAATTATTTTTTGGCTATCTTGTTGATCAGTCTGTAGGCATTTTTATTATGACAGGGATGCTCTGATGTAAATATGTGTATTGAAAATTCTGATGTAGGGGTATTCACTGTTGTTTTAATAGTGAAAATTGTTGTTCGGTGAGAACCCAGCCTTTTAGTATGATAGTCTGTATGAATACCTAATTGTTTTCCTCTTTTGATTATGACAGGTTCACAAGGAGATTGATGATTTGAGAGATAAGTTGCAACTGTTGAAAATGAAATACAAAAAGGAAAAAGAGAGAGTGGATGAAATCCAGCGGCTGAAGCAGAAACGTGAGGAATTGTTGTTTACTCTGCAAGAAGTAGAGTGTAGGATGGATTTGGCACGAGTTGTTGATCTTTGATATGGGGCCCTTCAAGAATTAGAGGTGGCAATTGCTAAACATGAAGATGGGATGGGAGAAAATCTAATGTTAACCGAAACTATGGGACCTGAGCAGATTGCAAAGGTACGTTAGAAGTTTGAATTTTAAGTATCTACACATACCTTCCATTGAATATGATTGACATAGTTTATCTTGTCTAGGTATGATAGCTATAGTGGGTGTTGCTTTGGATACATGATTATGTGATGCATGCAGGTTGTGAGTCGTTGGACTGGTATCCCTGTCACAAGACTTGGTCAGAATGAGAAGGAGCGACTAATAGGTTTGGGGGACAGGTTGCATGAAAGAGTAGCTGGACAAGATAAGGTTGTTCAAGCTGTTGCTGAAACTGTGTTAAGATCACAGGATGGACTTGGAAGGATTGAATAGCCAACTAGATCTTTCCTATTCCTAGGGCCCACTGGAGTTGGGAAAACTGAACTTGCAAAGGCTCTGGTAGCTTAGTTGTTCGATGATGAAAATCAATTGGTTTGGATTGATATGTCTGAATATATGGAGCAACATTCAGTTTCAAGGCTCATAGGTGCACCACCTGGTTATGTGAACAACTAAATGTTTTTAATTAAGATTGGTTGACAGCAACAAACTACTTTTGGATTTTTTTATTAAACTTAATTTGTTGTTGCATTGAATTAAAATGAATTAAAATGGATCGATGTGGCTAAATTTGAAATGACAGTTATGTCGGTTATGAAGAAGGAGGACAACTTACAGAAGCAGTAAGGAGATGGCCTTATAGTGTCGTACTTTTTGATGAAGTTGATAAGGCACACAGTTCAGTCTTCAACACTTTGCTTCAATTAGTTGATGATGGTAGACTTACAGATGGACAAGGTCGCACAGTTAGCTTCTCAAACACAGTCATTATCATGACATCTAACCTGGGAGTAGAGCACTTGCTTGCCGCATTATCCAGGGACACAATGATAAAAGCTGCAAAAGAAAATGTTATGCAAGAAGTATGTCCATTCATTTTTTGGACTTTGTGTGCATCTTTTTCAAACAAGTATCATGAAGATGACTGTGGTGTTTTGACACGTTTTTCTTTGAATGTTGTTGCAGGTTAGAAGACATTTTAGGCCAGAGTTGTTAAATAGACTTGACTAGATAGTTGTATTTGATCCTCTCTCTCATGATCAGCTTAAAAAAGTTGCTAGACTACAGATGAAAGATGTAGCAGTTTGTCTTGCAGAGAGAGGTGTTGCATTAGCAGTTACAGATGCAGCTTTGGATCTTGTTATTCTTGAAGCCTATGATCCTATAAGTAAAACAGTCACTTTGTTTGATCCACCCTTTGTAATATTCCCGGTTCTGACCCCGATTGCATTAAAAGATACATGATGTATATGTTGTAATTAATCGTGGTGTGGAGCTAAAGGCAAAAGCCCCACCATCGATTTGGTTGTGTTATGTTTCGGCAGTTGGGATCATTGCCGATGGTATATCGTGCTATCCGGCACATGATAGTTTTGCATCATGTAAATATGCACATTAATTAAAATAAACCTACAGCCAGCTATGACGGTGCAACGTTAAATGAAAAGGGCATGATTTCCTAAGGTTAAGGGGGGGATTGTCTAACCCGTGGGGGCCATTGGGGAAAAGCCATGTGTCGAACCTTAAACCCCTATTTAGTTGAGGTAGTTAATGCTGGGTAGTGGTGGGTGGCAAGCTTGCCCCCATGCACTCTTCACCAGCTGGTTCGGTCACACGCACGGGCTGGGAGTGGCTTCCTCACACGCCGTTTGGGATGCCCGATTGGTTCTGTCCACTCTTTCCATCGTGTTTGTTCATTCCTCACACAGCGTGGATATAAAAGGATCCACAATTCTATGTGTGGGGGTTCAGTCCTCCTCTTACTCACCGACTGTTGGCCTGAGGATCGGTTCTTCCTCTTGTTCACCCAGAAAGTCTGTGTTTTGACTCCACCATTGTCGAACTGTGAAATGTTACCATGTTTTTTCACTATGGGATGTTTTCCATGGTTTCCTTGGTGATTTGTCTTCCTCCTATCTATGTTGAGGATCGGTTTCTTTCCCATGTTCCTATTGTAGTTGTCCATATATTTCATTATTGATCGTGGACTGTGGTTTTCTTTTGTGGTTTGTTGGTTGTTGTTTCCCACATTTGTTGGTTGAGTTTCCTTTGCAATTTGGGCTGGTTTAGATCGTTGTGGAAATCATTTTGGCCACTATAGGGCCAAGAATGATTCAAGGGTTTATTTTCCCCTGTCAAAGCTTTAATTGCTGGTTTTGCTGCATGCATGTAGTGGTTGGTCTTTAGACTGTGTGGAGTGGTATTGAAGGCTGGGTATGCTTGAGAAACCTGGGTTTTGGGAACCACACAGATAGAGTTAGATGGCTGGCTTTCTTCTCCACAACCCCCGAAGAGCACTGGCAAGGGAAATCAGGGCCTAAGGGACTGTGAAGCAGAGAAGGGACCGATTCCTGGTGTCAGGTGTGTGTGGGTGTCTTAGAGGTCAGGCTAGCTCTAGTGTAGGCGTCCTCAGCTCTTCCATGAGCTCACCAGCTTAGCATTTAGCTTCTCCCAGCTCCTTGATAGCCTGATAAGACCTACTGCGTGGAATTGTATGATTTGTGTACCTTAGCTATGTGTAAGCCTACTTTGACCCTTATTCCTTGGGGAATCATGCCCAACTCGGGGGTGGCAGCGTTGCTGAGATTTTGATGAGCATGTTGGCCTATGGTTGGGTGGAACGTTGCAACGACATAGATGGTTGCGGGATGAATTCTCCTTAAGATAAGTATTCTTGACTATTTCATCTCTGCATTTATATTTACTAATTACTAAATATGATGAACATGTGGTATGCTTGAATGAATGTATGTTTTCTTCCACTATGTATATGAAGGATTATGCATCTTAGCATGTTTTATGTTTTAATATTTTTATTTCAACATTATATGCCTGTTCATGTTCATGGGGCTAGTTTTCCCAGTTTGTTTGATGGTTGGTAGCATCCTCTTGGCCGGTCGGAGGGTCGGGGACATTACAATATGGTATCAGAGCTCTGGTTGCAGCATGGGTCTGAATGGGCGGTGAAGATGCAATGACAGAGCTTATGTTGCAAAATTTGGGCCTCAGAGGGCCATGAGGAACAATTAACAGAGGCAGGTTGCTTACTGCCCAGAAGAAACCAGGAGAAAATGGATGATGATATGAGAATTCACACAAAAATATATTCTAAGTGCCAGAATTGTCAGCTCATCGGAGAACTAAGTGCGAAGTTCTTCCAACGCAATGGAAAAGATAGTCTAAAGGTCACCCGACGTACGATAATCGGAAGAAGATTGCGGAAGGAATCGCGTTTGTCATCCGTCGGCCCATCGAAGGACTAAGTGCGAAGGTCCTCCGACACCACAGAAGTGTTAGCCTAAATCTCACCTGCAGCGGAGATAAATTTTGAAATTTTTTTGAAGTAATGGAATCATCGGCGATCGGCGATGATTAGTTGATCACATCGTCGATGCCTAGATGATCAAGTTACCGACGCAGTGAAAATTTTGGCGACTACATCGGAAGAGGTTAGATGATCTTGCACCACCATTGCGGATGGCTAGACAACTATCCTTCCGACGGATGGAGCCATGACTGCCAATGCCGCAGAAGAAAGTCGTTCCGACAACCGATGTAGAGAAAGATTTCCAAAAATTTTCTAAGGAACGAAATCATCGGCGATCGGAGAGGAATAGTTGTTGACATCGTCGATGAATAGTTGTTGACATCACTGATGAATAGTTGAAGGAAGAGCCGATGCAAGAAGAAAAGACAAAGGAAAGAAAATTTTGGCAAAATTTTTCTAAGTCCGATCATCGGCAATCGACAAAAGTTAGACGATGGAATCGCCGATGGACATTGGAAAGGTCTAGATATTCGTGCGGCCACCATTGCGGCCAGTTAGTGGACTATCCTTCCGATGGATAGAGTCCTCGACCGCCGATGTCGTAGCAGATAGATGTTCCGACAGCCGGTGCGGCGAAAGACAAAGGAGAAAATTTCTAAAATTTTCTAAGGCATGAGATCATTGGCGATCGAAAAAGATTAGTTGTTTGGATTGTCAATGGCTAGAGGATGGGGTCACCGACAGATAGAAGATGATAGCATCGATACGTCGACGGAAAATAGGTGATAAAGGTGCCAACACGGTGGAAGAATAAAGGAAGTTTTCACCAAAAATTCTTAAGTATGGAAATCGTCGATGGAATTTAGTCGATTTGATCGGCGAAATTTAGAAGTTGAAAGTGTCGATACATCGACGGAGATCCCTTGAAGACCGCTGAAACGACGAAGAAAATTAGAGAATGAGGGTGCCAACGTGGACGAGGAAGAAGAAATTTTTCAAAAATTTTTTCTAAGTGTTGAACCCATCAGCGATCGGCAGAAGTTAGTTGATTGCATCACCGTTGATTAGATGATTGGAGTGCCGATCGGTGGAAGATAGTTGATTTCATCGCTTATGTGCAGTGGTTAGTCCTCCCGACGACCGATGGGGTGTTAAGGTCAGTGGAAATAGCAGTGGGATTACCACCCGGAGTTGCGGTTTCCTAGTTAACTACCCACCTGATGCTACAGTGATCAACTGTTCCGACCGTCGACTGGTGCCCCGCAGAGACCACAGTGAATTTGCTACTCATCGTTGGGGCCATATAAGGAACTATTCATCCGACGAGGAGTGCATCCGAGCATCGATGCCGCAGAGACTAGTCTCTCTAACCGCCAGCAAAGTTGTGAACCGCGAAAACCCTAGAAGGTTCATTGGTCGCCATTGCAGAAGCATAGAGAACTAACCGCCCGATGTACAGTGCGTCCGACCGCCGATGCAACAACTAGTTGGTTTCCTCACCGATGCGGTAAGGTTTAATGGTCCCAATTGCCAATAAAGATCGGAATATTAGATAACTACAGACCCGAAACAGCAGAAAACATTAGTTGTTTGATCGCCGAGGGATAGCCTTTGGCATCACCAATAAAGTCCGGAAAACATTAGTTGTATTGCTGCCAATGAGCAGTGGAGGAAATTAGTCGTTCTGACTGCCGAAACGTCGGAATGTTAGTTGGAAGGAGATCCGATTGGGACAAAGAAATTTTGGGTTTTTCCAGAGGGATTTCTCCGTGATTTTTAACTTTTTTTCAGTGGATTTTTCAGCAGTTTCAGGGCTAAAAAGGAAGAAAATCCTAGGTGGCTAAAGTTAGCGATTCAGACCAAAATACAGTTGAGTGTTTTGCCTAAATTTGATGCATATCATCATTTTAGAAGTGGTGTGGTTTTCACACCCAAGGTCAGAATGAAGCATGTAGATAGGCGCTGGAAAGATTATCCAGCAGGGAACAAGGGGGAATCCCCAGAGTTCAAATGCGGTGTGCAAAGTACTAGTGGCCGTCAATATGGACAAATCCAGGAATTGCATGCCTAGAGGCAGCAAGACCATGAAACCAAACCAGTTGTTGTATGGAAGAGGAGTTCCATGCAAGGATGAGGGACTTGAAAAGGGAAATTTCCTTAAAACCTGTCTTGCAAATTATAGTTACATTTTATAAGTCTTGTACATAAAATGTTTGAGGATATTCCCTGCATGCATAGGATATTACATGTTGGTGAATTATACATTTATAATAAACCACTAATGATGATTATTGCATTGGTGTTGGCATTAGTGTAAAAACCAACGACAACCTGGACATGGCTGAATATGTTGTTGATGCTGATGAATGTGACCAGCAACCCTATGAAGAAAGGGATAAGGCAACAAAACTAGGATCAAAAGTTAGTGCGCAACTTCTGCAATCTCTTGCAAGAGACCAACCAAACTGGTAATTTCAAGGGTGTAAGTGGGACCCTTGAAGGTAAGGGTTCAATTATGACAATTGCATGGAGTGGTAAAAGCAAGAGATCTCATACCATATGGGTATTTAAAATTTAGGCTGCATTCATACAAAAATGTGTCATGCCTGTATGTGTTATTATGAATAACTAATGGCTGAAATGATGAATTGATGACAATTCTGGAACCATTTCAAAAGTTGTTATGAATGCAGGATAGTAAGTGCATGAAGAAGGTAGTCATGATCAATTGGCTGTCGAAAATACTCTATGAAAAGGCAAGGTTTCAGGAAGATTGTTTGGGGCATGGCAAAGTGGATAAGACCATGACAAAGACTGGAATCTACCATGTGAAAGAGCCAAACCTCATGAGAAGAGTCTCATGGTTGTGAACATAGTTTGTATGCTGAATGAATTGTCAATTTAAAATTGTAAATTTCAGATTTAAGAAATTGCTGACAACTACTAATCACAATTGGATTGCATAGAATTGTGTCAGGAGGACGCATTGTAAGTGGGTTTTCATGATATGCTAGTAAGTATAAGATCATAATGGGCATAGTGGTGTTGCTACAAGAGACCCACAAATGAGGATCACCTCATTGCCAAGCGAATCAATTTCTATAGTAAACAGAATTGCAAATTCCTATTGAATTTAATTACTAATGTCATTGCTTGGTTATGGAACAATCAATTTGGATTGTATTATCAGATAATGATTGACTGTTTGGATATTTGATGAATGTGCCATGGGTACACACTGTAGGAAGGTCATGTGTGATGACCTGCAGGAGCCAAACTTCATGGGAAGGTTTCCCTTATCTTGGAAATGGGTTTCGGATGAAACTCCATTGGACATTTTGGAAATGTCTCTTCTGCACTACATGTTTGGTAAGCAACATGAGTGAGATGGTATAGATTATGTCAGTAAGACATGGGTGGATACGAAATGAAAAGAGGAGTTGGGATGGAAAACCGAGGGACTATCAACTCAGAGAAGGGAGCCCCCAAATGGATAAGTGTTCTTTGACCCTAGCTAAGAATATGCATGTCAAAGTGTTAAATTCAATATGCAGAGCATGTTTCTATTTTATTTACATTATGGAAGATTGCTTGAGTATGAATAGGGCCTACATGGTTCACATTGGAAAGGGGTGCACACTTTCCCGATGTCGAATCATGAAAGGGTTTTCAATATTGGTTACACCCTAGGGGTGGACGCACTCCTGGTGTCTCAATACTTGATAGTGAATGATATGAAATGTGATTCTAGTTTTAGAACAATAATGATGATGAGTTGCTTATATTGTGTGTGTTGTCAGGCTAAACAGATGCAGTTTGATGTTGCACACTAAATGGACAATGGATTGGGCTCATCCTACCTCCTACTGAAGAGCACAGAGAAGGAGGCATTCCTGAGGGACTGGAGAGCAGAGAAGAGGGTGGTTTCTTGTGTTGTATGGGGTAGCGAAATTAGAGCTCACTGCTGGAAATGAAACTTGGAAATGGTAATGATAAATTTTCCTTCCCAGTCGGAATGAAGATGTATTGGAAGGAGATGTTGGGCTATTATATGCCTGGGGATCCATAGTAGATCCTAGACCTGGAAATGGTCGTTTATTGTTGATATAAGTGCATGTGTTATTATCGATGGCTTGATAAACCCAAGTGCATCGGCTTGGGTGATTGGTTGT
>LPNX011191361.1:69439-104934 GCA_001517045.1 Pseudotsuga menziesii | reverse complement strand
AAACTAAACATGTGAATCTATTCAATGTTTGAATATAGGTATCGCTGGGAGTGAGGACTATGAGAGCATCCTAGGGGTGCATGTGGACATGTGACTGTCCTAAAGAGCTCAGAATGAGCAGTAATGAAAAAGGTTCTAGTGAGTCTGTGAAGTTCCTAGCAGTCGAGACAAACCATGTGGGGAGGCTCCATGGTTGAGAGGTCTGAAATAGACTGGAGACACTACGTGTCATGACCAAGAGGGATTGGTCTAGCATTCACAGTGAAGTGAAAGAGGCTAAGAACATGAAAACCACAGTGGTGGTGTGGATTCCAGGATGGAACAAGACAAAGAGGGGGGGAACTCTTGCTGCTCTCTCTTTCCTTTTGATTATATCTACATATACTTATGCATTGTGAAAACAAAAATTGTTGAATGCATGTATGGTTGAAAATAGAATGTGTCTATTTGCTTAAAATAATTATGAATGTTGGAATAGTTAATTCCCTGCCCAATGATGGACATGAATGAGCTCATGTGCTTGTTGGGAAGGCATGAAAAATATGAAAGTCTCCTTGATGAGACTTGGACTGTCATGCTAATTGGGCAATTAATTGACTAGTTTTTATATTATGCTTGGTTTGACAAAATTTCAATGATGCATTTCACAGGTGAGAAAAGTGAAATCCAGTGATGCACATTTATCATGGCAGTCGACCAACAGCTATTGGATTTGGTTGGAAGTCTCCTTCAAACAATTTCCAATATCCAAGAAAATCTTGGAGAGATACTCAAGATAAAGAAAAGTTCCTAGACTTGGGGATGAGTTGAAAGCTAAGAACCAGCAAGGGAAGCTCATGGAAGCTGAGGGGCTTGGTCCTGAAAGTTCAAGTAAATAATTGAACGTGGGACAAATCTGAAAAATTTTGAAATTTTGATGTGCAAATGGTATATGCATTCCTATGTATTGGAACATCGAGGACGGTGTTATTCCAAGGGGGAGGGGATTGTAATATCCCCAGTTCTGACCCCGATTGCATTAAAAGATACATGATGTATATGTTGTAATTAATCGTGGTGTGGAGCTAAAGGCAAAAGCCACACCATCGATTTGGTCGTGTTATGTTTCGGCAATTGGGATCGTTGTCGATGGTATATCGTGCTATATGGCACATGATAGTTTTGCATCATGTAAATATGCACATTAATTAAAATAAACCTACATCCAGCTACGACGGTGTAACGTTAAATGAAAAGGGCATGATTTCCTAAGGTTAAGGGGGGGATTGTCTAACCCGTGGGAGCCATTGGGGAAAAGCCATGTGTCGAACCTTAAACCCATGTTTAGTTGAGGCAGTTAATGTTGGGTAGTGGTGGATGGCAAGCTTGCCCCCACGCACTCTTCATTAGCTGGTTCAGTCACACGCACGGGATGGGAGTGGCTTCCTCACACGCCGTTTGGGATGCCCGATTGGTTCTGTCCACTCTCTCCATCATGGCTATTCATTCCTCACACAGAAAAAAGATAAAAGGATCCATGATTCTGTGTGTGGGGGTTTGGCTATCCTCTTCCTCACCAACTGTTGGCCTGAGGATCGGTTCTTCCTCTTATTCACGTAGAAATTCTGTGTTTTGACTCCACCATTGTCGGACTGTGAAATGTTGCCATGATTTTTCACTGTGGGATGTTTTCTGTGGTTTCCTTGGTGATATGTCTTCCTCTTGTCTTTGTTGAAGATCGGTTTCCTGCTCGCGTTCCTGTTGTAGTTGTCCAAATATTTCATTATTGATCGTGGACTGTGGTTTTGTTTTATGGTTTGTTGGCTGTTGTTTCCCACATTTGTTGGTTGAGTTGCGTTTGTGATTTGGGCTGCTATAGATCACTGTGGAAATCGTTTTGGCCACGATAGGGCCAATAACGATTCAGGGGTTTGTTTTCCCCTGTCAAAGTTGTAATTGCTGGTTTTGCTACGTGCATGCAGTGGTTGGTCTTCAGACTGTGTGGAGTGGGATTGAAGGCTGGGTATGTTTGAGAAACCTGGGTTTTGGGAACCACACAGACAGAGTTAGATGGCTGGCTTTCTTCTCCACAACCCCGGAAGAGCACTGGTAAGGGAAGTCAGGGCCTAAGGGACTGTGAAGCAGAGAAGGGATTGATTCCTGGTGTCAGGTGTGTGTGGGTGTCTTAGAGGTTAGGCTAGCTCTGGTGTAGGCATCCTTAGCTCTTCCATGAGCTCACCAGCTTAGCATTTAAATTCTCCCAGCTCCTTGATATCCTGATAAGCCCTACTGCATGGGCTTGGCTGATTTGTGTACCTTGGCTATGTGTAAGCCTGCTTTGACCCTTATTCCTTGGGGAATCATGCCCAGCTCGAGAGTGGCAACATTGCTGAGAGTTTGATGAGCACGCTGGCCTATGGTTGGGTGGAACGTTGCAACGACGTAGCTGGTTACGGGACGAATTATCCTTAAGATAAGTATTCTGACTATTTCGTCTCTACATTTATATTTACTGATTACTGAATATGATGAACATGTGGTATGCTTGAATGAATGTATGTTTGCTTCCGCTATGTATATGAAGGATTATGCATCTTAGCATGTTTTATGTTTTAAGATTTTTATTTCAGCATTATATGCCTGTTCATGTTCATGGGGCTAGTTTTCCTAGTCTGTTTGATGGTTGGTAGCATCCTCTTCATCGGTCGAAGGGTCAGGGACGTTACACCCTTGGGCATATTCTCTTTTAGGGTATCCTTATTCTCTGCTGGTATATTTGATTCTTGAGCTTCAATGGAAACACAGGAAAATCCTACCTTATAAGCAACATCAAAGAAGCACTATCTTCTCGTGCAACCTCTGGCCATAGTCTAATACTACTCCTTGCATCTAGACATCCCCAATATCCCTCTAGATGGACATCATCCTAGTGGGAAGCAACCCTTTTATATGAGGCCAACACCTTTCTTTCCTTAATTTCTATCTCAATAGGTCCAATAGGTGTTTATTTCCTTGGTCTAGCAGCATAGAAACAAGAACAAATGAAACCTGAGTGGACATTGTTGATGTGAAAGGCCAGAATTCTGGAGTCTCTTTGCCTTCTCTGAATTAGCTGTTGATGCTTGTCCAGCACCTTTGGCAGGATGACAAGTTCCCTTCGGTTGTTTACTCTCAACTGCAAAACGCATTGGGTTGTTTCAATATTTTCTCTAAATCCTGCCACTTACAAACCACAGAGTTGGAATTCATAGTGCTAAGCTAAACGTTATGAAGCTGCAATCCACAAGGTTGAAATTCACATAATTCGTAGAACTTCCACTGATGGATTTCCCAACCGGTTGTATAATTACACCCTTACTAAAGAATCTTGTCCATTTATTTCCATCCCCTTTACTAAAGAATCCTGTCCATTGATTTCCATCCCCCTTACTCAAGAATCTTGTGACAAGCATCGGTGACCCAGCAGGCTTAGCCCCAAAAAGATCTCACCTACATTCTCCATTTCGACTTTGGAATGCTTAAGAGCCAACCTTGATTGAATTGAGTGCATGGAGATACCTGCATAGTGGCCCAAACGACAATGGATGATAGCATGAAATTGTAGTTTTGCTTGCAAATACACCACCCCCGCCCCCCACACATATATCGTTGGATGAGTTATGGCCAATCTACAGAATTCATGATATTGGATTTGTAACACCCCATTTTTGACCCCATTGCATTAAAAGTACATGATGTATATATTGTAAATGATCATGGTGCGGAGCTAAAGGCCAAGGCCCCACCATTGATCGGTTATGCTATGTTTTGGATTTAAACTTGTCACCGATGGTATATCGAGGCATGCAGCATATATTATGTTTGTCATCATGTAAATATGCATCTATAATTAAAATGAACACAACCAGCTACGGTCGTGGCAACTAAATTGAAAGGGGCATGATTTTCACAAGGATAAGGGTGGGGGAAATGTCAAACCTGGGTCATGAGGAAATACCCATGTGTCTTCTTCCCTTGTTTTATTCCAACCAATTTCATTAAGAATGGCTGCTGGCGGTTGAGGCAGTTATGGTCTTTGGGAGTGGGGTGGCAGGACTGTCATTCCTCACCCACACGCACACTCCACCCATGGTTGACTTCACAATGGCAAGAAAAACCAATACCATCCTCATGCACAGACACTCTACTCTCTCCACGAGTGTGCTGAACACCCACGCACTGCAATTTCGCGTCCTCCCTGTAGTTGTTCACCTCACGCACTTCCAATTGTCTGCTCATTGTTTTCACGCACAGGAATTTCCCTGGTTTTAACCACGTAGTTTTTCCTCTGTGGATTTGCAGATGATGTGGCCGTATCTTTTCCTCACGGACTGATTTGTGGGTTCCGCGTTGCGGTTCATCCATGCACAGGATAGGGAGTTGTTCGTCCTCACGCAGGGACCGTGGTTGTTGTTCAATTTCACGCACAAGCTGAGAGTATGTATTTTCTTTCCCCAGTGCGACCTGTGTAAGTATTTTTCCACTTGTTAGTTTTCCAGAACAGACGACTGTCTCCCTTACACTGTGATTGTTGTGATCTTCCTTCACATTTGGATTCTGGTGCAAGTTTCACCCCCGCACAGACTGATTGGAGTCGTCTTCCCCTGCTATGAGTTGTGCTCACTGATTACATTTCAGGACTGTTAATTTCCCCATGCTGTGAGCTGTGTTGGTTGCTACGTTTTGGGATTGCTGTAGATGGTTTGGAATTGTCTTCCTTGTTTAAGCTGTGACAACTAAATGATTGCATGAGTGCAATAGTTGGTCTTCGGACTGTATTGGGAGCAGGGATGGGGGCTTGGTTTGCTTGATAAACCTGGTGGCTGGAAACCACACAGAAAGAGCTAGAGGGATGGCCTTCTTCTCCATCACCCCTGAATAGCACTGGAAGGGAATGCAGGGCCTGAGGGACTGTGTAGCAGAGAAGGGACTGATTCCTTGTGTTGGGTGTGTTTGGGTGTCTTAGAGGTCAGGCTAGTTCTGGTGTAGGTGTTCTTGGCTCTGTAATGAGCTCACCACCTTAGCATTTAGCCTTTCCCAACTCCTGGATGGCCTGATAAACCCAACTGAGTTGGCTTGGCTGTGTTTTGTGTATCCCTGGCTATGTGTAAGCCTGCTTGTTCCCTTATTCCTTGGAGAATCATGCCCAGCTCGGGGGTGGCAGCGCTGCTGAGAGATTAAGGAGCATGCTGGCCTATGGTTGGGTGGAACGTTGCAATGACGTAGCTGGTTGCAGGACGACTTCTTATAAGAAAAGTGATCTTGTCTATTTTTACTTTTGCAACCATGATTACTGTTAATGATATGATGAACATGTTAAATAAATGCTTGTTTGAATGCATGATGTTTTCGCTGTGTATGATGAATGAATGCATCTTTGTAAGATAAACAATGGCATCTGTGCATGTTTCACTGTAATGCATTTCCCTGCAGCATTATGTTTATGCAATTTTTTTTAAGCATGTACATGTTCATGGGCTCTTAGCCCGGGTGGTCAAAGCTTGGATCGCGTCCTCTTTGCCGGTCAGAGGCATGGGGACGTGACAGGATTAAATCATGTTTGCACAGTTTATAAATAAGTTGAATTCATGTTTCTTTATTCTAGTTTGATGCGTAAATATTAAAAGTTGAGAAGATTGGTTTGGCATAGATATCGTTAAACTCTTACCAATTTTTCTGTTAGATAATAAACTTGATCGCTATGGGATTGTGATCCCTTGTTTTGTCTGGTAGAATTCACTCAGTTACAGATTTATTATTACATTGAAAATCAAAATTGTGGATGGGGAGAAGATAGAGGTTCAATTTTCCTTTCCTTGATTTCATTATTAGTTTTCTTTATGTGCTCTTTTTATTTTCAAGTTGTCAAATCGAAACATATATAGAGAGCAGGTTTTGGGGTTTTATTGTGTACTTGTTTATCAATTCATATTGGACTGATACATGGAGTTTTAAGGTATACTAAGTTTTTGGAAAAGAGATAATTCTTTCTTATCGAGTTGCATCTACAGTCCTTCTATCTTGTGAAACTTTTAGACACCGTCAAATCCAAAACCACAATAGCCATTGATATGATTGAAGTTTCTTAAAGTTAAGTTACATGATTTAAAATATTTGTTTGCTTGAAGGCATAACAATTCATATCTGTTTTTTTTTATTCTTCTTTATCATCAATTAAAAGGGTATATTTTCTCTACTTAATCCCTTGATATTGCTATGAAGGAAAGTGGGTATATTACACAGGATCTAAGGGACTTGATAAAAAACGGAGCAAATAAGATTCATAAGTAAAAACCACAAAAGCGCGGTGTAAAAAAGTGAAAAGCAAAGGAATGCTATTTTATAGAAGCGGGCATTGCCCCTTGTTTTTTGCCATGAATGTTGTACATACTGATATACCATGGAGGATTAATCTATCTAAAGTTGATTCGTGTTCTTCCTCAGCGTTTTGCTTGTTGGTGGCTTAAATATGTATTTTGAAGAAATCCCCATATCGTTTAATCACTACTCAAGTTGTAGACTTCTCTACCCAATACATCTAGCATTTTAATTGACTTCATTCTCTATTGGAAAAGAGAATGCCGTGGCATATCAAGGCAGTTATATTTTAGTTTGGGTTAAAATGGCTAAGGTTTGAAGATAGGACTCTAGCATAAATAAATTAGAGGACGTCAAAATGTCTACAGACAAAGCATCTGAAGCAGTGTTTCATGGATTTGCACTTAGAGAATGTGAGAAACTTGTTTCTTAGTGAAATACAAGAAATTGACAGAAACAAATTTAGTTCTTGTAGTCCTTCACGTCTTCTCTCCTTTTCTATCAATTGTAGTTTGACAAATTTAGATACCTATGTTTCTCGTCTGCAGGTGATAATTCTTTCTTCGATTGATAATGGTTTTTTTTTATATACATCTATGTTTTCCATAATCTATTTACTGATCCTTGCAGTATTGAGGTTGCTTCTCATCTTAGTACCCATCATTTCCTATTAGCACAATGTTTCTTTGAAAGTGCATCCATTTGTTCCTCATTCTAGGTGGTTATTCCTGAAGCCTTCTTGCATTTTATAGCCTTGAGTTTGTTCCTCTCAAAATGCTTTGATAATCACATATCAAATCCGTGGCATAAAGTTTAGCTAAGGTGTGCCTAATCATTATGGTCTTGTAATTGTTTGGATGAGAGTTGTTCCCTAATTTGAAAATTATGTGGATGATGTGCCATGATCACTAAGGGGGGGAATCCTTGCAAACGACCTCATTGAAGAGATTTACAATGTTAGATACAAGAATGCTCATACCATGCATGAGAAATTTGGCCAGAAGGTCTTCCCCATCAATCGCTTTACTCGAACTTGTGGCCCAAAGAGCTTTAATAACTTCTCCAAGAGAGGGGCCTTTTCAAGGAGGGTGTGTCAAATGTTCGAAGGAAGTGTGGAGGATTAAGCTAAGCTTGCACCTCTTTGATGCAAGAAAGCCACGTTTCTGATATTGGAGAAAATGTAGATATTTCTTTCATGTGGATGGCATGAAAGGGTGTCATGACTAAGGACCAAATGAAGATATTAATGACATCTTATATTCTTCATCAAACTAGTAGTTCATGGGGTAGATATGAGGGGAATGGACATGTTTGTTGTGATGTCCCAAATTTAATATCTGGCTGTGATTGTTTTAAGGGAAGAAAAGAGGGTAATAGGAAATAAAAGATGAGAAAGACAAAGGGTGAAGACACTGACATACTAGACATCAAAGTGAATCGAGGTAGGTAGGTAATTAAGTCTTATATAGGGTCTATCTTTCTATAAATTGTAAAATTATGGACAAAATTCTCCCCCCAATAAATTTCTTAAATCACAAATTTTATTCTTAGATATTTTCCCAATTTTTACATGTAAGATGTTAAATTTTAATCATGTTTGCCTGAAATATTTAGAATTATATTTAGATTATTTTTATTAGAACCTTCATCTAGTATTTATTATTTATGTATGAGAAAGAAAGGTTTGCCACCTATTTATACCCACGAGGATCTGTCCTTAAACTTCTCATTTCAAACGCATTCAAATCTTTATAAACAAGTATGGATTTATCAAGATATTTTTCAACTTGTACTCTTCTGTGTAGCAGTGATTTTCTGCTATTTGGATTGCAACTTATTTGCAATTTTTGTAGAAAGCTGTTCTTTTAAACAAATGTCTGATCATAAAAATGACTTTTGTAAATGTATTGAAGCAAGATAGTCTAAAAATTTCAAATGCAGTAGTTGCATTTTTGGTTAATTCATCCCTATGTACTATAGGCTTGTGTTTATAGAAATAACTTCCTTCAAATTTCTTGTGTTCATTTCTAAAACTCGTTGTACTTTAAATGAATTCTGTTTGCTCATCTTTATTCTAAAGGGAAAGCACAATTTTTAATATAGATTTGTATGTAATCCGTCCTTTGAAAAAGGTTAGTAATTTTAGTAGAGATTTTAGGTGCTTCTAAACTAGTATTTTTAGGTAGTGTCTCATTTGTTTGTTCTTCTTTGGCTGATTCTCATGTCCAAACTCATGCATTGTAGTCTAATGGTGATTTCTCATCATTTTGCATATGATACAGTGAAGAAGTTCTTGACCCCCAAACCAGGAGAGCCACCCCTTATTCCTTTTTCTGTCTCCTTTGTTGCTGGAGCATCTGCAGTAGTCTGCTCTACATTATTTACATATCCTCTAGAGTTGTTGAAGACTCGAATGACCATTTAGGTATCTTCATTATGACATTTTGATTTAGGATGAATACTGAATTTTAAGTATCTTGAAGTATGTTTTGTATGCTCTGGTCACTAAAAAATTAGACTGTACCATTTCCCACCAAGTGTATTGGATGAATACCCATGAAGACAGATACCTTCATGCCTATTCTCAAAACATTGTTGTCCTCGATACTATTGTCATGAGAGCTCTCTGCATCTCAGAAATTAACTGTTTAAATAGTAAAAATCCCCATCTTAGAAGAGCCCTCCTGTCTAATGTCTACTCCAATGCTCAAATGTAAAGAGCATTCCAGAAATCCATCTATCCTATATTGCACCCTTGATGCAAATCCCAAACTGCTATCATGCAAGCCTATCTACCCTTTATGCAAGGAGTCACAGACAAAATATCCAAAATTGAAAATTCACAAAAAAAAGATCTAAACCATTTATAAACCCCACATAATGCTCAGGAATATCTTAAAAAGTGTGAAAGAGAAATATGAGCCTTTTCTTAACCAAGGTGTTTATGAAATTCCATATGTGGTGTTTTATACATTGGCCGAACTAGTTAAACCATTAAAGCAGATAGTCACAGAACATATCGTGGATACTAATCATGAATCATAACTAGATCTCCAAATCTGCAAAACCAAGAAGCATTATTTTGTTGAATAAAATAAATATTTTTCCCAAACCCAACATTTCTTTACTAGACCCATTAGAGAAGTGATTGAACTTGAATTAATAAAACCCGTTTAACATCACTCGGAAAGATGTCTACAATCTGAGCCAATCTTGGCAATCTATCATTCAGTGTCTCTGTACCCTTTTCCTAGAGCTTAACCCCGTATTCTTTTCTTTGCTCGCCCTCTTCTTTATTGTTTTATGGTTCTTTTCCCTCTTTCCTCTCCCTATGTTTCAATCTATTATCTTCCATTGGACTCTTGATTGCTCTCTATGCCAATTCTTTCTTTGAGATTTTAATTTCTTTTCAATTTGACCTTCCTCATCCTTTCTATTGATTTTATTTAGTTCCATATTTTATTTTATTCATTAGCTCACTTAATTATCATTTTATAATTAATTGAGTTCCTTTATTTTCTCCTCTTCCTTTCAACTTCATCTCTTTATTTTATTCTTTTCATTTGACTGATTTAGTATTATTCTTTCGTTCACTTTATTAATTATTTTCAAATTAATTGATTTTCTCCTCTCATTGGGAACTTTTTCTTTTGTTCCATTCATTGAATTTTATTTTTTATTTTTTATTAATCATTATAATCAATTGTTCTCTTGTCTTTCTTCTTCCGGTTACCCTAGTTATTCCTATATATATATTCAGTGCTTTTCTCTCAGTTATGAAATTATTCTACGTTACTTCCGCTGTTCCTCCCGATGATCAGTACAATGTTCACTCGATAAATTGGGTACTAATTAAAATATAAATATACCATACACTTTTTCCCAAACTGTTTCCTATGATATTTTCTGTGTAGCATTGAAAAAGTTTTACATGCAAATCTGTGTCTTAGAATAAGATTTAGAAGTTCCTTTTAAATCTAAGTGTAAACGCAAGTAACTTTGGTTTTCCTTATTTATGGTTGCAGAGAGGCATCTATGATAATCTTGTAGATGCATTTATTAAAATCATTCAGGGATAAGGTCCCTAGGAACTTTAGAGGGGTCTCACACCAAGTTTGATAAGTGTTGTTCCTTATGCTGCAACAAACTATTTTGCCTATGAAACGTTACAAAAACTTTATAGGAAACTTTATAAAGAACAACAAATAGGATCTAGCAACCCTTTTTATTGGATCTATAGTAGGTTCTATTGCAAGTAGTGCCACCTTTCCTCTAGAAGTTGCAAGAAAACAAATGCAAGTAGGTGCTCTCAGTGGAAGACATGTATATAATAGTCTATTCCATACATTATCTAGTATACTTAAAAAAAAGGTATGCCTTGTCTATACAAGGGCTTAGGTCCAAGCTCCAAGTAGTGCCACCTTTCCTTATTGAAGAAGATAACTGAAACATTTCTTATAGTTGGATGCAAAGCTTCCTAATGTTGTTCAGCTCTAGCTGCACATAATAAAATTGGAATTTGTCAAGTTGCAATAGCCAAGCAAAAGCAGTTCATACCTTTGTTTCAGACATAGCTACATTGCCACTTCGGTTGTTCAGGAGTTAATATTACTCATTTGTGAATTCCATATGCTTTGCTTGAGAGAACTCTTCAATTTTTTATAAGCTTGTCCTATAGTGGAGGAGTTTTAGGAGATTTGTTGCCCTGGGAAATTTCATTCTCTAAATGAGTATGGTAGCCAGGTATTGAGTTTTGTTGTAAGGGTTACACCTGATAGGTGTGAGCTGGATTTTTTTCTAACATAAATGCAAATAAATTTCTGGCTTGGTCATAAAAAACTAGAGATTAAATGCTATAACAAGGTTATAGAGCTTTTGGTTACAGATTGACGACTGGAATCACTGTGTCATTTCCAGTGGTCACCTTAGAGTTGTTGTTTATTTGAGGAGCAATCTTGTGTTATACGTAGAGGGAAAGCAATTCTTTCCTTTTGTTGTTTGCATGTATCATTATAGATCTCCTTTCAAGGATTTAAATCCAATTTTTTTATTCTAGTGTTGGAGATGTGAGAAATAGGACAAGGAATTGATCACTTTTCCTTATCAGGATAAGCAATGCGAAATCCATGGTATTAGGGATTTATATATTTTCATTTGAGGCAATAGTTTGCAATAAAAATCAGGAAGGAACAATAGCCCTTTATTGTAATAGAGAAAATTGGAAGTTGAAATAATGCTTGGAGCAAAAATTTAATTATATAGATTCCTTAGACACTACCCATTTTGGAGTGCTCCCTGAAATTATTTGACCTCTAGCACCTGAATCAAAAACTTAATCTAATGTCTTCTTTCCAATATAAATAATGATTGTTGTTTGTGATTTGCTTCAGTTTTGTTGAACCATTGTTCTTAAGGAATGGGAAGAACAATAATAATATTGGCATCAATGCGAGATTATGAATTACAGTTTTTACAGTTTTAAGGAAAAGCAAATAAGGGTGTAATCATTAACGAGTACGAATTATAGATCACAATAATGAATCACTATAAGGAATCGATTCTCAAACATTTATGTGCCATGTGATAATGTTGTTGACAAGGAGAATGCTCTCCCTTAGCTACAACAAAGAATGCCCTCCACATCACATTAAGTGTGTTAGGATCTAATCATATTTTTGGTAATAATGAAACAAAGTCAAAAGTTTTTACCGTTAATCCAAGAAATATATATATTCTTAGATAATACTGTAGTGAACATATAATACCAATCAAGATATAGTGATATTTAAAATTGAACTATAAATTGACTACAACTCATAAGACTTGAAATAATGAGATAAGGTAATGGATAGTGGACTGGCGAATGAGTTCTATTTTAAAATAAGAATTAAAAGAGGATATTATAAAGGAAAACATGTATTGGATTAACTAATTTATGAGTGGATGGAGATTCAGTTTCTATGATAATCGTACTCGAGCAATGCCTAGGACTTAATAGCACGTTAAGGGACAAGAATGTGATAGTTTAACAAAGAAAGATATAGAGTCTAGAGAGGTCAAGAATCATACGTGTGTAATAGTGTAACTATGAAATATCACAAAGTATATTGTGAGGAAATAAAACCTTAAGTCCTGATGCAGTGTAGATTTTGAATGGACCATTATACTCAAGTTTTTTAACATAGAGGTGCTAGATAAGTTAGATGTGACACCATGGTGTTACATGCGTAGATGATGAATGAGATGTTTGCGCATTGCGTCAAAAGTGCTTCTGCCCCAAGGAAGCGACAAGAAGGAATTTTGATGTCTGACATTACAACTCTAACTTATAGTCTGTAAATAGGTGATGTAGTTAAGTCAGACAATGAACCACATGTCTTTTCATCTATGTCATAACGTACGTAATATTGTTCTAGCCTCTAGGTATCTTCAGCATGGTTGGTTTGAAAATTCATCCATTGAAATGCTATTTTAAGTCCCAATGATAGGAAGCTTCTCAAGGGAAATATCTTGATCTACTATAAAATATCGTGTACCCTTCCTTTGGGTTCTATAACATGAAACCATAGATGAAACTTTAAACCACGGGAATTGTAAGGCAGTGTGTTCATGTTGGATGCAGTAAGTAGATGAATTTTGTTCCATTATTTGTTTTTTCTCATGTACAAATGGAGATTGCAACACTGTCAATGTATTAAAGATATCTATTATTGAGTTTTGCAGCTAGCATTGTGTGTTGGAAAGGAAGAAGCAAAACTTCTAGTCACGCCTCTAGAAATATCCTATGATTTAGCACAACATGTTGCATTAGAGTGTTCTAAGGAACTTGATTTGAATTCATCATCGGTTCAAGTAATGGAGGGGACTTCAAGCATTGAAATTGTTTTGCCTCCTCACCATGAAAACATGAGCAGTTCCAGGGCACAAGATATAGTGACGACAACAAATTCAGTGCCAGATCATTTTCTTCTTCCAAACTTAAATATATCCCTGTCAATCGAAGAATCATCTGATAACAGTTTAGGTGGTTGTATCGAACAAGTACTTCATCTGAACAAGGCTGGAGCTTCTGCTGTGGCAAGGAAACTTAGATTGGAGTGCCTTCGAGGAAAATTCTCACAAATTGGCAAGGGTAAATTTAGATGACACCTCGTAAGGTTCAATTGATTTTCCAGTCTCAGTGAAACGGTTCAAGAAAAGGAAGACAATTGTACACAATTATTTGGCGTTGGGAAAGATTTAGCAAGTGTATATATGTTCTTCCTCTTCACCGGTGGAAGGTAGTTTGGTCGCTTTATTGGTTCGTTAAAGTCTGGCTTTGATAGGCAAACCCAAATATATTTTATGGAGTAACCCATAATTCAATACTGTTAGATTGAGGTTGCAATATGATGGAATCTCCAAAGAATATAGATGAGATTTTCTCGTTTGTGTTGGGTATTAGTTGATGTTGTATGTAGAATTCTTTCGGGTAACAAACTGATTAACTTTATTATTATTTTTTATCTACACAGAGTCAGTATATTCCGGGGTTTATGAGGAAAATATCATTCAAACAGTTCTGGTATATCCCTCCCTCGTCAAAGCCGACTTTCACTGTATAATGTGATGTTATTTGAAAGCCCTATTTGCTATTTTGTAAAACTGTTAAGTTCTCTAAACTTGTTATCTATTCTAAGTTGGCATATTCTCTAACTTTTGATAAATTAAAGTGTTCCATTTTTTGTGGTATTAATTGCAATCTTGTATTACCTCATTTTAATGTTTTATTTTTTGTCTTATTTTACCCTCTAACAACCACCTTATCGACGTATTATTGCACCTCCTCAGGCAATTGCTAATATTAACATTGACAAACTTTGGCGCCTATTTCAACTCAAGACGATATCAATCCCCACCGACCAAAAAAGGATTTTCCATGTCTCTATCATTTTTGGTCATTTCCACCCACCACTCTTAGTCATTCAACTTAATACATGCCCACGAGAGCCTTTTGACTAACCAAAAAGATAATAGAAACAATGTCAGATTCCCTCCTTTGATAATGTCCAAATTTGTAACTGATGTAGCATGCAAAAAAGATGCCACGTCATTAAGTTCCTTGCTTTGTCATTCACTATGTGATATTGTGAAACGCGGAGATATATTCAATGTTCATGGTAAAAATACCGATATTTAATTCTATGCAGGACATTTAAAAAACCGAAAGATCTCTTGAAATAATTATTAAGTGAAAATAGTTGGGCCATCGCGTGTCTTCCAGGCTGGCCACTGACACGTCAGATGGGCGGTGAGGGTAAGCGGCGTGCAGTGCAGGTGGGGCGCATTAGCCTTTCTAGCTCGATTTTAGTCATGTGAGTTTTTTTTTTTTCAATATTAAAAACATTTATATTATAATTCAGCTTTAAATAAAAATTATGTGACTCGATTTTAGTCATGTGATATTTGAAAACAGCAAAAACATAAAATCTTTAGCTTTTTTATTCCATCACTCCATTGATACACTCAAATCTTTGAAAATTACAAAGATATCCATTCCTTTTCTATTAAATATGAAAATGTAATCTAGAGTAGTATTCATTGTAACAAAAAGCTCTCAACTAGTAATTTCTCACTAAATTGTTGTGACCTTACGTTTGCAGCCATAAAATCTCAACAAGAGATGATTGCTTTTCGTTGTATGCTTTGCTTTTTGTTGTTGTGACCTTACCATTAACAATTTATTTGTATCATCTTCTTTCTAGCCTTTCATCAACTTTAAGAGTCCATTTGTAATTGAGACTTTTAGACAGCATTGTCACCTTCTAACCTGTTGAACTAAACTACTAGAACAATTATGTACCAAGTTTCTACCTTATTGTCTTTGCACATTATACAACCAATCCATCATTGACAATTTATTTGTAGCATCTTTTTTGCGACCTCTCATCAACCTCAAGACTCATATTTGTAATTGAGACTTTTAAATGATATCATTGCCTTCCCACCCACTGAACTAAACTATGACAACAATTATATGCCAAGTGTTTACCCTATTGTCTTATTTTATAACATGTAGTTGTTTCTAAAACCATTTACAAAGCTTAGTTGTTACCAAAGTGATGAATCTCTCACTATTTACTAGGGATGCTCTCCTTTATTTGCTTGGTGCTTCATTATTCCTTCATTACTCCTTGCTTCTAGCGTTATTCAAATTTCAATAACCAAGGAGCAAACATCTCCGTGATAGGTCAGATTGATCCACATATTGAGAAGTTTGAAGGAGGATGAGTTGTGCTTAATATGATGTATGACAAGATTCCATGCATCCTTTAGCTTGAAACTATTATCACTATTTAGATTATTATCGAATCTTTTGATCTCCAAGGCTTCTCTAATTTTACGTTTGTAGTAATGTGATATTTTTGCTAATGCTTTTGAATCTTCAAGACATGTGGTGCTTGCAAGTGAGGGAGTGTTTGGCAATAGCGTATTTTTTTTATTCTCCCATGTTGCATATTTGCACTATGCCCTTTAATCTAGTTTTGATTGAGCGCCTTGTTTCGCCAATGTATAGTTTTCCACAAGAGCATGGAATCCCATAAACTCCTTTATGAATTCTTGGTTCAATGGGGTCTTTTGCAAAGTCTATCATATTCTATATAGAGTTTAGAGGAGAAAATGAAACCTTTATATATTTCTTTTACCTAGGATCTTGGCAATTTTGTCTGTAGTACCCTCGTGAGTACCCTTTATGTAAGGAAGAGTATAACCCTTGGACTATCACTCCAGTTTATGTCTCTTTTTCTTTTTCTTCTTTTTCATGCTCCCTTAATTGCTTCAATAATATCCTTTTCCTTTTATCCATTACTCATAAGAAATTCTTTTAATTAGTTAATTTCATGGTATAAATGCTCCTTGTTTGAAACTCTTATAGCCCAGGTAGCCAAAGTGTTGATAATACTAATCTTTTGTGTTGGATGGTGATGTGACTTGGAATGCAAGTATCTATCAATGTGAATGTATTTTCTATAGACTTGGTGTGCTATGGATCATATTTTGCTTCTTTGTGGTGAGCGCATCTAAGAAAGGAAGGCATATGTTCTCTTTTTCCATGGTAAATTTTATGCTTTCGAATTGGTTGTTGAGATGGTTCATGAATTCCTCCAATTTGTTTTCTCATTATTAGACTCAATATTTATATATGAATACATAACAACAAAACCATTGGCAAATACCATGGGTCAAAAAAATACGAAGGACCAAAAATGGTCAAATGACTACTTAACTAACTAATAAATGCTCAAGTGACCATTGAGATTACTATTCTTAAAAAATCCCCTTAATCTCAACTAGTAGAATATCTTCAGCACTATCAATGCCTAAGTGCTCTCTCTGATATTCAAATGCATCTATTCCCAATGGTTTGGTGAACATGTCAGTCAATTGCTCCTTAGAGCCACAAAATTGTAATGTAATATCTCCATTATTGACTAACTCACGATTGAAATGATAGCGAGTGTCAATATTGTTTGCTCTTTCTATGAAAGATGGGATTATACAACTTGTAAACCTTGTGTTGTTCATTGTAACTAGTGAAAATGCATTGCTCACTCTTCTTATCTAGCTTTCTTCTAAGTTCATCAGCTACATGAGAAAATGAAATATAACCAAAAAATATCAGATGTGCAACACTAGTCTTAGTGCCACTCCATTCTTCTTCATGAATCTTGTCATGGACACTCACTGTGGGTGATTTGTTGAGCAAGTAGACGGAGCATGCAATAGCTTCAGCCTAATACTCATTTGATAGATTCTTGTGTGACAACATGCTACGGGACATGTTCATGATGGATCGGTTCTTTCATTCAGCAACTCCATTATGTCGTGGAGTGTATCTGGTGGTGAACCATCTCTGGATGCCATGTTACTTACACAAATTTGTAAACTCGTGTGAATCATATTCACCTCCACCATCTGACCTAAGCACTTTAATGAAATTTCTAGACTACTTCTCAATAAGGAACCTGAACTATTTGAACCTGGAGAAGGTATTTGATTTGTTCTTGAGGAAATAAACCCATATTTTCCTACTAACATTATCAATAAATGCCAGAAAATAAAATCTACCTCCTATGGATTTGGTTTGCAACTTTGCATGGGTCCATAGAGGTTTTTAAGAACTATCTCGATATGTTCTTTGGCTTGATATGTGGAAATGGGAAATCTGTCCCTTTGATGTTTCCCAATGATGCAATCCTCACATGAACTGGATTGTTCATGAATAAATGGTAACCCCTTGACAATGGATTGCTTATGCAAAAGATTGAGACTTTTAAAAGGAAGATTGAGATTCAATTGTGGTACATAGAAAACCTGATGAATAAAATTCTTTTCATTCTTCTTTGTAAGTATAGGAACAATACCTTTTCCTTTTGCTGGAACCAAGAAGTCATCTCCTAACTTGATATTCGTGACAACAGAAGAATCTAAACTAAAGAAAAAAGACTTGTTAACCGTTATGTGATTGTTGCAATCGCTATCTAGTAGCCATAAATATGAGCTGCAATGTTCTTCAGTTGCTTGATAGGAGAGGAACATAACCTTTGATGAGCCTTCTTCTTCTTTAGAGACATTGGTTCTGCCATTGTTCTGGTCTACTTGCTTCTTTCTGCATTCTCATTCATAGTGGCCACACTTCTTGCATTAGTTACACTAAATATTAGACTTGCTAGTCCATCTCTTGCCTCTCCCCCTCCGACCTTGAGAGTTGTGAGAGTGCTCTGAGTGATATGAATGTTCACGACTGGTTTTGTCCACTGTCTCAGGACCCTTGACCTCTTCTTCCTCTCCCTTGTCCTCCTATGACTCGACCTCTACTGAGTGAAGCTTGGGTGCTGAAATCATTGGTTAACAACTCTTGTTCTTGATCTAGTCGAGCTTCATGAGATATAAGGGATCCCATTAATTTTTCTAGGGTAATCTGAGACAATTTTTTTGCTAAGTTTTATGGCAATCACTACCATAGCAAATTTCTTGGTGAGACACCTTAGAATCTTATGAATAACTACCTTTTGTTCTAGATGTTCTCCATAGTTTTGAAATTGGGTTAACATGCTCGGAGCCCTAGTCATAAATTGATCTACAATTTGTGTTTCCTTCATTTTCAAACTTTCAAACTAAAGTTGAAGGGTTTGCAATATCACCATTTTTACTCAGTCTGTTCCCTTGTAGGCGAATGCGATCATATTCCAAGCTTGATGTGCACTGGTAGCTCTTGAGATTCACGCAAAAATGGACTCCTTAATGCATCATTGGATAAGCCATTTGGATGTGAGATCTCAATCTCGATAAGCTTCTAGGACATTCTTTTAGGCGTTATTCATTGTGGCCTTGAACTCAGCTTCAACCATATCCGAACATTTGTTCAATTGGAGAAACACCTTCATCGTGATAGACCAAAACTCATAGTTGGTACCAGTCAGTTCGGGTCCAGAGATCTGCTTCAGATTTGAGGCGCTTGTGCTAGTAGTATCCATTTTCTTATGACTATTTGCTCGATCAAACTGGATCTGGAGATTTGATAGAATATTTGGTCCTTTAACTCTGTGACGTAGCTTGTATAGCTAGCAAAGGGCATTAGCAGGGTGTGTCGGTTAAAAAGTTTTTAAGTGAAGAGTGGCCGATGGACTTTTCCTTTGGACAAGGTGTGTCATTGACACTCTCTTTCTTAATACAAAGTGCGTCACTGATGCACTTTTCCTTTGGACAAGGTGTGTTAGTGGTGTCAGTGACACACTTTTTCTTCATGCAAGGTGCGTCACCGACACACTTTTCCTTCAGATAAGGTGCGTCACCGATGCACTTTCCCTTCGGGCAGGGTGCGTCAGTGGGTCAGTGACACACTTTTCCTTCAGGCAGGGTGTGTGAGCACTTCAAGAGAGAAGAAAAAAGAATACACCTGATTTGGCTTCAATCACACCTTTCGTGTGTGTGTGTTTTCCACTACGTGAAAAGGATTACCCAAGACAAAAGGAATGGATCAGTCCATACACTCTGATACCATGTCGACAATTAAATAAAAGAAGCAGAAGATGATGGAACACCAGTGGGCATATTGATTTCCTTTTCATTATTAGACTCAAGTATTTATAGGACTACATAACAACAAAACCATGGGTCAAAAAAATACTATGGACCAGAAATGCTCAAACAACTACTTAACTAATTAACTAATAAATGCTCAAGTGACTGTTGATATTACTATTCTTAACATAAATGTCATCAACTAATCTAATCCACCACTTAGGCTTATGTGAAGAAGAGTCCAATGGTGAAAGCTCTGAGCCCATTGCAATCCCTCTATTTGTTCGTATATTTTACCAAGGAAGCTAAAGTATGTTGATTTCAGACATATCATTAAATGTTATTAATTTAAATGGTTTAACTACATTTAATTAAAATGATTTAACTATAGTTAGATAATAATTTTTGATGTGTGGTAACACAACTAGCATCTTAATGGTGCACAAATAATTCACTTGTGCACGTGTATAATACTATTTTCTTAGAACCCTAGAATTTGATCCCAAAACTTATGACTTGCACAAAGTCACTTGAGCTAAAGCAAACTCACTAATATTTTTATACTAGCATTTGCACCGAGAGGGTAAAAATATCGTGTCTTTTTGCAATTGAACCTTTTCACAATTGAGTATTGCTGCAACTTGTTTTTTTGGTTTTGTGGATAACGGAAGGGTTCTTTTTTATTTTATATACGTTTGCATTTCCGCAACCCGAATTCTGCAACCATAAATAGGATTGCACAAGTCCTTTTTTGGGGGGGTTATTGGAAATCAATTTCCCGCAATTGGGGTCCTTTTATGTTTTCGGTTCCACCTTTTGCATTCCGCAATGTAGATTGTGAAAAGTAGAAAAAGTTGTTTTTCATTTTTTTTTCCTTTTTCAGTTCTGCAAGTCGCCTATCTGCAACCCACAATCCAAAAATGTCTCTTAGATTGTAGATTGTGGAACTTTAAAACTTTTTTCCTGATCGCTAATATCATCCTGCATTCTGCAACCCGCAAATGTGGATTGCGGATTATAGAAATCAGAAGATATATATATTTTTGGTTGTTTATCATCTCCACATTTTAGTAAAAATGCTACCAGGAGGTGCAAAAGAACGCTGAGAGGGTAAAAATATTGAAAGTGAAAATGTATTTTCCACAAAAAACTCTTCGCAACAAATCTTTCCGCGTTCATATTTTTGAGTCGACATTTCTGCAATTTGTGGGAACTAGGCTTCTTTCACAATTGCGGGTTGCGGATTGCAGATGTGTACTTTGACGTTTCTCTAAAATCCTTTCCGCAACCAAAAACTCCTTCCTTCCGCAATTGCGAATTGCGGGTATGCATTTTGAATTTTCTAAAAAATTGCTTCAGCAATTATCTTTCTGCATTTACCTTTCCTCAATCACCTTTCCACGTTTACCTTTTCGCAATTACTTTTTTGCAAATAGCTTTCCGCAATTACCTTTACGCAATCACTTTTCCGGAATTACCGTTTTGCAATTGCGGATTGCAGATTGCGGGTGTTATATCCCAAATTGACACATCTCTTCCTGTGACCACTTTTCCATGATTCCATCGCATGTTGACACTTTCATGACAATAGTTCATGAAAGTCACTGAAAAAACACCTAACTTGGAGGAACCATATACGAAGTTCTGTAATTTTGTTTGACCTCTTCTCTACATCGTTGGAAAGGTATTTGAGTCAAATAAAACTTTTCAGAAGACACCAAAGTCTGAAAATGCCAAAAAGTGCCATAAAAGTTATAGTGTTTGATGTATACGCGAGTTTCCTTAAAGAAACTCGTGTATTCCACTTTTTATACATGACTTGTTCTACATAATACCCGTGTATTCCAGAATTTGCGACTATTTCCATTGCAACCCACGTATCATACACAATTTTTGTGACTACAACCCACATATATCACTTGTATACGCGACTATTGTCTTTGCAACTCGCACATTTTTCCTATAGATGTCAAAAAAAGATGTTTCTCGAATTTTGGGTAGTTTGGGTGATTATGCAACTGACTCCTTCGGTTGCAACTACTTTTGTGTTCAACCCTATCTCTTCAGAAGCATATAAATAGAGGTAGGGAGGTCCATGAGAGGGGAATGGAACTTTTTCATTGTCATGCTGGAGGAATTGGGACTCTCTTTTCCCCCACCTTTTCCCTAGAAGCTTTCTCCTTGTGTTGTAGATCTTGGAGGCTGGGTTTCTTGGAGAAGAGAAGCAGCAGAATGAGATCAAGGTTTCATAAGGTGCCCAACTTGAAGAGAAGGTATATTTGTACTTCCTTTCATGATTAATGAAGATGTGTTGTCCTTCTTCTTTCCAAATCACTGTTTAATGTGTGATTGAATCTTTGTTTATGATCAGATGTTTATGTTAATCATATTAGTATTTCATATTACTTTGATGATCATTGTTTTACATGTGGTCATATTGGTTTGAGGAAGGTATAATTCATTTTGCAGGTCTCTTGGAGCAAGAGGAGCAAGAAGAGGAGCAACATTTTTTTTGCGGACAATTCATTTATTTTTATTTTTATTGTTTTGTTAGGTAGGAACATTAAACATCTCCCCCATATTGTGTTGTTTTTTTTACCTACATTTATTTTGCGGATAATTAAATATTTAATTCTTTATTGTTTTTTAGGTATGAACATTACAACATATCCCTCATATTAGTTTGTTTTTGTGGCAAACATTTATTTTGGTGGATAATTAAAACTTTTATTTTTTATTATTTTGTTAGTAACAAACATTACAAGATGGAAAAAAAGTTCCAAGATCTCCCTCATACTGGGGTGTAGAGTGCCTCTCGACACAACCAATCCAACTAAACAAACACTATAATATGAACTTAGGAAAAAGAAAGGGCACACTCTATCCATTGAAAAACCTAACTTGATATGAGGAGGTTCATATTTGAATTTCTTGGCAATTTTTCCCTATGATTCATTACTTTGGAGTTTGTTGAAATTTACATAAATTCATATTTTCTTTTGTTGTTTGCATGTCATCCATCAATTATGCAAATGCCTTGTAATTAAACGTTCATTAAAGTCTAGATTTAATTGTTACGTGTTTTAAAATCATGTTTTGAAGTGTAGAATTGTGTACATTACAATATCTCTTATAAATTTGCATACATGGCATTCTTCATCAATTTTTTATTTACCTCTATATAAAATGCAATCATTATTACAAGCATGATTTTTCTTATATTCAATCCTAAAAAGACCAACAATTAATGTGCTTCTCTACATGTTAATGGATTAACTTCACAAATATGTTATCTTTTAGTGCCTTCTAAGGTTGTCAAACATTAATTCAAATAAATATTTGAATTAAGATAAATATGCTTAATGTTTCATTTAATGGCATTGTTTATATATCATATATGTCAATTTAAGATCCATTAAAATAAACGAATATTTAACAATTTAATAGATATGTTTATACTAATTAGGTACAACGATTGAGAATGAAAATGTAAAAATATAATTCAACTTGCTTTAGTAGAGTAGTTAATGTCTTTTGTACCAGATAATGACTTGATTTCTTGTGCTTGTAATATTAATGCACATGAAAGTTTTTATGTGTCCACTTGCATCTATTTGAAGACGCCTATCTTTGTTGTTAACTTGATTGAGTCATTAGCCCCAAGGGTTAGCTTAATTGGTAAGATGTGCACACACTCTTTTGGTTCGGGGGGAGGTCATGGGTTCGAGCCTTGAGTCCTCTGGGGTTAGGCCTTCTGCTAGGATGGCCGACGGTTTACCACCTCTGCCATCCAAACATGTGGGGAAGTATTGCTGGGTTTCCCGTGGATCTTTCCATTTGAAAAAAACAAAAACAAAACAAAACAAAACAAAACTTGATTGAGTCATTAAAGTTTATGTCATCGCCTTTATGTTTAGGGAAACCTTAAATCATGAACTATATCTTTAGTACAACGTTGGCAATGATTAATTTTTTTTGGATAATTTAAAACAACAACCATGTCAGAACACACAACCTTTAACACAGAAACACACAACCCAAAGATTTAAGAAGATAGGCAAATACTCACTCAACCAATTTCATTAAAATTTAGAAAATATAAAATTATAGTTACATTATACTACACTTACCTTGATGATGGGTTTTTGCAAATAGCTTCCATGGCCAACTTCATAAGATAGGGGTGTAAATTCATGTGGATCTAATGCATTCTCTATACTTTTATAAGCATCTATCTATTATGTTAGATGCCTCATAAGATAGGGGTGTAAACTCATGTGGATCTAATGCATTCTACTTTTATAAGCATCTATGTATTATGTTGGATGCCTCTCTTCCAACCATTGAGTGTGTTTTCTAGTGACAACATTTTAATGCTATATTTATTTTTGTATGCCGGTCAATTGTACTCAAATAATAATTTGTGTCATGTGTGGTCACACAACCACCATCTTAATGGTGCATAAATTACTCACTTGTATGTGTATACCACACAATTAGCATCTTAGTGGTGCAGGTTCATTCCCATGTGGATAGGAATTGATATTTTGTTTGTTAATCTAAATGTTAGATATATTTATATTTTTGTTAAATCATTAAATGTTTTTTTATTAAAATGATTTAATAACTTTTTATATTAATAAAATTAATATTTATGTGGATACTACAACATTAATTTAAATAAAATTAATATTTATGTGGATACTACAACATTAATTTAAGTGTAACCATGGTCATCGTATATGCTTAAATGGATCTTGATTAAGATTTAAATAAGTTTTAGTCAAAGGGTGGTTAAAGAAACATGTAACAATTTGTTTTATTTTTTCATATCAGTTTTTTTTTTTGGTTTATTAAATAGTATTTGTTTTATGTTTATTAAATGGATAGGCGTTTTTATTTGAGATTTGGGGTGGACTGCGAACTATGTTTTTTCATCTACAGGCTAGGATGAGACTGTAAGTGTAAGTATAATGTTGATATTGATTTTATGGAAGTTGTTCAAAATTCTAAATAAACAACTATAAAAAAAGGAATATAAAAAATAAGTGATAGTTGATAAATGGATAACAAGAAGAATGTCGGTGTTAACATGTAACTAGGCATGGATAAGTCATAATTGAACATGTTTAACTAAAAGAATACTAAGAATAACAAATAATTCCAAGTTATCCTCCATTCCATAACTATCTCTCAAGAATTGAACATGTTTAACTAGAAGAATACTAAGAATAAAAAAAAATTCCAAATTATTTTCCATTCCATAACTATCTGTCAACAATTTGAGCCCTCTCGATGTGATCTAGCCATGAACTATGTGGGTGTGCTAGTATTGACTCTAACAATGTAGTATGAATAATTATATAAAATTATATATTTTAAGCTTTATTTAATAGCTAGCTATTTTCATGATGGATTATAAATATTAATATTCACCGGAACCAATTTTGATGGCCAGTATTAATAATCAAGATACAAAATAAAGCTTTATTTTAAGAACAAATAACAAGCTCGATGGCTGGGCTTGTTTAGCACTGGAATTCCGACAATACAAGTGACTCGGGTGGGCTATTTATACTACAAATAAAGATCCGTCCGCGTGAACGAGAAAGGTATCAAAATGAGATCTCCGGCCGCCCTTCGGAATGTTAGCGGGGCCCACCTGGATTACACGACCGCCTGGAAGGTCAGGTCATCACTAGGTACCTCACCGCCCATTTGATGTGTCGGTGACCAGCGTGCAGGACACGTGGGTGACCCCACCGTTCGACTATTTTCCCTTGTTAAATATTCGATTAGTTTTATCAGTTTGTTTAGTGTCCTCACTCGTCCACGTAATAAAATATTTGCTTTTATTTGCAGAAATGAATCTCACATTTTCTAATGTGGCAGCTTTTTTAATGCCACATCACTTAGAAAATTTGAGTTGGATTTTGGGTCTTTGTCACGGAAGCGAATCTTACGTTGTTGCTGCTACGTTTAGGTTGGCCGAAAGTTCTCACGCGTGTCTTGGTTGTCGGATCTAATGTGTATCTGTGGAGCAAGATTGATTATTATTATTATTATAATATAAAGGTTATGTGATAATCTATTTTATTATTTTTTGTTTAGTCGAGAATTAGGTTGGCAGCTCTTATGTCTATTAATTGGAAAAAGATTGATTGTTTTAAAAGTGGGGTTTATCATTTGTTAAAGGATTATATTTATGTAGAAATATGTTAATATTTTTTATTTCATAAAATTAAAGATTTATATAATCTATTTAATTATTATATAAGAGATTAATAAGAGTAGCATGTCACTTACAAGAATTGAATCTAGTTGAGAAGGGTAATAATTATTCTTTCCATTTATGATAAAAAAAAAGATTGATTGTTATAATATAAAGGTTATGCGATGATTGACTTGTACAAAAACCAGCGTAGATCCAAATCCTAAGCTCTATCAAGCGCCCAGATGAATCAAATCTTTTGAGGTGCAAACCTCTTTTTAGGTATCCATTGGTTTGATTTAAACCAAAAGACACATCTTTTTATTTTGTTAGGAACGAACATTGCATCATTTCCCCACACATGGTTTTAAAGCCATATGCAAGGCCCTCCTACAATCATGGGCTGTTTAGGATGCCTTGCACATGGTCTTAAAACCATTTGCAAGGCCCTCCTAAACCATGTACAATAAAACCATGGGTTGTTTAGGAGGCCTTGCACATGGTTTAAAAACAATGTGCAAAGGCTACTAAACCATGTACAATAAAACCATGGGTTGTTTAGGAGGCCTTGCACATGGTTTAAAAACCATGTGCAAAGGCTACTAAACCATGTACAATAAAACCTTGGGTTGTTTAAAATGCTTTGCACATGGTTTTAAAACCATGTGCACATGTGCAAGGCCAACATTTTTTTGCGAATAATTCAATTTTGTGTTTTTTTCTTGATTGTTATAATATAAAGATTATGCGATGATTGACTTGTAAAAAATAAAATATGTTTATTTATTGATGGGGATTATCTATTCCTACTTGAAATAGGTATTGAAATTATGGGAATATACATATTTTAGCATTACAAATTTTTTTGAAAGGTATTTTAGAATTACAAACGTGCTAGATAGTGTGGCATTTCCTTTTAAGATAATATCAATTTTAATCTTCGATTATTATTAGTTCCACAATAGAAGATGCAAATACGGATATTGATAATGGCATTGAAACACTTACAAATTTTAACGAGCTAGTTTAAGAGTAACATAGAGCCAACATTCCTTTTGTTGGATATATCCCTTAAAATGATTGATTTTTCCATTGTGCATCCTTGAGAGAATTCATTAATATAATTGAATACATGTTCGATACCACGAATATTACAAATATTTTTTTGTGAATCTTCTAACAAGCTAGTCATCATAGTATTTTGGAATTGTATAGAGATTAACATCTTTTGTTTGAGCATATATATTAAAACACTGTGTAGGTGCAAATCATGATGACAAAGAAGGCCAAAATTTACTATTTTGAGTACTTTTGGGGGGATTTCGAAAATTTTGGAGGAGGTAGAAGTGTTGAGACCAAAAGAATTATGAACTCGAAGCCTAGTATCAGATAATGAAGAGGTTTTTTATTTTGAGGTACCTTCTGACCTTGGAATTTCCCATAATGGTTTTGAGTAGTCTTTCTATCATGGAATTCCTCCCTCTAAAGACGAGGAAATTGATCCATGTATCGAAGTAATATCGGAATATCTTTATCACGCTTTTTTCATAATTTAATTTGCAGTGACTATGAGAAAATTCATTTTCAAGTTTTAGTCCAACTTTAATTTTGGTTCTAGTTAGTCATCAAAATGTTATTTAAATATTTTATTCCATTTTTTTGTTATTTCCAATTTAACCATTTTCTAATAGAATGAACTAATGTTTTGACGTGATAATATGCTAATATGATTTGATCATGATTAGTAGTTAAATAACAATGTTAAAGAATAAAGACACCTCCAAGTAGGACGATAAATCAATAAAAGAAGAAGAAGGAAAATGGCGATGATGAAGATGAAGAAAATCAATATTCTCATAAATTAGTCTGAAGTCTCTAAATACCTGTTATAAATAATTATCTCAAGTTGAAGTTGGAAAAACGAGGCGTCATGTTTAAAACATGACAGAGATGACTCTTTTTCTAATGAAGAAGACGAGGACAAGGAGGGAGAGGAGAATGACGATGATTAAGTCGGCTTTCATTTCTTTAAAGCATATATTACTTATAACAATGGGATTTTGATCATGGTGCCCAGATGCACGACCGGGACAACAATTCAAATCAATGAATTGAGTATTGTTATGGCGGTAGCATTTTAAGAATGCTTAAAGCAAGAAATACACTACACACAGAGAAACATATATACACAGACAAAATGCAAGAATTTGAACCAATCTCTATTATTTCATCACTGTTGTATTATGCTCAATACTCTACTTGTATATTACAATAGTATACATGTTTATAAAGAGTATTGAGAACGCTTGGGTTCTCTTCCCGTTAAGTTCAGTTACAAGAAGTTGGAATGGTTCTGAAGTTCAACCATTATAGACAATTGGAAGACAAAGAGACAATCTGTCGTAGTTGTATCGATCGTCATTGTCAACTATGCATGTCGAGGTGTTGAACCTGTCGAGGTTCAGACTTGTCAAATTCGATGTTGAACTTGTTAGAATCGACAAATAATGCCAAATGTTGGGTGGCTCATTCACCCTTCCTTAAGAAACAATGGTCCCCATTCTTTGCTTGTTCAGATGAGGAAACTTGTTGGTGAGTTCAGTAGCAGAGTACCACTTTCCTTGTGTTGTGAGTTATTTGGATTTAGCCACCTGAAATAAGGGGATTGTGTTCGTCCTTGTATGGCGTATGCGTCATCCCACAATGATGTCACAAGGAAGAGGCTCCTAAATGTCTAGATGGATGCCTTCGGGTTTTGTTGTATGCAAGTTGTTCTATTCCAACAATGTTGCATGGTATGGTCGAAGTAGATCCACATTAAATAATGGATGCAGACCCAACCATGAAGGAATGTCGAGCTGAAAAGCATTTTCTCCAATCTGCTTAAGGATAATGTATGGACCATATTGCAAAGGCTTCATCTTTTTGTATGGACCAATGAATCATTCCTTCTTGACATGCAACTAGACCTGATCCCCAAGTTGAAATGAATGAGGAGTACAATGCTTATCGTGCCAAGCCTTATATTTCACATTAGCTCGTTGCAACATTTCCTATGCGTATTTCTGGATGTTGTAGATTTGGTCTCAAGACTTCAATGCTTTTTCAACTTCTCATCAGTCAGAATCGGTGTCGTTCAACTATGTTTATGAGCTGATCAAGTCGATGGGAACTACGGGTTGAAATCCATAACAAATATCAAATGGAATCTCGCGTAGAGTTGTGTTGAGCATGATTGTAACTGTGTTATATATATGTGAAACTTTCATCCCATGTTTAATGATGCTTGTGGTTGTACATGCATAGCAAGTGTACTACCAAGCGATTCACAACTTTCATTTGTTCATTTGTCTGAGGATGGAAAGATGTCGACAAAGAGAGTCTCGTTCAAGCTGTTACCAGAGAGTCTTCCAAAAGATGCTAACAAATTTGGCATCTTTGTCAGAAATGATGGTCATTGGAAGGCCGTAATGTTTCCAAACATGTTCAAAGAAGAGATGAGCAGTCTGTTGCATTGTTGTAGTCTTCTTGCATGCAATGAGAATAACCATCTTGTAAAATCTATCGACTACTACTAAGATAGCGTCATGTTGATGTTTGGTAGTAGGATATCCCGTCAATTAGTCCATAGAAATAGATTCCCATGGTCGACTAGGAACCGATAAAGGTGCGTACTGTCCTTGTCATTGATTAAATGGTTTAGAAACGACACAAACCACACATGATCGAATGTACCTGTTGATGTTGGATTTAAGTGAAGGATGATTAAAATAATTTTGGAGGATGGAAAGGGTCTTTTCTACTCCAAAGTGTCCTGCAGTATTGTTTAGTGCACATCCCAAATGAGCTTCTAATAGTGCTCACCTTTCGGTACACAAAGTTGTCCAAGATTGTATAGTAAGGTATCTTTCAGGAAGTACTCAGTAGTGGAGGGTGGGTCGGTTTGAAGCTATTGATAAATTACAGAAAATTTGTAGTCTACTGAATACAATTGAGGCCAAGTAGTGGTGTCATATCCCTACATACTCATCATTATTAAAAGTAGAGTAATGGGTGGTTGAATAAGACAATCAACTATGGAATTGGATTTACCTTTCTGATACTTAATTACCAATTAGAATTGTTGCAGCTAAGTAATCCACATGATTTGTCAAGTTGTTTATAACTTCGATTCTGACGGGTCAAAGTGTAAGGGATTGAGGTAAGTAAGGATGATTGTTTCCTTCCTAAGAATGTAATGTCTCCATTGATTAAGGGCTTGCACAATGTCATACAGTTCCTTTTCATACATTGAATACCTTCGGACAGTGTCATTCAAAGTTTCAGAATGAAAAGCGACCAGGTGACCACACTAAGTGATCATTGCACCTAAAGCATAGTCTGATGTGTATGTCTCAATCTCAAAAGGATGATGCAAATCAGGTAACACAAGTATTGCTATAGTGCAAATCTTGTGTTTGAGATTCCAGAAGATTTTTATTGTGTTGATGTCCATTTGAAGACAATTTTCTCATTTCCCTTAGTCAACTGATTCAAAGGACATGTTAAGTGACTGAAGTTGTCACATGCCCCAATTTGCAAAAAACAATTTTATAATATTTGAGGAACATTGTATTAAATTTTATGCTAAGTTGTAATTGATGACCCAATGGGGTCAAGAATATTTAATATAAATTCATAATATTTTATTTATAAATAAATAAATGAGGAGACAACAGCTTAGGGAAGCTATTAAAAGAGTGTTTACTGGTTAATTGGTGGAGGAGACTTGGTGGAGAGCAAACTGACAAGTGGCAGCATCCTCAAACCACTTCCAACTGTTGCAGGTGGAAACTTCCCTATATTTGTGGTCATGATTCCACAAGAAAGTGGATCAGAGCAGGTGGCTCATTAAATGAAAACTGACCCAGAAGACCTAGGCATGTCTATAAAATTTCCCATTGAAGAGAGCTGAGGCTACTCATTCTAGAGAAGTGATCATTTAGGGTGAATGAATTTACTCAAGAGAAATTCAATGGAGGGGATTTCTGGAGAGTGTTTGAGGGGTTAACTACTGAGATTAAACTAGTTATAGCTTCTAAGCTGAGGTTCATACTGCTTAAAGCATATTTTGATTACTGAGGTAATTGGATAGTCAGGTGACAGAGGTCTTACAGTTGCATTCTCCACCCACTTCTCAACCAAGAAAGCTAGGAACAAGCTCGGGAGTCCTGAGGAAGCGTTGTTTGAGTGCTCTCCAGGAGTTTGGTTGGGAGGAACAACCTCCTCAAGTTGTTGTCATCTTGTCCTCAACAAGTTCTATTTGATTTTATTGTCTTTAGTTAAATAATTCTTAGTTTTTCTACTACATGCATGTTAGTATTTTAGGGTTTATGAATGAAAAGTAACTGAGTAATGTTGGATTCAGTAAAATTATAGATTATAGTAGAAATAGAAATGATTATGTGAAAAGTGAAACAGATAAAATTAAAATTTCCAAGCTGTGTTTTTCCACACCTAAACTCAGGTCATACTTTAGCACAGCTAGATTGCTTAGGTGAATGAAATGATTCTTTTATTTGAATGTAAATAGTAGATAGATTTTACTTCATTGTTTATGAATTTTATTAAATAGTAGTGCTATGTACTGTCTGCATTTATTTACTTCAGCTAACTACATAGAAAAATAGGTATGAAAGAAAACAGTAAATATTATTATTATTCCAGTATTAGTATGTTGATAAAAATATAGATATTATAGTTAACAGAAGTAAAGTAAGTAAATTAACATCTAAAAACCATATGAAAAGGAAATTGTAAAACGGTTTATAAACATTAACATTCCAAACCAGTATGTGTTTTATCCAAGACCAAAGGATTCTTCTACAATCCTTTTTATATTACAAAAAATACTGAAAGTTAACAGTATCCTAGTTTTCGAGTAGTTTGCACTAAAACCCTAAGTATTCTCTTAACTAAAAACTAGAAGTAAAAACTGTAAAAATTGTTTAGAATTTCTTATTTTACAGAGCTAACATAAAAATATAACTGTAAGTCATATCATCATCCATTATTCTATTTTTTTTTTTAAACAGAGCTAAGAATGTTGTAAGTAAAAACAAGGACTTCATAAACTATAGGGTTATACAACATTTTCAACCCTTAAAAAGACGAGTTCTAGAAATTAAAATATCATCTCTTAAACAGTGCTTTAGAAATAATTAAAAATATAGAATATTAATAAAGACATTACATAGGTAAATCATGGATAGTTAAACCAGTAATTGTTAACCAATTTCCATATAAAATCCTTAATCAAAGGTAGGCTTATAGCCTGTAGAGTTGAAGGGTCCAAACCCAAGCATGTTAGTAAAACCGAATATACAAAAGTCTTTTATATTAAACTGTAAATAAGATACATTACTGACAGGAAAAGTAAAACCCAGTTCATTCTACAACTCGGCTGTTCCACAGTCTTCATTTCTTTAAATTCAAATGTAAAAAGGAAAATTGAAGCAACACGAGACAGCGGTCACTTAGCATCTCTGAGCTCATAGGTGGGCTCTTTATAAATCTTAAACAAAAATCATTTACATCGCTTAATCCGTAAGGATGAAACTGCATAACCAAAAACCACATATACATCACAGCTTCAAGAGCCTGTGTTACCCAACGAAGTATCGCAAGGGTTTTTAAAATAAAACATGGGTAATAATTAACAAACTAAAAATCATAACCAACAGAGAACCGAAGCCTTGTATCCACCCACAGGAACCACATCCAACAATCCAAACAGCATGCAGGGAGAACCCTCGATGAGACCGGGGCTTACCAAATGGAATCCCACGAAGATAACTAGTGCACGAGCTTGCATTCCACCCATAGCCTGGAGCTGGTAGCAAGAGACTGCAAAACACAAATTTAAACAATACTTAAACTTTGTTCTTAATTTAGTAAAACCCTAATATGGTAAATCGTTTTACAAGAGGAAATTGAGTAGGGTAAAATGTATACCTGTGAACAAGAAGAATTGAAGCCGAGAAGAAACAGCCACCCAGATCGAATGCACTGAACCTATAAGAAAGAAAACCCTTAAGCCAACTTTGTGACAGAGACAACAAAGAGATGGTCTCAAGTTCACGATGCCAAAGCAATGAACGAAAAGTCACAAGGGTAAGACCATTTACAGGCTTTGAGCCACTTGAAGAAACCATTAACCACTCTCACAGTTTTTTCCTTACTCATAAGAGAACATGAAAACCATAAACTATGATACAAGAATCACTTTACAAGTAATGCAGACTATAGTGCCAATGATCAAGGAGGTTGCAGGCCTCTCAAGGCCGCAAAGACTCATAACACAGCCAGCAGAAGGAAAAACCCTCGGACCAAAATGCAAAGGAGTAGGGTTACAACGTTTTAAGTCAACCAACGTATGGAAGACGCCTTGTCCACATGCCCTTCCAAAAATCTCAACAAGTGTGGGTCGGGTTCTAATGTCAGCACTGCAAAATAGATTTTTAAACTTATCATTGTCGATACCTTCAACCGTATGTTTTCCAATAATTAAATCATGCCATTGATCATAATAATCCAAGTTTTATGATTGCTAATAATATCAAACATGCCATCGAATATATCATGACTTGAAATCAGCATAGTATATGATCAAAACTTATAAGGTATGTTGCCACTAGTTTTGACTACATTATAGTAGTAGATAGGTACGTAAAACTACCTTAAGTTACAAGTTAGGATAGTTGTTATAGCTTAATATTGATGGATTATAAATCAATATAGTATTATAACATTGCATTAATAATTGTATCATGGTTAAATATAAATACTATAAACATAGCTTGTCTACTAGTTGTTCAAGAAGATATTCATACTTACAACAAGTCAAACAAGTTTGGTATTGTGCTAAAACTAGTAAAGGAATATAGGGTATATATATGATTTTTTTTAAGTATGATAATTCTTAATAGACTGGAAAAGCCTTAAGCTTCTCCACATAAAAACTTGATGCTGATAAATGAGGGAGTCTTCAAGAAGATTGATGACTAACTTTATTTAAAGAGTTTCTCCTAAGAAGCTAATCACTCATTGTAAACTTTACCATCGAAAAACATAAGAATATGTTCATACATAAAGAGAAGTACACTTGAGTATTAAAGTAAAAATAGCAGTAAGATCACAAAACAATCGAAGTAATTATGTACCAAGATCATGAGCTCTATGCTCATCGTGGGAATTTATAGATGACCATGTACTATAATTTATAAAAGGTAATCATCTTACGACAGAAGGAACCTTGGAAGAACTCATTCATTTTAAAAGCTTTGATTATGTTAGGATAAAAGGTCAATATGGCTTTAGATATAAATACTGTCCCATATTCAAAACAACGAAAGAAATTTACTTTACCTCTTCGGAGACGTGCAGCTTAAATAATCGATTCTTATACTAGCATCTTAACATGATAGGAAAGTATTTTCTTGACATAATTTTAAAATAAACACCTACATGATCTTACGCTTACCTGCTAAACCTGTAAGAACCAGCAGTCCATTTGAGTTAGCAGAACGCTAAGTAAGCCCTGACTTCAAACAAGGTTTCTCACCTACTTGACAAAAGTAAATCATCAATATATCTAGCAGCAACTAAATGCAAGTCCTCTTTCTATCACAGTTAAAAATTAAAGATGTAAAGTTAACACAGGTGTTTAAGATTACATCCTTTTTGGTACATATTTTCTGTTATGTGAAACTAACCCTTAATTTTTGTTAAACTGTTTCATTTTTCGCTAACCGCTAGCAGTTACTAAACTACAACTTAAGGCATTTTATGTCACTTTAAAAATTTTAAATTTTTACAAAATTTTGGGTCATTACAGAAGCCGAGTATGAATCATTGATAAAAAATTGCTAAACCAATAAAACTTCTTAGTTCATGAATGTTTTGAGGAATGGACCAACCTTTGAGAATTTGTACGTTGTCTGGATCAATGTGAATGCCTGCAGATTCATTTAAATACCCCAAATATTTGATGTTGTTCATCACAAATGAGCATTTGTCCATGTTCAAATAGAGTCGATGTTGTTGAAGAGTGTTGAGGAATTGTCGAAATTGTCAGACATGTTCTTCCCATGATTGATTGAAAATCAAAATATCATCTAGGTAGACAATGCCACACTTGGCGATGAAAGGTCGAAGAATGTCATCCATATATTACATGAAGATCATAGGTGCATTGGTTAAGTCGAAACGCATGACTGACCGTTTGAACAATCCTTCATTGCTTTTGAAAGCAGTTTTCCATACATCGGTGGGATTAATCAAAATTTGATGATATCCCAACTTGATATCAAGCTTAATAAAGAACTTAGCACCTTTCAAATAGTCAATGAGTTCATCTATCCCGGGAAGAGGGTATCTATTCTTTACTAAAATCTTGTTGAGAGCCTAATATTGATGCACATGTGCCAAGTCCCATATGTCTTTGCAACGAGAACGACTGGACATCAACAAGGAGAGGATTTGGGTTGGATGTGACCTTTGTTGATCAGATCTTGAATTTTTCTGTGAATCTCTTCATTCTCAATAATGGATCTTCTATAAACATATGTGTTAGGTAATGAAGAACCAGGAACAAGTTCAAAGGAGTGTTTTACCTCGAAATGTAGAGGTACTCTATTTGGGTCTTAAAATACGTTATGATATTCATCAAGAATGTTGTCAATCTGCTACTGTTGTCGGGAAGCTGCACTGGTCAGTGAGTCGACTAGTTGATGTAGTATTCCTAGAATGTTGAGGCTTAATCATGATCAATGCAAATATTTTAACATGATTGATGAGCTTCTTTGTCTGTTTGGAAGATACCATTGGGTGATTCCACGAACCT
>LPNX011191361.1:1670-69317 GCA_001517045.1 Pseudotsuga menziesii | reverse complement strand
TATTCTACAATTTGTTTTTTTACTGCAAGTCAAAATTCACATGGCATATATGCGTTTTCAGGACTTCTCTCTAGTACATGAGTAAAAAATCAGGTTTTCATCGCCACATTTGGCCAAAAAGTGTTACCCATCTTCATGGAATCACCCCATTGCAACTGTTGGCCCAGGTCATTGCTTTGGTATGCCATACCATTGGTTTTGTACTTTGACAATCACCTTCTGTGGCCGCGACTGATAACTTCCATTTCGATACCATAATTAAGGTTTCCCAAATAGAGCGTCTACTATGGAAAGCAGTTCCATATCTCAAAGCACTTCATCTTCAAAAGGCTTAATGAAGTAGGTGATTCTGCATTGTCGGGTGATTCTCAGTTCTTGTCCATCCTTCAGCCAACTGATATTATAAGGATAAGGATGTGGAGTGGTGACAAGACCTAGTTTCTTCACGAGATATTTAGAAACAAAGTTCTTATGGATACCATTATCCACAATTAGATCCAATGGATTGTTTTGAACCCATATCTATGTAAGGAACACGCGCTCTCATTCATCCTTGTTGATGATAATTGAGTTTTTTGGAGTGGTCTATGTCGATGTCAAAAGGGTTGATGCTTCTGGGTCAGATTATACTAGGGATTATTCAGACAAGTCAGAGGTCGACAATTTTTCCAAAAATGTCTTCCGAGCATTGCATTTTGTCGTATCATGCCATCATGAATTGCAGTAATCACACCATTTACCAGCAGGGGGTTGTTTTCTACATTCCCTTTTGTCTTTCTATGAGTTATTTTTTCCATGATCTGTATTTGGTGGGGTTGGATGAGAAGGGTGTCTTGACTTGTTAGAGCCGGTTGGTTCCTTCTTGTCGGATGTTTGACCTATCAGCTTGGTTACGAAGCGTGCTTTTAATTTCTAGTTATATTCAAGCTTACTGGCGTAGTACAATGCATCCAAAAACATACCAATAGTTAGAAACTCCATCTCTTGCTGAATGTATGGGGACAATATGCCGAGGTACTTCAGGACAAGCAATTTATCTTCTTCTTAGACGCCAAGTCTCGCCATGAGTTGATAGAACTCGTCAGTGTAACACTGCACGGATTGGTATTTCCATTGGGTTAGCTGCTGCCACTTATTATATTGCTTTTCAATGTGTTTGGGTGGGTAGAGCTCATTCCATACGTACTCAAAAAAATTCTCCCACGTATCTATGGGGTCTCCTTCTTTCTCAATATTTGTCGATAGTTTCTCCCACCAGTAGTGCACATAGGTCGACATATTTAAGGATTCAATGGTGATATTTTCAGATTCTGAGACTTGATTCACAGAGTAATAGTATTCCAGTTGTTGTAACCAATTGTCTACAGATTCCATGTCAATCTTTCATTCTAGATTCAGCATGTCCAAGTTCATCTACACTTTGAATGGAATAATTTTATCGGAGTTGGCTCTTGTCGAGGATCCTTCAGAGGTCGAGGTGAATTGCGTGAGAATATCATTGAACTGGGTGAACATTTCGGTTCACTATCAAGCCAATGCTTTCTCTAGTTTCTATGTCTCGTCAATTGCATACCTATTTTTTGTTTCTTCGTCCATCTTCGATCTAGTAGTGCGAGTAGATAGATACTCTGAAGTTGAAGGTAGTGTCTACTTGGATTATTGAGTTTGCGAGTGTGTTTGAACAAGCATAAGTCAGGTAATCTTGATATAAGTTTCTACGCATGATTGAAGCATGAACAAGATTTGAATCTTCTCCGATACTAATGATCTGGGTTCCCAAGCGCACAACGGGGACAATAATTCAATTGAATGAATCGAGTACTGCTATGGTGGAAGCATTTTAAGAATGAGAAAAGCAGGAAATACACTATACACAGATAAGCATATACACAAACAAAATGCAAGAATCCGAACCAATATATGTTAATTCATTATTGTTGTATTATGCTCAATACTATGCTTGTATATTACAATAGTATACATGTTTATATAGAGTGTTGAGAATGCTTGGGTTGTTTGCCAATTACATTCAGTTACAAGAAGCTGGAATGGTTTAGAAGTTCAACTGTTACAAATGACTCGACAACAGAGAGACAATCTGTTCTGGTCGCGTCGATCGCCGGTGTTGGCCATACATGTCGAGGTGTTGAACCTGTCGAGGTTGCATCGAGGTTCAGACTTATCGAAGTTGATGTTGAACCTGTTAAAGTCGACAAACAATCCCAACTGATGGGTGGATCAAATTTATTTCTATCTAGGTAGTTATCACAACCTCTTTGAAAAGACATGTTTTCATAAAATGTTTATAAGTATTAATTGTAATAATTTTACTATGAATTTGTTTATACTAATATTTGGTTTTTGTATATTGCTTGTATACTAAAATAAAAGGCTTAGTGTCTCATTGACTCCACACTAGCCTACAACTCATGGTTATCCTGAATAAAAAATCTAGGTTCATATTTAAGTCTACATGATATGTCCTAACAACACACCCACTCTAACTAATGTAGAAGTTGACTTTTCTTAGGGTCACTCAACCTTATCTTTTATATTACCCAAAAAATAAAATTTGAATATTTTGGGGATATAATACATTTCATATGTCAAATTCAAATTATGGAAGTGTAGTAAGGGTTCTAATGACTAAATACACACTATTTAAGTCGAGTCATTCAATTTGTCCTTGTGATGAAAATTGGGTGTGCATTTCAGTGACATTAATCAACTTACCTTGATTCACTAAAATGGATGCACATGCTTCATTTCTTGGCCAATTTGAGCTATTTAAATTGGAGAGTGTAATTTATAATTATCTGTACCTATACATTTTCATATTTTCAATTAGAATCTTAAAATTTTTCCTTTCAAATTTCCTTCAATATGCATCATTGTCCATTGCTATACATTATGTTAAAGAGGTGTATAATTGTGAAAATATGTAATTTTCCATTTTGGAAGAGTTGATGCAAGGATACATAGGTTTAGTATTGTGTAATTATGTCTAAGTCCATATTTCGTATGTAGGGTGCACTTGGTTTGGCCCTAGAGAACCTGTTTGTGATAACTATGAATATTGAAAAATTGTACTAATTGTTATTTTAGCAGACATATATATATTATTGTAGAAGATTTATTTTAGAGAAATGGGTATGATATGTTGTAGAATATGTTGGTATCTCTAGATTGGAGTATTATTGATTCTATTTCACATTAACTATAGGTCTTGGTGTGAATTTCATTAAAACAAAACAAACAAATTTGGAGCTCTTTTGCACAAATAATTTTATTTTGTAAAATAAAAAATTTAGAACTGTATTAAAGTTTGTAATTGCTAAACACACTAAGTTGAATCATCCAATTTGGTCTTGTAATGAAGGTTCTAATTTCATTTTAGTGAAACTATCTAAAATTGCCTTGGTTCACTAAAATGCACATGCATCTTTATTTCTTGGTCAATTTAAGTGGTTTTTTAAACATCATTAAATTTCTACATTTTCATATTTCCATTTGGACCATTAAATTTCCTTCAACATGCATAATGTTTCATTAGCATGCATTTTGTTAAAGAGGTATATAAGTGGGAAAGTAGGTATGTAGCGATTTTGGAATAGTTGATCCAAAGATACAAAGTTTTAGTATCGTATAATTATGTCTCAATCCAAATTACATACACAGGGGGTACTTGGTTTGGACTTCGAGGAATTTTCGCATTGACTATAAAAATTGGTAAATTATAATATCAATTTCTATCTTGGCAGATTAGATTTCATTATAAAATATTTATTTTAGAGAATTGAGTACATATTGTTTTAGAAAATGTTGGTAGCTCAAGGTTGAATATTCTTGATTCCATTTTACAATTTTTGGCACGCATGTCTTTGAGGCACTCAACCCTGACTTTTAACCGATGGGAAAAAGGAAAAACTATTTAGTTTATTTTTAGAGAATTTTTTTATGTGTGTCAAAGTAGGAATATGGAACTATATTAAACTTTGTAATTAATAATCACACATTATCTGAATTGAAGCATCTAGTTTGGCCTTCTAATGAAGGTTGGGCGTGCATTTTAGTGAAGCTAGCCAAATTTGTCTTACTTAGAACTAAAATGGATGCCTAGGCTTTATTTATCGTTCAAATTGAGTGATACAAATTGATATGTGTCTTAAAGTTTTCCACTTCAAATTTCCTTTAGCGTGCATGATTTTCAATTGGCATGCATTTTGTGAAAGTTGTGTATAAGTGGGAAAAATAGATATATAACGATTTGGGGAGAGTGTTTTTTTTCATTATTATTCACCTTTTTTATTTAAATTTCATATTTCCAAATTATGCCTTATATTTTTGTCTTCCATTTTATCTTAGTTTAAACTAATTCCTAATTTTAGTTTTTAGCCTAGACTAAAATGATTATAGTTGAAATAAGGATGTCTTCTACTATGTAAACAGTTGAAATAGCGGGGTCCCAAGATGATAGGTTTAAAATGAAATAATTTGAGCAGTTCCTTAATACGTGTTGTGATGAAACTTAACAATTAGCCAGCAAGTGTGAGAATTTTTAATTCATCATCTTTCTACATTTCCATATGTCTAATTTGTGTCTTAAAATTTTCCACTTACAATTTCCTTTAGCATGCATATTTTTTTAGGGTTATTAATCCTCTTGTTGTCTCCTTTTGACCACATAAATTCTATTTTCTTAATTTCCCTAGATTAGGAGGTCTCATCACTTTACTAGTGCATGGGGGACATGACTAATGGACATCTTCCACTTATTGCACCTATCTGCATGCATTTTGGAGCTCCGAGGATTAATCCCTATTTTATAGGAACCCACTCAGAGTGCCACCAACAACCTCCAATAGTTCACCTCAGTAGGTCATTAATTATCCTCAGTTAAACTCCGATCCCCATCATTTAGATCACTTCCAGTGTATCTAGCGCCAGTTTTCATGATTCATGGGAACATGGGCGGCTTTGCTCACCTATCCCTTTAGTTAATTGATTGTAACTGGTTATTAACTGATTTGGTGATCTGCAGTTGCACTAGTTAGCTATTTGTGGTGATTCTCTCAATCCTAGTTAGCTCTAGAGTCAGTCTAGGTTGGAAAATTCAAATTCCTGAGAAGGTATTTGAATTATTCATTGATGTTGTATTATATATTCACCCATAATGTGAAAAACGATTAATGGAATATTTCTCATATTGTTCTTCAATTATTATCCTCTTTATTTCTCTTGTGCAATTTATGTGAAGACTATTTTTGGCCCAAGATCTTCTTGCCAAAATCTAATATGGTATCAAATCTTGGTCAGGCTAAACAAAAATTGTCTTTCTAGTTTTGTGCAGGTATTGAGTTCTCTCACCAACAACACAGTAGCAAAGCATGGATCTATCTAATATAGTAACCTTGACATCATCAAATTATTATGAATGGAAAGACAAGATTGAGATACTATTGCATAACAGAGGTCTCTACACAGTTACTATGGCCTTAGAAATCAAGCCTAATGCAGTTGCTGAGAAAGAAAGGTGGCATAACATGAAGGATGAAGCTTATGGGATGCTTTGTCTCTCTCTCTCTCTCGAACTTATTTTTCATCTTGATGGCTTGATAGGCCCTAATGAAGTGTGGATCAAACTTGGATCCCTCTTTGGAAAGCAAGATGATCTTAGAGGACATCAATTATAGAATGAGTTGATATCATTGAGAGCAAGTGAATTCAAAACCATTGAGGAATTCAACACCAAGTTTAAGTTACTAGTACTTTTGCTCAAGTAGTGTGGTATTACGAAGGGAGAATATCAGTTAATCCTCTCCATTCTATCAAAGTCGGGTCTGAAATACTCATTTTTTGTGGCAACATTACATGCTACTAAGATTGCAGTTCGAAATTGGAGGATGCCATCCTTTGATGCATTCATAGATTCTCTCACACAAGAGAAGATCAAGCTTATTCAAATGGGGACTCTCACAACCTCAAAGGATCATGCACTTTTTTCTCTTGAAATCAATAATCTCAAGTCCAAAGGAAATCTAAAAGTGAAGGAGAAAAAGACAAAGTCAGAATCCGAAGGTGAAGGTTCTAACTCAACTGATGAAGGATCAAATTTCAAGAAGAAGGGAAACAAGAAAGGAATATTTCAGTGTACCTATTGAAACAAATATTCTCACAATGAAAAATATTGCTAAAAAAATAAAATGGAAATCATGACTCAGTTTCTCGAAAGAAACAACATTGATGTGCTATATTTTGCAAGAAGGGAAAAATTTGTTGATCCCTAAGGGCACTGTAACATTGTGCAATTCAAAGGTAATGATGCTCATGATTTGTTTGCTAAAATGAAGTATGTTTATGATATCTCATATTTTGACACTCATTCTAATATATCAGAATCAACAATCTATTTGCCTCCCCTTGAAAAAATACCTATCTGTCACATACCACAATTTTGTAAAATTATGTAAATTGTTTTAATTATATTCCTGAGACATTATGTTAAATTTAATGCTAAGTAGGAATTGATGACTGAGCAGATTCAACAGAATTGGAATGTAATTCAGAATATTTTTATTATTAATGAATAAATTGTGGAGACAATAGCATGGGAGAGCTGTTAAAAAGAGGTTACTAGTCAAACTGGTGGATGGAACTAGGTGGAAGGCAAAAGACAAGTGGCAGCATCCTCAAACACTTCCTAAGTTGTAGGTGGCAAATTCCCTACATTTGGGGTCATGATCCCCCAAGAAAGTGGGATCAGAGCAGGTGGCTCATTAAATGACAGTTAACCCAAAAGGACCTAGGAAATCTTTTAAAAGTACTCAATGAAGAGAGCTGAGGCTGCTCAGATTTTCCAGAGAGAATTCATTCAGGTGAATGTTATTCAGGAAATTCATTGAGGAAAGAGGGAAAAACAGTAAGGAAGTTGTCTGAGAGGATTGCTGCAGTAACTTGGTTTATTACAGCTTTGTAGCTAGGAGAACTAACTATTAAGTTCTAAGTTAATAATGAGTTTGAAGATTGGTATATGAATTTGCTGCACCTAGTTCCATCCAGGGAGACCAGAGCAAGCTCAGGGGTCCCGAGGAGTCGCTGTCAGAGCGCTCTCCAGGAGTTGGTAGGGAGGAACGGCCTCCCATTGCTGTTGTTGTCCCAGTTCCAAACAGGTTCTGTCACTTATCTATTTATGTTTTAATGAGTATGAATGGATGAATGTTATGCTTGTATTATTTGATAGAAGAATTAGTTGGTTAGTGATGTAATTGTTCTAGTTTATCAGTAGTTGAACTATAGATGAAAAATAAAGACCTGCTGTGTTTTTCCACATCTGGGTTACCAGACCGTACTCCAGCACAGAGGTAGAAATTATAGAAATATGTATGATGAGATTATAAATTAGACCTTTTCTTCTTTATATATCATCAAAAAGAATGTTTGTTTTACTGGTAGCTGATCATGTTTAAAGATAAAACTAGTTTTTGTACAATAATCGTTTCAGTAGTTTTATTATCAAAGTAGATAGAGGAAGGTTACTTTAATTATTCTACTGTATTGAAAACATTTTTGTTTTCTCCTTTTAGTTTAAGAATAATTTAACTAGTAATGTCCAAGTAACAGTGCTGAATATAGAAGTAAAATAATGTAATTTAAACTCTATATCAAGCAAACTATTTCGAACTCATGTATTTCATTATTGTAATCTTTTCCTTTACTTTTCCTTTTCTAGATAAACTAATCTTCTAACATTATATAGAATGGTAATCCTATCCTGTATGGGTTATAAACGTGTGCTACTATATATATATAGTTATATAAGATAGATCATAAGAAATATCAATCAATTTATTTATATTTTCATAAGTAATATTATAACTTAACATACAGATTTAATATTTTAAAAATTCTTTAAGTAACTGCATATCAGTACAAGAAGCAAACAGCATAATGCTATCTTCCTTATGCTATAAAATAAACAAAGGTTATACTTATAGAGAATCTAATACTCCAATAAAGACAGGACTATTATTTAGTATTAGTAAGTATTATGGTTATAATAATATTATACTTTTATATTATCCAATATAAAGATATTATACTTTTAAACTTAAGGAATGGAAATATTATTTTAAATAACAAACCAGAGTTAAAAATACCCTGTTCTACAGGTTAACTAGACTTTTCCAAGAAACTTTGTTAAAATAAATTAAAAACAAAATATAAGAACCTATATGGCTTAAGGGTATAAACCCTATAAATATATCACTTAACAAGATTTCATAACAAGCAAACCAAGGTATAACCCACGTATATAACCCTGACAGTTTTTTTTATATAAAAGAAATTATTTTTAGTAAAATAACTCTGTTGCATAATTAAAATTAAAGATAAATAACAGAACATTAAACTACTCATACATCGAGCTTAATCAATAAGGTAATAATCATTTATTTACTCACTGATACAAACAGAAATTGTATTTAAATACATAATATCAAATTAAGAAACAGTAATGATTCTCACACTGTAAAATTAGGGTTTAAACCCTATAAATTTCAGTTTATGCAAATAAAATAATAATTATAAATTTAAGACAATAATTTACTTACGGCCGCATTATAAATCAACACTACAAGGCTGTCATAAGCCTGTATATTTTTTATATATATTGCATACACAGATCGTAAAATAAAAATAAATACAGTAATACAACAAAAACTACAGAAGAAGAGAGACCGCATATTATATTATATTGTAGACTGTGGGCGAAAACACCCAGCGCTTTCCAAAATCAAAATTATACAGTAAGACAAGAAGTCGAAGTTGAGGTCTTAACCTCTTCGCAAATAGGCTTGCAGCCTAGTTTTCTAATTACAACACTTAAAGCATAAAAATACAGCTAATATTTACAATCACGGCCTAATCCGTGACACCCTCACATCGCGTGAAGGGTTTCATCTGTTAATAATTTTAACCAGTAGTCTTAAGACCAGAATGAAGCAGTAAGGGTTTCATGCTTCTTAAGCCAACCCTCGAAGGTTCCAACTGAAAACCATAAGGAGGACCAGCCATGGTGTAACCAGGCTTACCAGATTTGCAGCCGCTGCCCTAGTCTTCTTACCAAAAGCTACGTACGTGGGGTTTACAAACCTGCATTCACAAAGATTAAAACCTACATTAGAATGCTGTAACCAGTATAAAGAAATTTACAAATTTAAGACAAACAATAAGCAAGGTTTTTAAGTTCTTATCCTTACCTGTTCTTTCGAGGAAGCACGACCGCTGGCAACTGCGACCCAACTAACAGTGCAGGGGGGTAACACTACTGCCAGGAGGTAAAAGGAAGAATAACTCTCAACCTTGCACAAATTTCAAAGACAGTAGGTCCAACCATTGAAACCCCAGAGGGAGGTGTTAACACTGGCGAGGGTTCGGTTCAGTATGACAGAGAAGAGTATAATGGAGGAACGAAGGATTGAACCTCATTATGCAACGCATGGAGCAAGCCACGACCGGGAAACCACATGGAGGATACTTTACAGAAGGGAGGCCATGCAGTGGTGCACAACACTGTCACAGAGCAACCAGCACCGAGGAAGATGGAGAAAATGAAAGGTAGGGTTAACAAACAGCCCTTATATCCACGCAGTGCATGGCTGGAGTATTGCCACGATAGCAGTTAAATTTATCAACGCAGAGTGGGTTTGTTCTATAGTCAATCAACATTTTTCAATGGAGGAAAGATTTTCCAAATCATTTGAATGATCACAATTTATCCAAAGTCGTAGCGCAAGGTTCATCGACCAACGCTGCATGCAAATGATATATGTCATTATTCTCCACCCTATTCCTCTAATCATTGTAAATCATATTAAAACCTAATATCGACATCATAGTAATTATAAGCTTGATGGTTGGAAAGCATTCAATTTGGAATTTTGACCTTGTTAATATAGCTTATATACTTTGGAGGGTAGTATAGAATGTTATAGTATGTATGGAGATAACCTTGGCGCAAGTTTAACATAAACTTTCCTCTTATGGTATAATTTGCCTTAAGTTATTTAATAAGTAAAAAGAATAATAAGCATAAAGACCTTAGATTGTTAAATAGTGCAAACTATATAAACTTTGGGTTATATTATAGTGTTGCCTTTAGCCTTGGAAACTATCCTTTGTTTGAAGTAATAACTTTTTAACAGTATAAAAATCACCTTGGAAAATGGATAGTCTTATATTTAATTCCAAGCTCAAGGCCATGATAAGTATTATAGAACTGTTTAATGATTTCTAGCTTTTATAAGCTATATTCCTTTATTGCTAGCATAGTTTAAAAGTTCATAAAGGAAGGCATGATGGTAGAAAGCTAGATATATTTTTCCCTTCTACTTGTAATCTTTAAAATAATTTATTTACAAAGATTAAAATAGCATCTGTAGTACAAGTTACTAAAGACAAGGAGGTAGTATTTACCATGTGGAGACAATGTGTTTACTAAAAGTGATATCCTCAATAATAAGTGAGGACTTGGCAAAGATAGGATAAAACCCTTGCAGTAATACAGGAAGCCCCTTATCAGTTTTCACTTGATTTGAAATGCTTGTTTACATTTGGATTCTTATTATAGATTTCAGAACTCTATTCCTTTACTCTGATTTTAAAGAGTTAGTAAAATACTTTTGTATATATTACAACTGTAATTGAATAGAGAAGATGACTGATCAATAGGAACGTAAATTACTTTTGCTAGAAAGAAAATAGTTTGAATATACCTTAGCATAAGTTGAAATGTTTTTGTCTCTTACTATCTTTCGAGCTGTTTCTCTTACAACGAACTTATAGTGAATACTTTAGAATTACGAGTTGCAGCGCCATAACCTCTTACCTGTATATTTGTAAGAAAAGCGGAAACCGGTGCGTTAGCTCGAAAGCTAAGTAAGCCTGGTTTTGCATGTCAGTTCCACCTTTTGATCAAAAGAGGAAACAAAGTCAGTAAACAGAAAGATCTGTTCTATAATTAAACATAACCAATTGATAAATTCAATAGCAAGCTGTTAACACATAACAATTAATGTTAGTTAAACTGCTTTACGTTAATGTTTTGCAATTTTTAAAAATTTTAATTTTTTTTGGAAATTTGGGGTTTTGACATGTTGTATCAGAGCATGGTTCAAACACTAGGCCATGATGTGGCCCACAACTAGTTTCCGTAGAATGGTAAAAATAACATACTAACCTGTATTTTGTTTTATGTGAAAAGCAGAAAATTTCTTTTTCTGAATCTAACAGACAGGTATGGAGAAGTTAGGAGAATATGTTGAGGAGGAGTCTCCAAACACCGAGACAAGACAGATGTCTAAAGAGCCTGTGTTAGAAGAGATAATTGCTCACTCTTCAGAGCTGATACAGACTATAAAGGACTTAAAGACTCAAATGGAATCAGTCAAGAAGGATAACGAAAGGATATTAAAGAATCAGGAGGAGTTAAACCAAATCTTGATAGAAAAATTCCAGACAGAAGGGAGGAGTAAAAGATCCGAATTTGAGGAAGCTAGTCATCAGAAAGGATCTAAAAAGATGAAACTAGCTAAGGATGAAAGCAGCTCATCATCTGAAGGGATCAGAGAACAAAAAAGCTACTACACTACTAGTGACAGTAGTGAGGCTGAATTGTATAAGAGAAAGAAAAAGTACAGGCCATATGAAGAGATATCCGGGGAGTTCAAGAAAATAAAGCCCCCAACTTTTAACGGAGAGACTAAAAAAGGGGAAGAGGCAGAGTCTTGGTTATCTGGGATGAGAAAATATTTTCAGATATACAACTATTCAAATCAGTTGAAGGCGAGAATGGCCATCTATAATCTTTCTGGAAATGCAGATATATGGTGGCAAGATTTGAAAAGAGTGAAGGGAATCAAAGAAAAAGAAGTCAATTGGAGCACTTTTAAAAGGTACTTCAAGAAGAAATTTATGTCCGAACAATACTATGAAGAAAGGGCGAAAGAATTTTACGAGTTAAAGTTAGGATCTATGACTATGAAGGACTTAAACAGTAAATTTTTAAGTCTGTTAAGGTATGTGCCTTATTTAGTTGATGAGAAACCTAAAGTACAGTGGTTTCTCAGCTGCCTGCCATATCATATAAAGGACAGACTCGAATATGATAACCCCAGAACTCTGGAAGAAGCTATGTGGAAGGCTAATTTTTGTTTTGAACAGAACGAAAAGAAAGAAGGAATAGCCAACTGGAAGGCTAAAAAGAACAGTAATCAGCCTGAGTTCAAGAAAAAAGAGTTTGTACCCCAGAAAAATTTCAGAAATAATAAGAACATAAATCATTCTAATGGTAATAACTTCCAGGGAAACAAAAGTGGTGCTCCTAATAATTCCAACCATTCCAATAACTTCAAGGGCAAGGAAGCTTCAAACAATCATGGAAATTTCACTAAGAATTTCGAACGGAAGGAGCCTGTTAAGTACTAGGAGTGCAATGGTCCGCACTATGCTTCAGTCTGCCCAAATCGGAAGAAGCCAAACAGCAATATTCATACTATACAAGATGAAATGACTGTTGGATATTTTGCAAGGACTATGCCCCGAATCAATGCAGTGTTGGAGAACCGCCAAGCTGATTATCAAACTTCCATGGTGGAAGTAGAAGGTATGGTTAACCAAACCCATGTAACTATTTTAATAGATCCAGGTGCTAGTCTTAGTTACATTTCACCTCAGATAGTAGAAAAGTGTAATTTGATTGTTGAAAAGTTTGATAACTCATGGTTAGTTCAATTAGCCACAAGGGAAAAAAGGAAAGTAACCTGTTATGTTAAGGAATGTGCTTTAGTTATGAATGATTTTAAAACTACTGTTAAGTTAAATGTTCTGCCACTTGGCTTGTATGACATACTTATTGGTATGGATTGGTTAGAACAACATAGGGTAGTTTTAAACTGTTTTGATAAAACATTTACGTGTGTAAATAATAATGAGCCACCAGTAACAGTTAAGAGTGTTCCTAGGAAAACTGTAATTAGGTAGATTTCTGCCTTACAAATCAAAAGAGCAGTCAGGAAAGGGTGAAAAGCCTATGTTGTAACTATTACAGATGAGGCAAATAAATCTAAAAAAGATAAAATAAAAATAGAGGATATTCCTGTGTTAAACAATTTTACTGATGTTTTTCCGGAGGAAATTCCAGGATTACCTCCCAAGAGGGAACTGGATTTCACAATTGAGCTGGTACCAGGTGCTGTACCTAGATCGAAAGCTCCGTATCATATGAATATTTTAGAACTTAATGAATTAAAATCGCAGTTAAAAGAGTTAATTGATAAGAATTATATTCGACCTAGTGTGTCCCCTTGGGGATCACCAGTAATCTTTGTTAAAAAAAAGGACAGAACTATGCGACTATGCATAGATTACCGTCAACTAAATAAAATGACTATTAAAAATAGATATCTACTGCCCCACATAGATGATCTATTTGATCAACTGCGTGGAGCTACGGTGTTCTAAAAAATAGACCTGAGATCAGGATATCATCATGTGAGAATTAAATATGAGGACATTTTCAAGACAGCCTTTAGAACAAGGTATGGACATTACGAATTTGCCGTAATGCCATTTGGGATTACTAATGCCCCAGCTGTCTTTATGTGTCTAATGAATAATATAATGCATAAATACTTAGATAAATTTGTTGTCGTATTTATGGATGACATCTTAATTTATTCTAAAAATGAAGCTGAACATAAGGAACACTAACGGATAGTCTTACAAGAGCTACGAGAGCAACAACTCTTTGCGAAGTTCAGTAAGTGTGATTTCTTTAAGGATGAGATCCAGTACTTAGGTCACGTCGTGACTAAGGAAGGGATTTCAGTGGATCCTGAAAATATTCGGGCAATCGAAGATTGGCCAGTTCCAAAAGACGTAATAGATGTTAGGTCCTTCATGGGAATTACCGGTTACTACCGGAGATTCATTGAAGGCTTTTCAAAAATAGCTAATCCAATCACTTCCTTGCAAAAGAAAGGCAAGAAATTTGATTGGAACTTAAAATGTGAAGAAAGTTTTAAGAAATTAAAAACTTTATTAACAACTGCGCCTATCCTAATAAGGATTTTGTGGTATGCACCGATGCTTGTAATGATGGTTTAGGCGGAGTGCTGACTCAGGATGGGCATGTCATTGCCTATGAGTCTAGGAAGTTAAAGGTCCACGAAAAGAATTATGCCACTTATGATTTAGAACTTGCTGTTGTTATTCATGCCTTAAAGATGTGGCGGCACCACTTAATAGGAAGAAATTTTATTTTAATGACTGCTAATAAATGTTTGAAATACCTTTTAGATCAGCCTAACCTAAATGCAAGGCAAGCAAGATGGTTAGCCTTCTTAAGTGAATACGATTTCGAAATTCAACATATAAAAGGAAAAGAAAATAAGGTGGCTGATGCTTTGAGAAGAAATGCAAAGCTGAATTTTATAGCAGCAATCAGTACTTATGCTTCTGATTTAAATGAACAGCTGACTGAAGGGATAAAACTGGATGAAATTTATCAAAAATTACAAGTTACAGCTAAAGAAGAACCTACAGAAAGTTTAATAAAGGGTTATAGTCTAAATAAAGATGGATTTTTATTGTTTAAGGACAGACTGTATGTTCCTAATGTGTCCAAGGTTAAATTGCTGATTCTGGATGAAGTTCATAAAACCCCTTACTCAGGGCATCCAGGCTACCAGAATACTGTCACCATGTTAAGAAAAGAATATTTTTGGCCTAATATGAAATATGAAGTAGCTGAGTATATAGCTAGATGTTTGGACTATCAACAAGTGAAAACAGAACACCAACATCCAGCTGGTTTATTGCAACCCTTGCCTATTCCTAGTTGGAAGTGGGAGATAATCAGCTTAGATTTCATTACTGGATTACCCAGAAATTAGAATCAGAACGATTCCATTATGGCGGTGGTGGACAAGTTAAGTAAAGCAGCACACTTCATTCCTTTCAAGACTACCTACAAGGTTGCCAATATAGCAGATATATTTTTAAAGCAGATTTTTAGGTTGCATGGAGTACCTAAGGTTATTATTTCAGACAGGGATCCTAAATTCACAGGGAATTTCTGGAAATCCTTGTTTAAAGGATTAAACACAACACTGAATTTCAACACCTCTTTCCATCCTCAGACAGATGGACAGACAGAAAGAGTGAATCGGGTGTTGGAAGATCTGTTAAGAATGTATGTTAAGGACCAGCCAGGTAAGGGGGAGGATTACTTGCATTTAGAATAATTTTCTTACAATAATAATTATCAATCCTCAGCTAAGTTCAGCCCATTTGAAATTCTGTATGGGCGTAAATGTAACACTCCTATCTCCTAGAATAATCCAGTAGATAGATTGGTGTTAGGGCCTGAATTATTGAAGGAAATGGAACAGATTGTGAAACAAGTGCAGGAAAAATTAAAGGTGGCACAGGATCGACAAAAGAGCCAAGCAGATTTGAAAAGAACTCCTAAAGAGTTCCAGGTGGGTGAACACGTGTTCATAAAGGTAAGACCAAAGAAAAGCTCCCTAATACTGGGGAGTTGTACAAAACTAGCACCATAGTACTGTGGTCCGTTTGAAATTCTATCCAGAATTGGTCAAGTTGCATATCAGTTAGCGTTACCACCTAATTTGAAAGTGCATAATGTTTTCCATATTTCTGTTCTGAAAAAGTATGTGCATGATGCTACTCATGTAATTGATTGGAATGTTGTACAGGTGGAACCAGAAGGAGAAGTTCTGATGGAGTCGGACTATATCCTCAGGAGGAGGGAAATTAATCTGCGAAACCGCATGATTGGACAGCTGAAGGTGCAATGGAAGCACCTTAGTCCTGAAGAAGCTACCTGGGAACTGGAAAGTAAGATGCGGGAAGCATACCCGAATATGTTCCAGGAGGTTGCAGAGGATGAAGAATAAGTAACATCGAGGACGATGTTACATTTTAAGGGGGTGTGTATGTCACATACCCCAATTTTGTAAAATTATGTAAATTGTTTTAATTAAATTCCCGAGACATTATGTTAAATTTAATGCTAAGTAGGAATTGATGACTCAGCAGAGTCAACAGAATTGGAATGTAATTCATAATATTTTTATTATTAATGAATAAATTGTGGAGACAACAGCATGGGAGAGCTGTTAAAAAGAGGTTACTGGTCAAACTGGTGGATGGAACTAGGTGGAAGGCAAAAGACAAGTGGTAGCATCCTCAAACACTTCCTAAGTTGCAGGTGGCAACTTCCCTACATTTGGGGTCATGGTCCCCCAAGAAAGTGGGATCAGAGCAGGTGGCTCATTAAATGACAGTCAACCCAAAAAGACCTAGGCAATCTTTTAAAAGTACTCAATGAACAGAGCTGAGGCTGCTAAGATTTTCCAGAGAATTTCATTCAGGTGAATGTTATTCAGGAAATTCATTGAGGAAAGAGGGAAAAATAGTAAGGAAGTTGTCTGAGAGGATTGCTGCAGTAACTTGGTTTATTACAGCTTTGTAGCTGGGAGAACTAACTATTAAGTTCTGAGTTAATAATGAGTTTGAATACTGGTATCTGACTTTGCTGCACCTAGTTCCAGCCAGGGAGACCAGAGCAAGCTCGGGGGTCCTGAGGAGTCACTGTCAGAGCGCTCTCCAGGAGTTGGTAGGGAGGAACGACCTCCCATTGCTGTTGTTGTCCTAGTTCCAAACAGGTTCTGTCACTTATCTATTTATGTTTTAATGAGTATGAATGGATGAATGTTATGCTTGTATTATTTGACAGAAGAATTAGCTGGTTAGTGATGTAATTGTTCTAGTTTATCAGTAGTTGAACTATAGATGAAAAATAAAGACATGCTCTGTTTTTCCACATCTGGGTTACCAGACCGTACTCCAGCACAGAGGTAGAAATTATAGAAAGATGTATGATGAGATTATAAATTAGACCTTTTCTTCTTTATATATCATCAGAAAGAATGTTTGTTTTACTGGTAGCTGATCATGTTTAAAGATAAAACTAGTTTTTGTACAGTAATCGTTTTAGTAGTTTTATTATCGAAGTAGATAGAGGAAGGTTACTTTAATTATTCTACTGTATTGAAAACATTTCTATTTTCTCCTTTTAGTTTACGAATAATTTAACTAGTTATGTCCAAGTAACAGTGTCAAACCCCAAAATTTTCGAAAAATTTAAAACTTTTAAAATAGCATAATAATTGTATTAAGTGCAGTCATTAACTGGTTGATTAGTTTATGCTTCTAGTATTGTAACTGAATGATCTTTTGATTATACTTCACTTTAAAGAGTAGTTTATTTTCAGTTACTGAATGCTTTTCTGTTTGTGACACAAGGTGGGTTTGTCGTGAAAAGACGGGGCTTACTTAGCGTTGAGCTAACGCATAAAGTTCCTTCTGTTCTTACAGATGACAGGTGATGTTCGATTTGCTGCTAACATAAATTTAAAGTAATACTTCTCAATTTGCTGTACCAAAACATTCAGTAAAAATTAAATGCATACTAGCCAGTTTATCGAGCTTTTGAAGGTAAATCTTTTCCTATTACTCTCCTTAAGATTTTCTATGGAGTACTGGATCATTTATAAATTTACTGAAATGCAACCATGGAAGTAAATAATATTCATTATATAGCGCAGTAAGTATAATTGGATTACCATAATCAGGCCTACTTCTATTTATCTGTTGTTACAGCATCAAGCCAAGTTTCCAATTCAGAAATGTTTTGATTCGTAAAAACCAGGTTTACTGTTTGGTAAAAGTCTTCTATTACATTTTAAGAGTTTGCATTAAATGGAAACTACCTCTATCTCCAAATACAACAAAGGCATAAAAATTATAGGCATCTGTAGAGTTAGTTCTAGATGATCATAATTTAAACTTATTATGAGTTTCCAGACTCTACTATTAGTAAGGATGGAGATAGTAATTTATATAAACTGCTAGTTATACATTCACTTACCATACCTTGTAATATTTAAGTATGAAAGACAACAAAAGCCTAATTGTTATCATAAAGAATATAAGACTATTAAAGATTGTTATTGCATTGGTAATAATATGTGAACGTGGATTAGAGTAAACTTCTCCAATTTTGTAGATTATAAAGCTTGAATCCTACAAGTTAAAGTCACTTAAAGAAAGAATAACAAGTCATATACCATCAATGCAAATCTATAACAATTGGTACTAAGTAGTAGATTTGTAGATAACTATACCTAGCCTCACTTGAGACTAGGGTAAATAGCATTAAGTGGTGAGTTTAACGAATAGTTTATAATTTAACATTATGATCATATTATTATAACCTTTATAATAGACATCAAAACTTCTAATTCTAAAATTCTTCAAGACTTAATTCTGATCGATTGCTTATAATACATGGTTTTTAATATGTATATGGAAAAGCTTTAATATATACAAAGCAAGGTGTAACAACGTCGTTCTAACACCGAGGTTGTTCAATGTATATAATGCACAGGTTAATATCGAACTAGCATAGTCTTGAAGTTTATAATGCATAAATTATTATAGATAATGCATAGTATTTACATGCATTGCTTCTAACATTGTTGTTGTAAAATTATAACGCAGGTTAAAACATAGGGTAGCGACCAAAAGGGATATCCATACAAGGAAATGTTTGGAAAACAAATGATTGGCAATGTTCATCGTGGAACTTTAGACTTCGACCCACTCGCATAAAGAGTATTATTGTACTGACATGGTCACTCCTTGGCCATGCATTGGCGTTATATAAATTTGACTTAACCCTAAAGTTCACCATTCTTCCTTTGTTCTCGGGCCTTTGGCCGCCGCTCTGCAAACCCTTCTTGACCAGGTTATTGTTGTTTTGTCTGCCATTGGACCTCCGGTTGCTTCAGCTCTTCGTGAGCTCTGCTACTGCATTGTAAGGGGGTTGGAGTGTTATAAAATTTCTGCTTTCCTTTGTAAAATCCGTCGTTGTTTGGCTTGGCTCGATTGGGTTACAGTTCTACCCCTCTTTGCTCCCGCGAGTGTGATTGTCCCTTCCACAATGCGTGGCTTGTACTCCCTGTTGGTTGTGTGATAGTTGATGGAGAGAACGTTGTTGTTTTAGGGTTACCTTCTTCATCGATTCGCTGTGTTTTCTTTTGCTGTTAGAAGTTGAGAAAAATAACTTCAAACTGTTTTCCATCGATTAGCAGGCTCCCTGTTTGAACTGGCCGTGTCATTCACTGTGAGGGTTTATCAACCTACAAGGTAACTACTATCTTATTTTCTTAAATGTTGCAGCAATATATATACATGTTATTAAATATCTTTTAAACTTGAACAAACGCTAACACTCGGCTGTCTACAGGATAATGCAGGTGTACCTGCTACTTCTCTCGGCTTGCAAAGAAATGAAGGTTACGGCACTACGGCCATGGTAAGCCCTGGTCTCTCCACGGCTTGTTCACCTTGTGTGAGTCTTTAGAGGAATGCGATGGTTTCGTCATTTCGAATCTGTTTAACCTTCAGGGTTTTTGTTTGTTTTTAATATTATGCATCAGGGTTTATACCCTAGCTCTTATGTAGAGCCTCCCGGCTTTGACCGAGAGTATAAAACCTTGCCTGTAATTATTATGATGATTTATGAAGTCGAACTGGCTGTAAGTTCCTTCGTTTTTACTATCTTTTTAAAGATGGAACAGGCTATAAGCCATTGTATAGTTCTGTTGTGGGTTTAACTCGATACCAGTTTTTTTATTGACAGATAATACTATTGGTATTTATCTTCGGTTATTAAACCTGTGACTAGTTCTGAAATCTTCTCCTGCATTCTTTACTGGTTTAATACTATAGTAGAACAAAAGTTTAATTTTTAATCTTATGAATGTGACTGTGAGTAAAATTACTGTTAAAATTATCATTAATTGCTTTACTTGTAAATAAAGTAGAATTTTATAGGGTTTAACCCTAATTCCACAATTAAGATGAAGTTCAGTTTATAAAATAAAAGGAGTATAAACTCTATCGGTTTCTATGAATAAAATAAATGGTTTATAATATAAAGATTAAGCTCGCTGTTCGAGCAATAAACTAGTTCTCTGTTTACCTTTGCGTTTTTAAGATAACAGCTTGGATTTTTAAAAGAAGAACATAATCATTATGCTGTTGATATACTCTTTATAAAGATTACTGTAGGGTTATATTCTTGATTTACTAATTATATAATATAATATACAGGGTGTATACCCTTACCACAGTTATAGCTGTTAGTATTACCGTCAACTTATTGTAAATGAGATTTATTGTTAGGTTTTTCTGTACTGATTTCTACCCTTAACTTCTATTTATTAGAAAGTTATAAAATTAAGGTGCATACTTTTCAATTTATATAAACCTGTTGTATTCTTATTATATTTATAATTGTTTCCAAGTATTAATAAATCATTTTATAATACATAGAGTGTAATTAGTTTATTCATAAACTTTATTTAATTATACATTGAGTATAAATAATCTAAATTTGTATTTGTAATAATAAGATATTATTGTAAGTATTTTTGTTACACTCTAAGTAAGATAAATACATTATTAGTAATGCAACAATGATGAGGCTTCTAATCTTTTTATAGTTACTATTATTGTTATTATCCAGTGTATGGTTTATTTATTTAATTAGAAAGACTGTGTATAATCTCATAATATTTATATAATATTTAATCTTTGTTTTAAGTTTATATATATAAAACTCTTGTGTATACAGTCATATTCCTTAATCATATAAGAAAATATACAACAGTTTATAATCTGTTTAAGCTTTAGCTGTAAACACAAGAAGATTCAGTAATTATATGTCTACATTCTTAACCTACATGCAGACTAACAATACTAGGTTTTAACTGTAAAATGCAAGCATTAGGTAAATTACATCCTACTGTCAACATTGTCTCTTTCCACAGTTAGATTCCTGCAAACTAGAAGGTAACAGTTATAAGCTTTTAACAGCAGCGTTACCTAGTCTATCTTTTCTTTATTACATCTAGCATTTACTAGAAACAAAGATACAATATCATGAAGTAGTTTTAAAGACTGTAAACAAACAACTTAGGAAATTTATGAAATGCTTGTAAATAATGAAAGTATCTAAATAGGTAACTCGGTTCAGAAGAATTCTTCTTCACAATACCGAGATACTGTGCTGGAGTACGGTCTGGTGATACCAGATGTGGAAAAACACAGTAACTACTAACAGATTTAACTACTGATATTCTGCAATACTAACTTCATTAACTAATCAACTCCTCAGACATATAAAGTAAACATAACATGCATCCATTCATACTCAGTAATCATAAGGAAATAAATGACAGAACCTGTTTAAACTGTGGACAACAACAGCAATGGGAGGCCGTTCCTCCCTACCAACTCCTGGAGAGCGCTCAGACAGCGATTTCTCAGGACCCCCGAGCTTGCTCTGGTCTCCTTGGCTGGAACTAGGTGCATCAATGTCAGATACCAATCCTCAAGCTCAGTATGAATCCTGAACTTATCAGCAAGTTCTCCCAGCTAAAAGCTGTAAATAAAATCAAGTTACTGCAGCAATTCACTCAGAACACTTCCTTACTGTTTTTCCCTCTTTCCTCAATGAAATTCCTGAATAACATTCACCTGAATGAATTCTCTCTGGAATAAAATCTAAGCAGCCTCAGCTCTCTTCATTAAGTACTTTTAAAAGATTGCCTAGGTCTTTGTTGGGTTAACTGTCATTTAATGAGCCACCTGCTCTGATTCCACTTTCTTGGGGAATCATGACCCCAAATATAGGGAAGTTGCCACCTGCAACTTAGGAAGTGTTTGAGGATGCTTCCACTTGTATTTTGCCTTTCCACCTAGTTCCATCCACCAGTTTGACCAGTAACCTCTTTTAACAGCTCTCCCATGCTGTTGTCTCCATAATTTATTTATTAATAATAAAATATTCTGAATTACACTCCATTACTGTTGACTCTGCTGAGTAATCAATCCCTGCTTAGGATTAAATTTAACATAATGTCTCAGAAATATAATAAAACAAATTACATAATTTTACAAAATTAGGGTATGTGACATACACACCCCCTTGAAATGTAACATCGTCCTCGATGTTACTTATTCTTCTTCCTCAGGAACCTCCTGGAACAGATTCGGGTATGCTTCCCACATCTTACTTTCCAGTTACCAAGTAGATTCTTCAGGACTAAGGTGCTTCCATTGCACCTTCAGCTGTCCAATTGTGCGGTTCCGTAGAGTAATTTCCCTCCTCCCGAGGATACAATCCGGTTCCACCAGAATGGGAACCTTTACAACGTTCCAATCAATCACATGAGTAGCATCATGAACATAATTTTTCAGAACAGAAATATGAAAAACATTGTGTACTTTTAAATTAGGTGGTAACGCTAGCTGATATGCTACTTAACCAACTTTATATAAAATTTCAAATGGACCACAGTAACGTGGCGCTAATTTTGCACAACTCCCCAATCTTAGGGAGCTCTTCTTTGGTCTTACCTTTATGAACACATGCTTACCCACCTGGAACTCTTTAGGAGTTCTTTTCAAATCTGCTTGGCTCTTTTGCCGATCCTGGGAAACCTTCAAGTTCTCCTGCACTTGTTTTACAATCTGTTCCATTTATTTTAATAATTCGGGTCCCAACACTAATCTATCTATTGGATTATTCTAGGAGATAGGAGTGTTACATTTACGTCCATACAGAATTTCAAAAGGACTAAACTTAGCTGATGATTGATAGTTGTTATTGTATGCAAATTCTGCTAAATGCAAGTAATCCTCCCACTTACCTGGCTGATCCTTGACGTACATTCTTAACAGATCCTCCAACACCTGATTAACTCTTTCAGTCTGTCTATCCGTCTGAGGATGGAAAGAGGTGCTGAAATCCAGTGTTGTGTTTAATCCTTTAAACAAGGATTTCTAGAAATTCCCTGTGAATTTAGGATCCCTGTCTGAAATAATAACCTTCGGTACACCATGTAGCCGAAAAATCTGTTGTAAGAAAATGTTTGCTATATTTGCAACCTTAAAAGTGGTTTTAACAGGAATAAAATGTGCTGCTTTACTTAATTTATCCACTACCACCATAATTGAATCATTCTGATTTTGATTTCTGGGTAATCCAGTAATGAAATCTAAGCTGATTATTTCCCGTTTCCAACTAGGAATAGGCAAAGGTTGCAATAACCCAGCTGGATGTTGATGTTCTATCTTCACTTGTTGACAGTCCAAACACCTAGCTATATACTTAGCTATTTCAGATTTCATATTAGGCGAGAAATAATCTTTTCTCAACATAGTGACAGTCTTCTAGTAGCCTGGATGCCCTGAGTAAGGGTTTTTATGCACTTCATCTAGAATCAGTAATTTAACTTTAGACACATTTGTCACATACAGTCTGTCCTTAAACAATAAAAATCCATCTTTATTTAGGCTATAACCCTTAATTAAACTTTCTGTGGGTTTTTCTTTAGCTATAGCTTGTAATTTTTGGTAAATTTCATCCAATTTTATCCCTTCAGTTAGCTGTTCATTTAAATCAAAATTATAAGTACTGATTGCTGTTGTAAAAATTAGCTTTGCATTTCTGCTCAAAGCATCAGCTACTTTATTTTCTTTTCCTTTTATGTGTTGAATTTCGAAATCGTATTCACTTAGGAAGGCTAGCCATCTTGCTTGCCTTGCATTTAAGTTAGGTTGATCTAAAAGGTATTTTAAACCCTTATTATCAGTCATTAAAGTAAACTTTCTGCCTATTAAGTGGTGTCACCACATTTTTAAGGCATGAATAACAGCAACCAGCTCTAAATCATACGTGGCATAATTCTTTTCATGGATCTTTAGCTTCCTGGACTCATAGGCAATGACATGCCCATCCTGAGTCAGTACTCCGCCTAGACCATCATTACAAGCATCGGTGCAAACCACGAAATCCTTATTGGGATCCGCTATTCTTAGAATAGGCACAGTTGTTAATAAAGTTTTTAGTTTTTTAAAGCTTTCTTCGCATTTTAAGTTCCAATCGAATTTCTTGCCTTTCTTTTGCAAGGAAGTGATTGGGTTGGCTATTTTTGAAAAGCCTTCTATGAACCTCCGGTAATAACCGGTAATTCCCATGAAAGACCTAACATCTGTTACGTCCTTTGGTACTGGCCACTCTTCAATTGCCCTGATCTTTTCAGGATCAATTGAAATCCCTTCTTTAGTCACCACGTGACCTAAGTACTGGATTTCATCCCTGAAGAAATCACATTTACTGAACTTCACAAAGAGCTGTTGGTCTCGCAGTTCTTGTAAGACTATCCGTAAATGTTCCTTATGTTCCTCTTCATTTTTAGAATAGATTAAAATGTCATCAATGAATACAACAACAAATTTATCTAAATATTTATGCATTATGTTATTCATTAGACACATAAAGATGGCTGGGGCATTAGTAAGCCCAAATGGCATTACGACAAATTCGTAATGTCCATACCTAGTTCTAAAAGCTGTCTTGAATATGTCCTCTTCTTTGATTCTCACCTGATGATAGCCTGATCTCAGGTCTATCTTAGAGAACACCGTAGCTCCACGTAGCTGATCAAACAGATCATCTATGTGGGGCAACAGATATCTGTTTTTAATTGTCATTTTATTTAGTTGACGGTAATCTATGCATAATCGCATAGTTCCGTCCTTCTTTTTGGCAAAAATTACTGGTGCTCCCCAAGGGGACACACTAGGACGAATATATTTCTTATCGATTAATTCCTTTAACTGTGATTTTAATTCGTTCAATTCCAGAATATTCATACGGTACGGAGCCTTCGATCTAGGTACAACATCTGGTACCAGCTCTATTGTGAAATCCAGTTCCCTCCTAGGAGGTAATCCTGGAATTTCCTCCGGAAAAACATCAATAAATTCATTTAACACAGGAATATCCTCTATTTTTATTTTATCTTTTTCAGATTTACTCGCCTCATCTGTAATAGTTACAGCATAGGCTTTACACCCTTTCCTGACTGCTCTTTTGAGCTGTAAGGCAGAAATCTGCTTGATTATAGTTTTCCTAGGAATACCTTTAACTATTACAGGCTGTTCATTATTATTTACACATGTAAACATTTTATCAAAACAGTTTAAAACTACCCCGTGTTGTTCTAACCAGTCCATACCTATAAGTATGTCATACGAGCCAAGTGGCAGAACATTTAATTTAACAGAAGTTTTAAAATCATTCATATCTAAAGCACATTCCTTAACATAACAGTTTACCTTCCTTTTTGCCCATGTGGCTAGTTGAACTAGCCAAGAGTTATCAAACTTTTCAACAGTTAGATTACACTTTTCTACTATTTGTGGTGAAATATAACTAAGACTTGCACCTGGATCTATTAGAATAGTTACAGGGGTTTTGTTAACCATACCTTCTACTTCCACCATGGAAGTTTGATAATCAGCTTGGCGATTCTCCAACGCTGCATTGATTCGAGGCATGGTCCTTGCAAAGTCTCCAACAGTCATTCCATCTTGTATTGTATGAATATTGTTGTTTGGCTTCTTCCGATTTGGGCAAACTGAAGCATAGTGTGGGCCATTGCACTCCTAGCACTTAACAGGTTCCTTCCTTTCGAAATTGTTAGTGAAATTTCCATGATTGTTAGAAACCTCCTTGCTGCCCTTGAAGTTATTGGAATTATTTGAAGCACCATTTTTTCTTCCCTGGAAGTTCTTACCACTGGAATGGTTTTTGTTCTTGTTATTCCTGAAATTTTTCTGAGGTACAAACTCTTTTTTCTTGAATTCAGACTGATTACCATTCTTTTTAGCCTTCCAATTGGCTATTCCTTCCTTCTTTTTGTTCTGTTCAAAACAAAAATTAGCTTTTCGCATGGCTTCTTCCAGAGTTTTGGGGTTATCATATTCGATTCTATCCTTTATATGGTATGGCAGGCAGCTGAGAAACCGTTGTACTTTAGGTTTCTCATCAACTAAATACGGCACATACCTTAACAGACTTAAGAACTTGCTGTTTAAGTCTTTCATAGTCATGGACCCAAGCTTTAACTCATAAAACTCCTTGGCCCTTTCTTCATAGTATTGTTCAGACAGAAACTTCTTCTTGAAGTACTTTTAAAAGTACTCCAATTGACCTCTTTTTCTTTAATCCCCTTAACCCTCTTCAAATCTTACCACCATATATCTGCCTTTCCAGAAAGGTTATAGATGATCATTCTCGCCTTCAACTGATTTGAATAATTATAAATCTGAAAATATTTTCTCATCCCGGATAACCAGGATTCTACCTCTTCTCCTTTTTCAGTTTCTCCATTGAAGGTTGGGGGTTTTATTTTCTTGAACTCCCCAGAAATCTCTTCATAAGGCCTGTACTTTTTCTTCCTTTTATACAACTCGGCCTCACTACTGTCACTAGTAGTGTAATAGCTCTGTTGTTCCTTACTTCCTTCTGATGATGAACTGCAATCAGGTTTAGCTAGTTTCATCTTTTTGGACCCTTTTTGATGGCTAGCTTCTTCAGATTCAGACCTTCTATTTTTCCCTTCAGTCTGAAATTTCTCTATCAAAATTTGATTTAACTCCTCTTGAGTCTTCATAATTCTTTCATTATCCTTTTTGACTGATTCTATTTCAGTCTTTAAACTCTTTATGGTTTGCATCAACTCTGAGGAGTGAGCAGTTACCTCCTCAATCACAGGTTCTCTGGACATCTATCTGATCTCAGTGTTTGGAGATTCATCCTCAGCGTATTCTCCTAAGTTCTCCATACCTGCCTGTTAGATTCAGAAAAAATAATTTTCTGCCTTTCACATAAAACAAAATGCAGGTTAGTATATTATTTTTACCATTCTGCAGAAACTAATCAGGCCACATCAAGGCCTAGTGTTTGAACCATGCTCTGATACCAATTGTCAAACCCCAAAATTTTTGAAAAATTTAAAACTTTTAAAATAACATAATAATTGTATTAAGTGCAGTCATTAACTGGTTGATTAGTTTATGCTTCTAGTATTGTAACTGAATGATCTTTTAATTATACTTCACTTTAAAGAGTAGTTTCTTTTCAGTTACTGAATGCTTTTCTGTTTGTGACACAAGGTGGGTTTGTCGTGAAAAGATGGGGCTTACTTAGCGTTGAACTAACGCATAAAGTTCCTTCTGTTCTTACAGATGACAGGTAATGTTCAAGTTGTTGCTAACATAACTTTAAAGTAATACTTCTCAATTTGCTGTACCAAAACATTCAGTAAAAATTAAATGCATACTAGCCAGTTTATCGAGCTTTTGAAGGTAAAGCTTTTCCTATTACTCTCCTTAAGATTTTCTATGGAGTACTGGATCATTTATAAATTTAATGAAATGCAACCATGGAAGTAAATAATATTCATTATCTAGCGCAGTAAGTATAATTGGATTACCATAATCAGGCCTACTTCTATTTATCTGTTGTTACAGCATCAAGCCAAGTTTCCAATTCAGAAATGTTTTGATTCGTAAAAACCAGGTTTACTGTTTGGTAAAAGTCTTCTATTACATTTTAAGAGTTTGCATTAAATGGAAACTACCTCTATCTCCAAAGACAACAAAGGCATAAAAATTATAGCCATCTGTAGAGTTAGTTCTAGATGATCATAATTTAAACTTATTATGAGTTTCCAGACTCTACTATTAGTAAGGATGGAGATAGTAATTTATATAAACTGCTAGTTATACATTCACTTACCATACCTTGTAATCTTTAAGTATGAAAGACAACAAAAGCCTAATTGTTATCATAAAGAATCTAAGACTATTAAAGATTGTTATTGCATTGGTAATAATATGTGAACGTGGATTAGAGTAAACTTCTCCAATTTTGTAGATTATAAAGCTTGAATCCTACAAGTTAAAGTCACTTAAAGAAAGAATAACAAGTCATATACCATCAATGAAAATCTATAACAATTGGTACTAAGTAGTAGATTTGTAGATAACTATACCTATCCTCACTTGAGACTAGGGTAAATAGCATTAAGTGGTGAGTTTAACGAATAGTTTATAATTTAACATTATGCTCATATTATTATAACCTTTATAATAGACATCAAATCTTCTAAGTCTAAAATTCTTCAAGACTTAATTCTGATCGATTGCTTATAATACATGGTTTTTAATATGTATATGGCAAAGCTTTAATATATACAAATCAAGGTGTAACAACATCATTCTAACACCGAGGTTGTTCAATGTATATAATGCACAGGTTAATATCGAACTAGCATAGTCTTGAAGTTTATAATGCATAACTTATTATAGATAATGCATAGTAAATACATGCATTGCTTCTAACATTGTTGTTGTAAAGTTATAACGTAGGTTAAAACATAGGGATTAAATTTAACATAATGTCTCAGAAATATAATAAAAAAAATTACATAATTTTACAAAATTGGGGTATGTGACAAACAGTGCTGAATATAGAAGTAAAATAATGTAATTTAAACTCTATATCAAGCAAACTATTTCGAACTGATGTATTTCATTATTGTAATCTTTTCCTTTACGTTTCCTTTTCTAGATAAACTAATCTTCTAACATTATATAGAATGGTAATCCTATCCTGTATGGGTTATAAACATGTGCTACTATATATATATAGTTATATAAGATAGATCATAAGAAATATCAATCAATTTATTTATATTTTCATAAGTAATATTCTAACTTAACATACAGATTTAATATTTTAAAAATTCTTTAAGTAACTGCATATCAGTACAAGAAGCAAACAACATAATGCTATCTTCCTTATGCTATAAAATAAACAAAGGTTATACTTATAGAGAATCTAATACTCCAATAAAGACAGGACTATTATTTAGTAATAGTAAGTATTATGGTTATAATAATATTATACTTTTATATTATCCAATATAAAGATATTATACTTTTAAACTTAAGGAATGACAATATTATTTTAAATAACAAACCAGAGTTAAAAATACCCTGTTCTACAGGTTAACTAGACTTTTCCAATAAACTTTGTTAAAATAAATTAAAAACAAAATATAAGAACCTATATGGCTTAAGGGTATAAACCCTATAAATATATCACTTAACAAGATTTCATAACAAGCAAACCAAGGTATAACCCACGTATATAACCCTGACAGTTTTTTTTTTAATATAAAAGAAATTATTTTTAGTAAAATAACTTTGTTGCATAATTAAAATTAAAGATAAATAACAGAACATTAAACTACTCATACATCGAGCTTAATCAATAAGGTAATAATAATTTATTTACTCACTGATACAAACAGAAATTGTATTTAAATACATAATATCCAATTAAGAAACAATAATGATTATCACACTGTAAAATTAGGGTTTAAACCCTATAAATTTCAGTTTATGCAAATAAAATAATAATTATAAATTTAAGACAATAATTTACTTACGGCCGCATTATAAATCAACACTACAAGGCTGTCATAAGCCTGTATATTTTATATATATATTGCATACACAGATCGTAAAATAAAAATAAATATAGTAATACAACAAAAACTACAGAAGAAGAGAGACCGTATATTATATTATATTGTAGACCGTGGGCGAAAACACCCAGTGCTTTCCAAAATCAAAATTATACAGTAAGACAAGAAGTCAAATTCGAGGTCTTAACCTCTTCGCAAATAGGCTTGCAGCCTAGTTTTCTAATTACAACACTTAAAGCATAAAAAGACAGCTAATATTTACAACCCCGGCCTAAGCCGTAACACCCTCACATCGCGTGAAGGGTTTCATCTGTTAATACTTTTAACCAGTAGTCTTAAGACCAGAATGAAGTAGTAAGGGTTTCAGGCTTCTTAAGCCAACCCTCGAAGGTTCCAACTGAAAACCATAAGGAGGACCAGCCATGGTGTAACCAAGCTTACCAGATTTGCAGCCGCTACCCCAGTCTTCTTACCAAAAGCTGCGCACGTGGAGTTTACAAACCTGTATTCACAAAGATTAAAACCTACATTAGAATGATGTAACCAGTATAAAGAAATTTACAAATTTAAGACAAACAATAAGCAAGGTTTTTAAGTTCTTATCCTTACCTATTCTTTCGAGGAAGCACGACCGCTGGCAACTGTGACCCAACTAACAGCGCAGGGAGGTAACACTACTGCCAGGAGGTAAAAGGAAGAATAACTCTCAACCTTGCACAGAGTTCAAAGACAGTAGGTCCAACCATCGAAACCCCAGAGGGAGGTGTTAACACTGGCGAGGGTTCGGTTCAGTATGACAGAGAAGAGTATAATGGAGGAACGAAGGACTCAACCTCATTATGCAACACATGGAGCAAGCCATGACCGGGAAACGACATGGAGGATACTTTATAGAAGGGAGGACATGCAGTGGTGCACAGCACCGTCGCAGAGCAACCAACGCCGAGGAAGATGGAGAAAATGAAAGGTAGGGTTAACAAACAGCCCTTATATCCACGCAGTGCATGGCTGGAGTATTGCCACGATAGCAGTTAAATTTATCAACGCAGAGTGGGTTTGTTCTATAGTCAATCAACATTTTTCAATGGAGGAAAGATTTTCCAAATCATTTGAATGATAACAGTTTATCCAAAGTCGTAGCGCAAGGTTCATCGACCAACGCTACATGCAAATTATATATGTCATTATTCTCCACCCTATTCCTCTAATCATTGGAAATCATATTAAAACCTAATATCGACATCATAGTAATTATAAGCTTGATGGTTGGAAAGCATTTGATTTGGAATTTTGACCTTGTTAATATAGCTTATATACTTTGGAGGGTAGTATAGAATGTTATAGTATGTATGGAGATAACCTTGGCGCAAGTTTAACATAAACTTTCCCCTTATGGTATAATTTGCCCTAAGTTCTTTAATAAGTAAAAAGAATAATAAGCATAAAGACCTTAGATTGTTAAATAGTGCAAACTATATAAACTTTGGGTTATATTATAGTGTTGCCTTTAGCCTTTCAAACTATCCTTTGTTTGAAGTAATAACTTTTTAACAGTATAAAAATCACCTTGGAAAATGGATAGTCTTATATTTAACTCCAAGCTCAAGGCCATGATAAGTATTATAGAACTGTTTAATGATTTCTAGCTTTTATAAGCTATATTCCTTTATTGCTAGCATAGTTTAGAAGTTCATAAAGGAAGGCATGATGGTAGAAAGCTAGATATATTTTTCCCTTCTACTTGTAATCTTTAAAATAATTTATTTACAAAGATTAAAATAGCATATGTAGTACAAGTTACTAAAGACAAGGAGGTAGTATTTACCATGTGGAGACAATGTGTTTACTAAAAGTGATATCCTCAATAATAAGTGAGGACTTGGCAAAGATAGGCTAAAACCCTTGCAGTAATACAGGAAGCCCCTTATCAGTTTTCACTTGATTTGAAATGCTTGTTTACATTTGGATTCTTATTATAGATTTCAGAACTCTATTCCTTTACTCTGATTTTAAAGAGTTAGTAAAATACTTTTGTATAAATTACAACTGTAATTGAATAGAGAAGATGACTGATCAATAGGAACATAAATTACTTTTGCTAGAAAGAAAACAGTTTGAATATACCTTAGCATAAGTTGAAATGTTTTTGTCTCTTACTATCTTTCGAGCTGTTTCTCTTACAACGAACTTATAGTAAATAATTTAGAATTATGAGTTGCAGCGCCATAACCTCTTACTTGTATATATGTAAGAAAAGCGGAAACCGGTGCGTTAGCTCGAAAGCTAAGTAAGCCTGGTTTTGCATGTCAGTTCCACCTTTTGATCAAAAGAGGAAACAAAGTAAGTAAACAAAAAGATCTGTTCTATAATTAAACATAACCAACTGATAAATTCAATAGCAAGCTGTTAACACATAACTAATTAATGTTAGTTAAACTGCTTTACGTTAATGTTTTGCAATTTTTAAAAAAATTTATTTTTTTTGGAAATTTGGGGTTTTGACACTATCAGTCTCCTAGAGCCATATCCTCTCAATACTAGTTTTTTACCACTAGTTTCTGACTTGTCTCTGATTTAGAATATGATTTGCAGGCTGATATGTATCTTATAACACCTCTGTCCCATCCATTTTATACTCAAAATACCCTACAACTCCCAAACTCCTCAGTTGGTAAACTAGTCAATTTCACAGTTTCCTATACTGTATCACTGGTGAAAGTTGTTATCATGACTTTGCTTTGTATAATTGGCTGGTTTTACTTATCATTGGATATAAGTGGGATGATTTTACAAACATTTGGGTCTTATATAACTTTTATTAGTTCAAATTTTAGATCGTTGTGCTCACTAGATTTGCCCAATTGTCAGTGTAGACTAGTTGAACCTAGTATTCCTACTGTAACTCAACCGGATTTTGGAGCCACTATACCTCGGTTTCTTTCCGATCCATATGAATTAATATATGATATATCAGAGCCTAATAATCTATATTACAGAATTATTAAGGTTTCACATCATTTTTGAAAGAAGGTTCATGATCGGATTCACCATTTTCCAGCTACACTAGAAATTGTGCCTGTTGATTTCATTGATGTTCCTTGGTTAGGAGATGATTGCACAGATCTCTTTTCTATCTCTGATTTTATGTTCAGATCTGATATTTTATGTTTTCAAATCAAAGAGCACTCATATTGTGCTCCTTCATCACCACACAATGAGCTACAAGGGGCTTCTTCTCATGCTTTTTGTCTACATGACATTGAAAATCTGATACATGATTAAGGAATTTACAAAAACTCTACAATTTTTTTCACCAAGAAGCAGTACATCCATATTATTTAAGTGAAGAACAAAGACATAATTAATATATTTATTTAAATTTTGTGCATGTCCATTTTTTAGGAAGGATTTTCCCCATGCGGTTTTTCCTTTTTCCTCATTTTTTCATGGACAAATAATTGTTTGCATTTAGATTGTGATGGGTGACCTTTGGTCTTAGTTACCAGGGCCATGGTAGTTCAATTTAGGATTAAATGGGGGTGTTATTATTATTAATCCTCCCTTTGTCTCCTTTTGAACACATAAAGTCTATTTTCTTAATTTCCCTAGCTTAAGAAGTCTCATCACTTTACGAGTGCATGGGGGACATGACTAATGGACATATGCCACTTATTGCACCTGTCTGCATGCATTTTGGAGCTCTAGGGATCAATCCCTATTTTATAGGAACCCACTCAAAGTGCCACCAGTAGTGTCCAATAGTTCACCTCAGTAGGTCATTAATTATCATCAGTTAAACTCTAATCCCCATCAGTTAGATAACTTCCAGTGTCTCTAGAACCAATTTGCATGATTCATTGGAACATGGCGGCCTTTGCTCACCTACCCCATCATTTAACTGATTGAAACTGATTATTAATTGATTTGGTGATATGCAGTTGCACTAGTTAGCTATTTATGGTGATTCTCTCACTCCTAGTTAGTTCTAGAGTCAGTTTAGGTTGGTAGATTCAACTTCCTGAGAAGGTATTCAAATTATTCATTGATGTTGTATTATATATTCACCCATAATGTGAATAATCAATTAATGGAATATTTCTCATATTGTTCTTCAATTATTCTCCTCTTTATTTCTCTTGTGCAATTTATGTGAAGAATGTTTTTGGCCCTGCCTGCCATAATCTAATATAATTTTCAATTGCATAATTTTTTTGAAAGTTGTGTATAAGTGGGAAAATTAGATATATATCCATGTTGAGAGAGTGTTTTATTTTCATTATACACCTTTTTATTTAAATTTCATATTTCTAGATTATGCCTTAAATTTTTTTCTTCCATTTTTTCTTAGTTTAAACTAATTCTTGATTAGTTGAGTAGACACACACAATTACAATGAATAGGATTTTTGTGCATGTTTTGATTTTTTAACCTAGACTACAATGATTGTAGTTGAAACAAGGATGTCTTCTATTATGTAAGTAGTTGAAACAGGGGGGTCACAAGATGATAGGTTCACGATGAAATAATTTCAAGAGTTCCTTAACACATTTGGTGATGAAATTTTAACAATTAGCCAACAAGTGTGATAAATATTCTAACAAAAATAGAAGTATATGATTTTTTTTTATAGTCAATTTTGAAAATCATGTTGTAGATTATTCCATTGTTAGTATGATGTTAGGGCCATGGAATTGATAGATTTGGGAATAGAGTTTATCTAGAACATGATTTGGTTGCTAAAGAAACAAACATGGCATGCAAAAGGGGAGCAATGCTTTAACTCTAAGTAAACCACCAAATTGGAAAATAATGATATGGTCGGGGAAAAGTTTTATGTTCCCAAGAATGATTTAAAATTTCAATATGTTCCCTCAAGGCTATACAAACCCTAGATTTAAATATTCCTTAGAATTATTATGACAATGGTCATACATTGGGTTGAATATAGATCCATAAGTTTTCGGTAGCTAATGGCTAATTATTGCATTTTACCTTGTAATAGATTCAAACCAAGAGGGTCAATTTCAATTTCCCATGCACATTACTAAAAATTAGTTTATATGAACTCAATCTTGTTCAAACATATAGTATTGATTATACAAATATACCTCAAACTCCACCTTTATCAAAACCATCTATTTTTAAGTCTTTCTTTAGAAGATCATGTAAAATGAAGAAAATAAATTAGGAAGTATATATATGTAAAATCTCCAGAGAACAATGTGGATGGTTTAAAAAAAATCCAATGATAGTTTGTCAAGTGATTTTATCACTCCTAAAGTAGTTGTTATTGGTGCTTGTGGTGGGGTAATGCACCAATTCTAATATTAAAGTGTGTGCACAGTGGTTTGACAAAATGAATGAAGTGCACTAGGAAAAAAGCATGTAGTAAAACTTTTAGTTGTCCACCTTTGTTACAAACCTTCCCTATAAACACGGAAGAAATAAATTTAAAATCTTGAAATTCCGTCTGATAGTAAATTTCATGATCTGAATTGATCAATGTATAATTTGTCATTTATTTTGGTGCTTTGTGGGAAAAAAGATTGGATCAATTCATTTGTTGGGCCCATTTTAGTGCCAGGTCTTACTTTTCAGATTTTGGGTCAAAAAAATCATTTGAAACCTTTTGAAGCCATTTTAATAAATCAAATGGATTTTTTTTCCAAATTGTATATAGAATAAAAATTTCATATTCTGCACACTGATACCTTTCTAATGGTGTAAGAATCACATCAATCGAAGTGCATATGAGTAACTTATATTTCATACAATTCGACCTATCTAGTTGACCACAATGGTACCGAGTAGATGCCACAAAAGCTCTCATTACCCACACATGTGGATCTAGTCATGTGTGTAATTTCAAGAACATTCTAGAAGGTCCTAGAACCTAACTCTAATCGAGATTTGAGGCATTTAAAAACTCTAAAAATAACCCTAAACAAATATTGAGCCATGTTAAATACCAGGCCGATAAGAGGAAAAGTGGTTCCATTTTCAATAATGTTATTGTATTGTTCCATAACTGAGCAATAGTAAGAGTGGAGATATTAGTTCACAACAAAGGAAGCGGGAGACCCTGTAGGAGTTGTGTAGGCCATATCATCAGGAATAACTCCACAATGAGTACAACTTTATTTGTATTTTTATTGCATTTTGGAGAAGGAAAGGGAAGGAAATGAGCAAGGCATAATCCTCACTTATGGATGGGTTTTTACCCATAGTGGGTTTTCCGAAGGTATATCTTGTGTTATTCATGTGGATGTGTTGTTTTGATTTAGTTTTTATTCTTCCAGTTCTAGTTTAGTTATCATTCTATGGAATTAACCTAACACAATGAATTAAGTTGTAAGATTCACGGTGACAAATTGTTATTTAAATTTCATATTTCCAAATTATGCCCTAAATTTTTTTTCTTCCATTTTATCTTAGTTTAAATAATTCTTGATTAATTGAGTAGACACTCAAAATTGTAATGAATACACTTGTTGTCCATGATTTCAATTTTTAACCTATACTACAATGATTATAGTTGAAACAAGGATGTCTTCTAATATGTAAACAATTGAAACAGGGGGGTCCCAAGAGGATATGTTCACAATGAAATAATCTCAACAGTTCCTTAACACATGTGGTGATGAAATTTAACAATTAGCCAACACGTGTGATAATTTTTAATTCATCATCTTTCTACATTTCCATATTTCTAATTTGTCTTAAAAGTTTCCACTTCAAATTTCCTTTAGCATGAAAGTTGTGTATAAGTGGGAAAAATAAATATATAACCATGTTGGGAGAGTGTTTTTTTTCATTATTCACCTTTTAATTTAAATTTCATATTTCCACATTATGCCTTATTTTTTTTCCATTTTTTCTTAGTTTAAACTAATCCCTGATTAGTTGAGTAGACACACAAAATTGTAATGAATAGGATTGTTGTCCATGCTTTCAGTTTTTAACCTAGACAAAAATGATTGTAGTTGAAACAAGGATGTCTTCTACTATGCAAACAATTGAAACGGGGTCCCAAGATGATAGGTTTACAATGAAATAATTTCAAGAGTTCCTTGACACATGGGGTCATGAAATTTAACAATTAGCCAACAAGTGTGATAAACATTCTAACAAAAACAAAAGTATATGATTTTGTTTTTGATAGTCGACTTTGAAAATTAAGTTGTAGATTATTCCAATGTTAATATGATGTTGGGGCCATGGATTTCATGGCTTTTGGGAATAGAGTTTATCTAGAACATGATTTGGTTTCTAAAGAAACAAACATTCCATGCAAAAGGGGACCAATGTTTAACTCTAAGTAAACCACCAAATTGGAAATGAATGATATGGTTGAGGAAAAGATTTATGTTCTCGAGAAAAATAAAAAAATGCAAGATGTTCCCTCAAGTCTTTACAAAACCTAGATTTAAATATTCCTTAGAATTATTTTGACAATGGTCATACATTGGGTTGAATATAGAGCCATAATTTTTCATCATCTAATGGCTAATAAATTGCATTATACCTTGTAATAGAGTCAAATCAAGAGGGTTAAGTTCAATTTCCCATGCACATTACTGAAAATTATTAGTTTATATCAACTCAATGTTGTTCAAACATATAGTATTGATTATACAAATATACCTCAAACTCTAACTTTGTCAAAACCATCTATTTTTAAGTCTTGATTTAGAAGATTATGTAAAATTGAAAAAATAATTTAGGAAGTAAATATATGTAAAATATTCAAAGAACAATGTGGATGGTTTAAAAAAAACCAATGATAGTTTGCATAGTGATTTTATCACTCCTAAACTAGTTGTTATTGGTGCTTGTGGTGGGTTAATGCACCAATTCTAATATAAAAGTGTGGGCAAACCAGTTTGACAAAATGGATAAAGTGCACTAGTAAAAAAACATGTACTAAAACTTTTAGTTTCCCACCTCTGTTAGAAACCTTCCCTATAGACAAGGAAGAAAAAAAATTAAAATATTGAAATTTAGTCCAATGGGAAATTTATTTATCTAAATTGGATCAATTTATAATTTGTCATCTATTTTGGTGCTTTGTGTGAAAAAGATTGGATTAATTTGTTTGTTGGAGCCATTTTAGTGCCAGGTCTTACTTTTCAGATTTGGGGTCAAAAAAATCATTTGAAACCTTCTCAAGCCATTTTAATAAATCGAATGGAATTTGTTTTCCAAATCGTACATAGAATAAAATTTTCATATTCTACACATCGAGACCTTTATAATGGTGTAAGAATCACATGAATCGAAATCTGTATGAGGAAGTTATGCCTCATACAAGTTGACCTATCTAGTTGACCACAATGGTATTGAGTGGATGCCACAACACCTATCATTACCCACACATGTGGATTTAGTCATATGTGGACTTTAAATAACATTCTAGAAGGTCCTAAAACTAAAGCCTAATCGATTTTTGAGGAATGTAAAAACCCTAAAACCAACCCTAAAAGACTATCGAGCCATTAAGAGGAAAAGTGGTTTCATTTTGGATAATGTTATTGAATTGTTCCATAGCTGAGCAATAGTAAGGGAGTGGATATTAGAGCATAACAAAGGAAGTAGAAGACCTTGTAGGAGTTGTGAAGGCCATATTGTCAGGAGTAACTCCACAATGAGTACCACTTTATTTGTATTTGGATTGCATTTTGGAGAAGTAAAGAGGAATGCATAGTCCTCACTTATGGTTGGGTTTTTACCCATAGTGGGTTTTCAGAAGGTATATCTTATGTTTTTCATGTGGAAGTGTTGTTTTTCTTTAGTTATTTTTATTCTAGTTCTAGTTTAGTTATCATTCTATCGAATTAGCCTAATACAATGAAGTAAGTTGTAAGATTCTTCGTGACGAATTGTTACAGTGGAATATCTACAGTAGTTTGGGGATAATTTCACCTCTATAATTTTCCTTGGTTTGAATTCAAGGTAACATACTTGGTTATTATTGGTTCTTGTTTCTAAAGTAAGCTCTAAAGGAATACTCCTCTTGTTGTCTATCACCATTCAAAAGTAAGTAAGGGTGAGTAAAAACTAGTGTCACAAGGAATTATTGTTTATCCAAATTCATTCAACTAGTAGGAGTGAGTTGTGTCATTCCGTCTTGAAGAAGTGGTTGTGAGTAAAAATTTGCAAAGGTTGATCTCTAGTCGCATTGTCCTTTGCTTTGTGTTTTCAAAAGAGGGAATGTTTCTATCATGTCAAAGTAATGAACAAAATATAATGAAGACAATGTTGTTATACAAGACATCCCCTTTTGAAATCCGAAATTTACCTTTGAGGTATCTCTATTTCACACTATTAGAGGTGAGGTCACTCTTGCCATGCATCCATTTGCATGGCCACCCATGGACATATAAAGGATCATTGAGGAGCATAACCACTAATCCATGTACACTGTGAAGGATCATCAAGGAACAACTCAATAGAGACTGATCACCGAGTGAATACACTAAGAAATCAACGTTTATCAATCAATGATGTTTAGCTTTAGTATATTATTGTAAATTAGGTAGAAATGAACTAATATCTAACTAAAATGTCTTATTTTTAACAATGTTTTTAGGTAGAATTTACTCAAATCTAGTAGCTGAAATTGTAATATTTTGAAATCTACAATTTGGACATTTCAAAACTGCAACCATAACATAATCCATGACTTCTAAATTTAACAAAATGATCAGAATTGCAATTTAAATAACAAATCTTCCGCTAGCATGTACACATAAACATTGTACATTAACAAAAGTGTATAATGAAACTTGCAATGGCATAGAAGACTAGCAATCAGTAGCAATTTTAGTTCATTGTTAACGGAATGTTTCTTAATCATTAGCAATCTTAGTGCTTAAACGTTTTAAATTAATATTGACAAACTTTGGCGCCTATTTCAACTCAACATGATATAATTCCTTACCTACCAAAAAGGATTTTCCGATAAGTTTATATCACTTTGGTACACCTCATATCCACTAACTATTTTTTATTACTTTTTTTTTTTGTGACTGTGAGAACCTCTCCAAGCTGCCTAGCGAGCATTGTCAACTGCACCACCTAGATACCAAACTCACGAGTAGCCAAAACTAGAGTAATCAAAACTAGACTTCCATCGATACAACCATCAAACTTAGTTAGCTACTAACCTCAACCCCATTTTAATCACGCCCGCGAGAGCCTTTTGACTATAACCAAAAAGATAATAGAAACAATGTAAGATTCCCTCCTACGATAATGTTTTAAAGCCAAATTTGTAAATGATGTAGCATGAAAGGGATGCCACGTCAATAAGTTCCTTGCTTTGTCATTCACTACGTTATATTGTGAAAAGCGGAGATTTATTCATGGTAAAAATACCGATATTGAATTATATGCAGGACATTTAAAAAACTGAAAAATCTATTGAAATAATTATTAAGTGAAAATAGTTGGGCCATCCCGTGTCTTCCAGGCTGGCCACTGACACGTCAGATGGGTGGTGACGGTAACCGACGTGCAGTGCAGGTGGGGCACATTGGCCTTTGGAGCGGCGGCCTGTCAATGGTCATCTACCTTCGCTTTCATGCTGACTGATCAACCAGTATTTTCAACCTTTTTATCAATAAGCGCATCTCAACTTCTTGTATTGAGCGCTTTTATGAATCAGATAGAGAAGAAGGGCATCTTCGACCGTAGTATAAATATCCCACCAGGGACACTTGCAGTGTAGGATTTTCGAGATAAAGCTTGCCAAGCCATCGAGCTTTTGATCTGATCAATTGGATTTCTGCATAGCAAATTGCTTTCTCGGAGTAAAGCCTGAATTAGCTCAATATGGCCACTGTTGAGGTATATCAATGAATCTCTAGCAATATTAGCGTTGAGATGCTTAAGATTATCAATGGATCTCTAGCAATATTAGTGTTGAGATGTTTATGTTTAGTACTTTACATTGATCTGTTGGAGTGAGAGAGATATGAATTCATAAATTTCATATTCACATTAGTTTTAACATGATATATAAATTTGATTGATTTGTATTGGAAGTTACAAATTCTGAATTCCCATTTAGAAGCTTGTAAAGATCTATGAATCCCATCTTCCCATTCATTCAGATCTTCAGAAATTTTAGTTATTTTTTTTTATTAATACAGAGAGCTATGAATACCATCTTCCCAGGATTTTGTCTTTGATTTGGGAAAGATTTAAATTGATGTACATCATTTGCAAGCACATCATTTACCAATTGACCGTTGGGTAATCATCGTGATGGATTGTTTGTGCAGGTTGCTGCTCCCGTTGGGTTGATTTCAAGCGAAGAACAGGTGAATGCCATAGAGGAAGCTGTGAAAGCTATCAAGATCGAACCCACGATCGAAAAGGCTTTCGAAGAAGAAGTTCCTGCCGAGGAGGTTCCCGCCACAGAGAAAACAGTAGATGAAAACCCCACCGCCGGTGAGGGTTCTGTAGAGGAATTAACTGTAACGCCCCCTACCTCCGATCCCGAGGCTGAATCGGCCCAACTGGAATCCGAGGAGGAAGCTGCCAAAGTGCCCGAAGAAGCCGATCCTGTGTATGTAGCTGAAGCTCCTGCCGAAAGCGCGGCTGTCGAACCGGCAGCAGAACAGAAGGCTGAAGAATTATCGGGCAAGGAAAAAACAGCTGCTGATTTAGTTGCAGAAGAAAAAGCAGCATCGGTTGAAGAGAGTACTGTTGTCGAAGAAGCAAAACCGACTGAAGAAGCTCCCGCTGAAGAGAAGAGCGAGGGTGAAGGTAAGGCTGAAGAATAGATTAATGGGTATAGAAGGCGAGTGAATAAAATATACGTATGGAATCTGGATCATTTGAGGGAGGTTGTTGTTGATCAGGAAACTTAGATTATATGAATCTGTTTACGGACTGTTTAGCTGGTAAATATGTACTGAGTGGATCCGATCCAGTTTAGTTCATCGATTTCTTTTTTTAATTTCAAGCATCGCAGCTTCAGTAATATAGAACAAGTAGAAGTTTCACCGATCGGATCGGCCATATCGCCTCTAATGATATATATGAGAAAAGGCTGTTAACAACCGAGTTGTCTAAACAGGGTACTTTTTGACCTCAGATTTCTGCTGGTTTTTATTAGTTTTTTTATTGAATTTTTAAAACGCTAAAAAAATATTGATAGTGTCCATATTCGGGTTTTTCTGTTACTTAAGCTAACAAAAAAATAGAAATTACAAATTTTGTGGATTAAATTCATTGGATTTTAGCTAAAAAAAACAGCTTCAAAAAGTTCCTTAATTAGATACACGAGGATTCACTTTGTTGAGCAATATCTTATCAAGTTCATTCATAAAGAAGGTTTTAATTGTGAAAATTAAGGTCTATATATTGTAGGTATTGGGGAGAGGGGAATAGGGTATGGGGGTTTATAGGTATTGGGGGGTATAAAAAAGTGTTTCTAGTAAAAATAAGGAATATAATATAAAAATAGGGGTGTTTTAATTGGAAATATGTATTGGGAGGGGGCTTAATAAAATGATTTTTGTAAGTAATTATTAATATATCGAATTCAACATCCTTATTGTCCTCTTTGTTCCGAGCTTTGATGAGTTCCAGCTGCTTCTGAATGGCTCGTTTCTCCCTTAGAATATCTTTAGATATTATCAACAAATTTTGATATTCTGTCTCCTTATCTTCCAGATCTTCACGAAGTCTCTTGTTGGCTACCATCAACTTTTCATTAATGTTTTGCAGATACCCGGTTTGTTCTTTGTATGTCTGCAAAGACTTCTTAAATTGGTTTAGTTCTGGAGATATTTCCAAGTCTTCTTCTCTTATATGGACTTTTTCTTCTTGTAGAGTCTTTGATGCTGAACCATCATATGAATTAACCTGCTTGTTTGTGCAAAAGGCCTCAGGTATAGACCCTGCCACACCTCGAATATCAACAAACCTCTTAATATCTGCACAATATTGATCCTTTGATGTATGTACAGTTTCTTCACTAAAAGCATCATCTATCATTACAACTTCCATTGCATCTTCATGTGCTGATCTTTTTTCTGTCTGCAACTTCTTTCTTAACCTGGTTCTTGGCTTCTCTGTCTTCAATAACTGTTTATGAATTTCACTTTTTGAGGCTATATTTTTCAGCATAACACTCATTTTTTCAGGGTTTTCATTTGTGCAGGAAGCTTCAGGGCACAAACCTTCTGGATGGGTTTCTCTGTAGTATTCTTTCCTTCTTTCTCAATAGTTTGAACTGGTTTTTTAGGACTTGTTGTTTGCTGGTTTGTATTTTCCATCATTCTTTTTCCTTTCTCTTTAAGGTTGTCTTTAAACCCTAGTCTGTTAATAGAGCTTCCCATGTTCTTCCCTCCTTTTGCAACTGAGATAAAATCAATAGCTTAATCAAGCCTTGATGATAGACAGATCGAGCAGTATGCTCGGGATGGCCCTGATCCCTGGAAATCATCTTTTGAAGGATTTTTAATAAATAAAATGGGAGATTTACCTGTATACTTCCATCGATGCACATTAGAAATTTTAAATGGCATTTTAGCACTCTGTCATACCTGCCATTGCATGTGACGTAATTTTGTATCATCTCCAAAGGAATTTTCCAGCTTGGCTTCATTTTGCTAACATGGACACCATTTCTCCAATCTAGCTTTTCACATCCTGGCATCAAAAATTCACTGAAATCTCCTTGGAAATCCTGTTGTTTAAAACATTTCTCCCCCTGTGCCGAAACGCCTATTGCCTCAACAGTAGAATCCTCGTTTACCCTAACTGTTAATCTTTCCAAGTGAACTTTTTCATATCTATAATTTTTAATGAATAACATGGTTACCTGTGAGTGGTAACCTTGCAATTTCTCACAGAACTCAAACCATCCGACCTTCTTCATTAATTTAGCAGACCCGGGAAATTTCATTATCCAGTCTGTATTGTTTGGCTCCAACCTGCAAATGAAACCTCTTGGCTGTCTTTTTACATTAACCTCTGGATATTCTTCCCCTGTTGTCTTCGACATTTAAAACCCTTCACACTATACTGCTTTAAACATGGAATTTTTTGCTGCAACCACTTGCTTTGATACGCAGGGAAACGTATATGATGTAATCCAACCCTTTTAACATAAAATCTATCAGAATTTCAGAACAAACCCTAGCTGCTTCAAAACCTACTGTTGTTGTTTGTGATCAATGAACATTGACAGTATACAAATGGCTCGCTGGATGTCCTTCTCCAGTTTACCAGCAAAATAATGAGACATATTTTTAGGGAAAAGGATGAATTAAGTCGACTCTGCCACGATTAGTACTAACATTCATTGCATGTAGTGTTTAAATTTCAAAATGAGAACAGGTGTACTATTCCATAAATGACATGATAAAGCTCATCATTTTATGGATAGGGGTGACTATAAAACATATTCATATTGAATGCCAAATAATCATGAATATAACCATAGTTTATTACCCCTTTATATTCCATGGTATTTATAAATAACAATTTTTTTAATGAAATACCCTTTGAAATTCTGCTGTTAGTAAGTAAAATGCTGCCAGTTCATGAAATGCTGTCAGTTTGGATAATGCTACCAGTTTTAACAATCCACCATATAATATAAAATTTCTTGCACATATATATGTTCATGACTAATGAGTGAAGATTTTGATGATTCATAAGACGTAAAGAAAACCATAATGGCGTTCAATCAAACATAAGGTGTAAAACAAAGCAAAATTTTAAAAAATAAAAACACATCACAATCAAAGATCTTAAAGTAAAAAGGTCAAACAACCTTAGAGATAACATCTGGCTCCATCTGGGGACAAAGTTTTCCTATGAAACTTTGATAACATGTTGACGAGTGCCTTCAAAAACCTACTAAAGTCATTTCTGTCTTATTGGGTTGGAGTCTTATCTGAAGTAAAAATGATATATATAGTGACTATGTACAATAACACTTTGTCTTTCAATATGTGTAAAAATGCTTTAAGAAACGTCCATTGACTGGACCTGCAATCTCTTCACCTTTCAGATTTTGTAAGACAAAAGTATTGTTTCCAAGGATCTTTATGACTGAAAAAGGCCCTATCCATAAGTTTTCAAACTTCCCATGCTTACTTTTTTCTTCCTTTCATGCATCCCACTTGAGAACGAGGTCATCAACTGCAAACATCTCTTTTTTAACTTTTTTATCAAAGCTTTCCTTCATTCTTCTTTGATGTCTCTCAGCTGTATCCTTGATAGCTTCCCTCTCCTGCTGCAACTGAACTGTCTGAAACATTCTTCTTCTGATATCATCTGGTTTTTCTCTTATTTCCTGCATAAACTTAATGATTAGGGTCACTAATTGAACAGGAAAAACAACATCAATTCCATATACCAATTGGAAAGGGGATGTCCCAATTGATTTTTTAATTGTTACTCTATCAGCCCAGAGAGCAAATTTTAGTTTGGTATCCCAACTCCTTTTGTTTTCAAATAGCATTTTCTTGATACTGTTTACAATATTTTTTTTACTGGATTCTGCTAATCCATTTCCTTGTGGATAATATGGTGTGGACTGTTTTAAGCTAATGTTATTTTCTTGAAAAAAGTTCACCATCTTTTTTTATTTAAAAGCAGGTGCATTATCAGTAACAAATTTCCTAGGGCATCCAAATCTACCCAGAATGTTTTCTTGAAAGAAAGTAATTATGAATTGTTCAGTTGCTCTCCTTGTAGGAACTGCTTCCACCCATTTAGTTAAAAAATCAGTAGTAGTTAGAATCTGTTTATGCTGTCCACTAGAGGGAGGATGAATTTCACCGATGAAGTCTAGACTCCACTGTTTAAATGGACCATTCACTGAAATAGGTTTCAAAGGTAAGGACTGAAGCTTATGCTTACCTGCAAACTTTTGACATTCCACACATGATCTAACTTGATGATATACATCTGAGAAAAGGGTAGGCTAATAATATCCCGCTCTCAAGATTTTGAAGGCAGTTGCTTTCCAGTGCTTGTGCCCTCCACAAACTCCACTATGCAATTCTGCAATCACAGCATCAACTTCGTATTTCTCCAAACATTTCAACAATATTCCTCCTGGATCCTTCCAGTACAAAATCTGATCTATTAAAACATACTTCATTGCCTTTAGTTTTAATGATCTGCATTCATTTCTATTCAATTTGAGAGGGAATTGTAAATACAAAAGGAAATATACAACATCTTTATACCAATCAGACTCACCATACTTGTTATAAACCTACTGCTTACTGTGTTCTGTTGCCATAACCTGCTCTAACTGTTCTGCCATCACATGAAGATTCAAAACCTAACAATTTGATTCCGTCAAGGGTTTAGCTAATCCTTGTCCTTTTACCAACTTTGTTGGTTTAAAAGTTCCACGTCATATTCCATGACCTTAGCTATCCATCTGCCTCTTTTTCCTTCGTTGTCAGGTTGTGCTAGAATCTCCTTGACTGTTGAATTTGGGACATATGCCACAACCTTATAATGTAAAACATATATTCTAAAAAATTTAAGAGCTTTAACTAAAGCATATGCTTGCTTTTCCATTATATTATATTTCAGCTCTGAGTCTCTTAATGTTTTACTAAAGAATGAAATTGGCCGTTCCAAATTATCTGAGTTCTTTTGTAATAATACAGTAGCTATACTGTCTTCTGATGCAAATGAGAAGATTGCAAAATCTTTTGTATAATCAGGAGCCATCAACACTGGGGCTTCTATTAATGCTTGCTTTATGGATTCAAATGCTTGTTTAGCCTGGTTAGACCATTTAACCTCCCTATCTTTCTTAAGCATCTGAGTGATATGCTTTATTATTTCTACAAAATTGGGAATAAACCATCTTAAAAAGTTGATTTTTCCAATAAAAGATTGAATTTCTTTTTTATTTCTAGGAATGTTGATTTTTAAGATAGCCTTGACTTTCTCTGGATCTATCCTTATTCCTTCAGTAGAAACAATATGGCCTAAAAATTTGCCTTTAGTCAGGGCAAAGTGAGACTTTTTTGGGTTTAGTGATAAACCAAACTTTCTGCATTTAATAAAAATTTGTCTCAAATGTTTAAGATGATCTTCATCAGACTTAGAAAAAACTGTGATGTCATCTTGGTATATCACTACAAACCTTTAATTTTCACCCACAAAAGTTATATCCATAGCCCTTTGAAAAGTATCACCTGCATTCATGAGTCCAAAGGGCATTTTGTCATACATAAAGGTCCCCCATGGCGTAGTAAATGCTGTTTTTTCTTGATCCTTCGGCTAAACTGCAATCTGGTTATAACCAGAAAATCCATCAATCATTGAAATTCTGTGAGAACCTACAACCCTCTGCAAAATCTAATCTATTTTTGGTAATGAATAGTTATCCTTGAGGCAAGATCTATTCAAGTTCCGGAAGTCTACACATAGTCTTATCTCTCCATTCTTCTTACGTACAGGAACTAAATTAGCAACCCAAGATGAATACCTTAGAGGCACAATAATTTTTGCATCTAGTAGTTTTTTCACCTCCTTTTCAATTACTGGCAGCAATGCTGGGTTAAGCCTTCTAAGCTTCTGTTTAAAAGGCTTAGTGTTTGGTTTTAGAGGGATTTTGTGCTGAATTATGCTGGTATCATATGTTTTTAAATCATGATATGACCAAGCAAAAATATCCTTATATTCTTTCCGTAAACCAACATATTTTCTTCTTTCTTCATCTGACAACAATTTTGACAGTTTTATCATCTTAGGATGATTTTCAGAACCAATATTATACTCCATAACATTTTCCTCAGTAGTCCGTAGGGTGGGTTTTATCAGTGTATCATCTTTTGAAAACAATCTTTCTAAAGGAACAAGTCCCTTAGGAATGAAATTCCCTTTTAATTCAACAATTTTGTGATCAGCAATTGAATTATTTCTGCAAGGTTGATTTTCTACCCATTCTGAATCCTGTTCATGATCAACAGTATCATCTGAGAATTCACCTACTAATTCCAGAAATTCTTTTATTTCCTGATCATCATTAAAAACTTTTCAATGTTTGATATTATCTGGGACAGCAGGTCTGTACCTTACATCAATTGGATATTTCAGATGAGTTACCTTTGGAACCTTGAAATAGGCTGTTGCTAAAGCTAGGGAATCAGTTGTCTCATTATATTCTCTTGGGACAAAAGTTATATTGAAGGTTATGAAGAAATTTTCAATTAGATCCCAAACCTCATTCCTATAAACTTTCAATAAATACTGCTTTACTTGGTAAACCCTTTTTACTTGCTGAATAAATGATTTGGAGTCGCCAAATACAGCAAGTTCTTTTATGCCCAAGTCTTTTGCTGCTCTTAACCCAAGAATCAAGGCCTCATATTTAGCAGTATTATTTGTTGTTTTAAATTCCAATTTGTACATAAGGGAAATAACCTCACCTCCAGCTGAAATCAATAATACTCTTGCTCCTGCCCCCTCTTTACTTGATGCACCATCAAAATACATCTGCGACAATCCATCTGGTTCCTCTTTCTTTACTTGAACTGGCATATATTTTTGCACTTGTAAAACCCCTTCAGTTTCATCATTTAATTGCAATATACAAGAACCAAAATTTTCATCAAATGAATAGATAGGATGATTATTAGGGTGTCTACTGTCACTTACCAAATATGCCATCTGTACCTCTTTGTAAAGTCTTATGAATTCTCCCCCAAATACTGGAATTGTAGCATATGAAAGATCCATCTGTAGAGTTCCTCCCACTTTCTTTGCCCAGGATCTAGACAATAACATACCAAATTTAGGAGAAATATCTGCTACAACTATATCCATCGGTACACTCTTCATAGGTACCTAGGTTAAATTCACCACCAAGTCCTTGATTACCCCAATACATTTCACTACCCTAGAATCAAATGCATACAAATCATGGTATGGTTTAGTAACACTCAGTCCTAAAGCTTCCATGACTGTTTTTGGCATGAGATTATGTGAAGCTCCTGAATCTAGCAGACAATTATGCAATAGTTGATCATGTATTGAAAAGGTTATATAAAAAGGAGGAGGATATTCAGAATTATCATTAGGTTGATCAAAAGTTTTTGACCCTACAATGATAGTAGGTTTTACATCCCGCAAATTGATCTCATCGGATGTCATAGGAGTAGAATTCACTGCATTTCTAAAGGTTTTAAAAGCTGCTTCCCTATAAACTTTACTCTTAATCAATTCTGTTAAAGGCACAGGGATTTTCACCTTATTAAGCTCATGTTCAAAACTAAAACCACTTACAGATTTATTCATCTCCTCAGGATTCACAACTTCATCTTTTCTTTCAATTACAATTTGTTTCTGATTTGCAGACATATTTTATTTAAGAGGAAGAGCTTTCACCAATTTTTTAGCTTGTGCTGCATGTTTTACCCTTGATCTTAGACCATATGATTTTTGTAGTATTTCCTGATAGAATTCAGGCATAGACATCTGATAATCATCTCCTTCATAATTATCTATTTCTGTAGCATACTGATAATCAAATCTAGTCAGAAAATGAGAGAAAGAATCAACATCAAATTGACTAATATTATGTTCTTCCTCTTCCAAACTGTCTAACTCCCCTTCATCTATTTCATATGATTCATCATCTCTGACATTATTATTTTGAAAAAGAGGTTGAATCCTTTGTTCGTCATTTTCTCGTATGTCTCTCTATATATCATTATTTCGTCTTTCTCTTGGCAAAAACCTAGGATCAAAAGGTCTTCTAAACTGATTCTGATTTCTATCACCTTCAGGTATGGGTTTATTCTGATTTCTATTTCCCATTTCCAACCTATCAATCTTAGCAGACAAACTTTTTATGATTTTACTCATTTCATCCATTTTGCTATCTGATGACCTTCCTGTATGGCTGGATGTAATGATTTCCTTCTTTCCCTTTTTGTCAACAATTTGGTGTTCTGTTTTCTCTTTGAGATTATTTGAGGCCAAAATATTTGACTCTACTTCTAATGCTGCATTTTGCATGTTTTGAAGTGACACAGATTTTCTTTCTCTTAATACCAAAGAAAACTCATGATCAAATGAGTTTGCATATGTTAACTTTGCTGCTGTCTCAGTAGATTTTATTTCAGCTGGAATCCTACTGTACATTTTGTCGAATGTTTTGGAAAAGTCTCCCACAGCTTCATCCTTTTTTCTTTTTAATGATCCAAACTCTGTCATGTAATACAAATAGTCTTTAGTGTCCCCCCACTGTCTCATAAATGCTTCTTCTAAAGCATCTATGCCATCTATGGAGTCTGGTGGTAATTCCCTAAACCATTTTCTAACCTCACCATCTAAACTTTAAACAAAAACCCTCATCCAAACATCCTCATGTTCAAAATTATGATTGTCTGCATAACTACAGAATGTATTCCAGTGTTCTTCTGCAGTAGCATCTCCCTAGCCATTAAAACTTGGAAGGTACTTTTGATAATCTCCTGCTGGGAGAGCATTGAGAGGCTGGGGTAAAACAAGTGGGGCATATCTTGCTGCTACCATAGCACCCATTCGATTTTGAGGTTGAGCCATTCTAGGGTTGGAAGTGTTTAAGTTTGTATTAGACTGAAAGCTACTTGAATGTTGTGATGAGGAAGACAAATTACCAGGATTTGATTGATTCATTGGGACATTCTTAACCAAAGGAATATGGGTTGAAAATAAAGAGGAAGCTCCTGTTTGCAATGCTTCGAGTTTAACCTTCTCTGACAGCAAAGGATTTGTAAAGATACGGAAATTGTCAATTTGGGAAGGGGTAAATAATAGGTCTAACTCTTCTCTTCCTTTTTCTGAATGTGGGTTAAACGAAGGAACTGGAATAGATGAAGATTCAGGGATCTCCAAAGCTGCAGGCTGTTTGAATTTTTCTGATGAAGTAGAAATTAAATTTCTCCTAGCCTCCTTTAACAATTGCTCAGGATCTGAGACTCCTGGATTCAAAGGGGATGAGGGATTTCCTCGAGTTCCTATCTTTTTTGAAGCCACTGTAACTTTTTAAAGGTGACTGAATGTAGTCTGTATCAGATTTGACTGATTTTGTTCACCCTGCAAAATTAGTTTCATGAAAATGTTGATTACCTAGGGAAGATATCCTTTCCTTTGTCCGTCCCCGGCAACGGCGCCAGAAGATGTTATCCCTAAAGTTGGACCTAGACTACATGGGTTCAAGCTTAAGGAAATATTTTTAAAAAATGTACAAATCAATGAAGTCAAAATGAAAACCAAGCTGATATGAAATCAAAGCTATTGGAAAAAATCACACAATTATCAAAGAACTAGGCTGGTATGTCAGTCAGAGCTATAAGAGAATTATGAAATCATACAGGAACTGTATAACATAAAACAAGATACAAGATCCAATATCCCAATAAATATGATCATAAAGTCATGAAATGAAACTGCCTCTGTTTTTTTTTTAAGTATAAAGGATAATTGTATTTCCACATAAGAATCACTGTAATGGAATTCAATGGACCATATACATGATAAATTATAAGAAACACAATTCATAACACACACAGACAAATCATAATCATACTCATTCAAGGTAGAACCTATATTGAAGTTGTAGAGTATTTTATGTCATACAGAGAGTGATCAAAACTGGATCTTCATAACTCCAAAAATTCCAACCCCTTGTCTCCTTTCGAGACCCCCTTAAAATACAAAATATTGTTTTTTTTAAGCTAACTATAAGATCCTACATTTATGGATCGAACCTCCTCAAAAATAGGGAAGTCAATCCCTTTTAAAAAGTATTCAAGTATAAGTGTAATATAGAAAATACATCTATCAAATAAACAACATAACTTCAAAAGCAAACTACAATTCAACTTCTAAAGGCTTCTGGAAGCCTCTACTAGTGTAGCTAAATCACTAAAAACCTGGGAACGCTTCTGCAATCTGGCAAATTCAGCATCCTTATTGTCCTCCTTGTTATGAGCTTTGATGAGTTCCAGTTGCTTCTGAATGGCTCGTTTCTCCCTTAGAATATATTTAGATATTATCAGCAACTTTTGATATTCTCTCTCCTTATCTTCCAGATCTTCACGAAGTCTCTTGTTGGCTACCATCAACTTTTCATTAATGTTTTGCAGATACCCGATTTGTTCTTTGTATGTTTGCAAAGAGTTCTTAACTTGGTTTAGTTCTAGAGATATTTCCAAGTCTTCTTCTCTTAAATGGACTTCTTCTTCCTGTAGAGTCTTTGATTCTGAACCATCATTTGAATTAACCTGCTTGTTTGTGCAAAAGGCCTCAGGTATAGACCCTACCACACCTTGGATATCAACAAACCTCTCAATATTTGCACAATATTGATCCTTTGATGTATGTACAGTTTCTTCACTAAGAGCATCATCTATCATTACAACTTCCATTGCACCTTCATGTGCTGATATTTTTTCTGTCTGCAGCTTCTTTCTTAACCTGGTTCTTGGATTCTCTGTCTTCAATAACTGTTTACGAATTTCACTTTTTGAGGCTATATTTTTCAACATAACACTCAGTTTTTTAGGGTTTTCATTTGTGCAGGAAGCTTCAGGGCACAAACCTTCCTAGATGGGTTTCTCTGTAGTATTATTTCCTTATTTCTCAACAGTTTGAACTGGTTTTTTAGGACTTGTTGTTTGCTGGTCTGTATTTTCCATCATTCTTTTTCCTTTCTCTTTAGGGTTGTCTTTAAACCCTATCTTTGTTAATAGAGCTTCCCATGTTCTTCCCTCCTTTTGAAACTGAGATAAAATCAATAGCTTAATCAAGCCTTGATGATAGACAGATCGAGCAGTATGCTCGGGATGGCCCTGAACCTTGGAAATCATCTTTTGAAGGCTTTTTAATAAATAAAATGGGAGATTTACCTGTATACTTCCATTGATGTGCATTAGCAATTTTAAATGGAATTTTAGCACTCTGTCATACCTGCCATCGCATGTGATGTAATTTTGTATCATCTCCAAAGGAATTTTCCAGCTTGGCTTCATTTTTCTAACATGGACACCATTTCTCCAATCTAGCTTTTCACATCCTGGCATCAAAAATTCACTGAAATCTCCTTGGAAATCCTGTTGTTTAAACCATTTCTCCCTCTTGTGCCAGAACTCCTATTGCCTCAGCAATAGAATCCTCATTTACCCTAAGTGTTAATCTTTCCAACTAAACTTTTTCATCTCTATAATTTTTAATGAATAACATGGTTACCTGTGAGTGGTAACCTTGCAATTTCTCACAGAACTTAAACCATCCGGCCTTCTTCATTAATTTAGCATACCTAGGAAATTTCATTATCCAGTCTGTATTGTTTGGCTCCAACTTGCAAATGAAACCTCCTGGCTTTCTTTTTACATTAACCTCTAGATCTTCTTCCCCCATTGTCTTCGACATTTAAAACCCTTCACACTATACTACTTTAAACAATGAATTTTTTGTTGCAACCACTTGCTTTGATATGCAGGGAAACGTATATGATGTAATCCAACCCTTTTAACATAAAATCTATCAGAATTTGAGAACAAACCCTAGCTGCTTCAAACCCTACTGTTGTTGTTTGTGATCAATGAAAATTGACAGTATACAAACGACTCTCTGGATGTTCTTCTCCAGTTTACCAGCAAAATAATGAGACATATTTTTAGGGAAAATGATGAATTAAGTCGACTCTGCCACAATCAGTACTAACATTCATTGCATGTAGTGTTTAAATTTCAAAATGAGAACAGGTGTACTATTCCATAAATGACACGATAAAACTCATCATTTTATGGACAGGGGCGCCTTTAAAACATATTCATACCGAATGCCAAATAATCATGAATAAATACCATAAACTAAAGTGATAGTCCAGGGGTTATATTGATTTCCTTCTCATTATTAACACCAGTGGGCATATTGATTTCCTTCTCATTATTAGACTCAAGTATTTATAGGACTACATAACAACAAAACCATTGATAAATACCATGGGTCAGAAAAATGCTAAGACCAAAAATGGCCAAACGACTACTTAACAGACTAATAAATGCTCAAGTGACTATTGAGATTACTATTCTTAACAAACCCCCTTAATCTCAATTGGTAGAATATCTGCAACACTATCAATTCCTAAGTGCTCTCTCTGATATTCAAATGGAGCCATTCCCAATGTTTTGGTGAACGTGTCAGCCAGTTGCTCCTTAGAGCCACACAATAGTAATGGAATATCTCCATTATTGAATAACTCACAAATGAAATGATAGCGAGTGTCAATATGTGTTCTCTTTCTATAAAGGACATTATGCTTGGATAATGTTATTGCAAAACTATTGTCACAAAAGATAGGAGTTGGATCCTTTTCTGTGTGTCCCATATCCTTTAAAAGTTTTCTTAGCCAAACCGCATGGAAAGTTGCTATGGTGGCTGCTACATATTCTGCTTTTGCAGATGACATGTTGACAATGGGTTGCTTCTGAGATGCCTAAGAGATCAGATTTGTACCCAAATGAAAATCATAGCCAGATGTGTTTTTCCTATCATCAATACTTCCTGCAAAATCACTTTGAATGTACCCTGTGAGAGTATTGTCTGGTGAATGAGTGTACCAAAGGCTATATCCAAGTGTGCCTACAACATATCTTAGAATTCGTTTTTCAACTTTCCAGTGAGAGTCTTTGGGAGAATCCATTAATTTGGAAATAAGGCTGACATCATACATCAAATCATGTTTAGTTGTAGTTAAATACATTAAAATGCCTACCATTCTTTAATAGAGTGTAGAATTTACTGCTGGTCCATCATCATTCTTTGTTAACTTGGTTCCTAGAGCAATTGGGGTTTATATTGGTTTACATTTGTCCATTTTGAATCTCTGTAAAATATCAGTAGCATACTTATGTTGATATTGATGAGTTTGAGTAACTTCCATATCAAGGAAGTACTTCATCAAACCTAGATCAGTCATCTCAAGTTCCTTTTTAATGATTGTCCTGAAATATTCAAGCATCAAATTACCAGTGTAAATCATTTGATCAACATAAAGAAATACAATCAACATTTTACCTTGATGATCTGTTTTTACATACAAAGTGGGCTCATTACTGGTTCTGTTGAACCCATTGTTGATGAGATCGGATTCAATCCTACTGTACCAAGCTCACGGAGTCTGTTTTAGACCATACAAGGTCTTTTTCAACTTAAAAACTTTGTGTTCATGACCTTTGACTGTATATCCAGGTGGTTGGTCTACTTAAACTTCTTCTTCAAGAATACCACTGAGAAAGGATACACCCATTTGATAAACAAGCCATTGATTTTGTGCTGCAATGGAAAGTACACCTCTGATGGTATCCATCCTTGCTACAGGAGAAAATGTTTCATCATAATCTACACCATACTATTGTGCATATCCTTTGCAATCAACCTTTCCTTGTGATTTTCAAGTTCTCCTTTTTCATTTAGTTTATTCTTATAGACCCACTTCACTCCAATACTAGTTTTGTCTACAGAGATATCAACAAGATCCCAAGTTTGTTTTTTCTCAATAGAATCAATCTCTTCATTCATTACTTGTACCCACTGTGAATCCTTTACTACTTCATCAAAATATTTGGGATGACAGGAAAAAAATCACACCGAAGTTGCTCATCAATAACAGGAGTCTGCTCATATAACTCCCACAAACTTCTGGTTTTCTGGTTCTGAGGTGGATTGTCTATTTCTGTTTCTTCTGGTTGTTGTACTTCTATTCTTGGAATTCTAAGAGGTAGATATGACATATATGAACTTTTTTGTATGTCTGAAGGATCATTCTAACATTTGTCTTCAATGAACTTCACATCTTTTCTCACCACAATATTTTTGGTGTCAGGATTATACGACTTGTAAGCCTTATGTTGTTCATTGTAACTAGTGAAAATGCAATGCTCACTCTTCTTATCCAACTTTCTTGTAATTTCATCAGGTACATGATAAAATGCAACATAACCAAAAAAATATTAGATGTACAATAGTAGTCTTAGTGCCACTCCATGCTTCTTCACAAATCTTGTCATGGACACTCATTGTGGGTGATCTGTTGAGAAAGTGCACTGAGCATGCAACAACTTCAACCTAATACTCATCTGATAGCTTCTTGTGTGACAACATGATACGAGCCATGTTCATGATGGGTCAGTTCTTTTGTTTAGCAACTCCATTCTGCTTTGGAGTTTATTTGGTGGTAAACTGTCTATGGATGCCATGTCACTTGCACAAATTTGTAAACTCATGTGACTCATATTCACCTCCACCATCTGACTTGAGCACTTTAATGAAATTTCTAGACTGCTTCTTAGTAAGGGCCCTAAACTCTCTGAACCTAGAGAAGTTCTTTGATTTTTTCTTAAGGAAATAAACCCATATTTTCCTACTAAAGTCATCAATAAATGTCAGAAAATAAAAGATACACCCTATGGACTGGGTTTGCAACTTTGCATGGGTCCATAGAGGTCTATATGAGCTATCTTGAAATGTTCTTTGGATTGAGATGTGGAAGTGGGGAAGTTGTCCCTTTGATGTTTCCCAATGAAACAATCCTCACAGGAACTGGATTATTCATGTATAAATGGTAACCCCTTGACCATGGACTTTTTATGCAGAAGATTGATACTTTTAAAAGGAAGATGACCAAATCTACAGTTCCATAACTAGGACTCATCTAGACTAGAAACAATATCAACTATTGACTATGTGAGGTTGGAACTCCTCATAACGAGTGAGAATATCCTATTCTTAGTCATTTCAACTTTAGCTATGAGTCTCCTACCATGGGGTTGATCATAAATAGCAAAGTATGTATCAAAAAATTGAAGATCATATTTATTCCTAAGTAATTTTCCTATACTGATCAGATTGAGATTCAAATGTGGTACATAGAAAACCTGATGAATAAACTTATTTTTAGTCTACTTTGTAAGTACAAGAACAATACCTTTGCCTTTTGCTAGAACCAAAAAGTCATCTCCCAACTTGATATTCATGACAACAGAGGAGTCCACACTAAAGAAAAGTGACTTGTTACCCGTCATGTGATTGTTGAGATCACTATCTGGTAGCCATAAATATGAGCTCCAATGTTCTTGAGCTGCTTGATAGGAGAGGAACATAACCTCGGACGAGCCTTCTTCTTCTTTAGAGACATTGGATCTGCCACTATTATGTTCTACTTGCTTCTATCTGCATTCTCATTCATAGTGGCCACACTTCTTATAGTAGTTACACTAAATATTGGACTTGTTGGTCCATCTCTTGCCTCTCCCCCTCTGAATTTGAGAGTTGTGAGAGTGCTCTGAGTGATCTAAATGTTAACGACTATTTTTTTCCTCTATATTAGGACCCTCGGCCTCTTCTTCCTCTCCCTTGTTCTCCTCTGACTCGGCCTCTCCTGAGGGAAGCTTGGGTGCTGAAAGCATTGGCCAACGACTCTTCATCTTGATTTAGTCGAGCTTCATGAGATAGAAGGGATCCCATAAATTATTCTAGGGTAATATGAGACAAATGTTTTTCTTCTTTTACTGCAGTCACTACCATAGCAAATTTCTTGGTGAGACACCTTAGAATCTTCTGAACAACTACCTTATGTTCTAGATGTTCACCATAGTTTTGAAATTGGTTTACAATGCCCAGAACCCTAGTCATAAATTGATCTACAGTTTTTGTTTCCGTCATTTTCAAACTTTCAAACTAAAGTCGAAGGGTTTGTAATCTTACCATTTGTACTCGATATGTTCCCTTGTAGGCGAATGCGAGTAGATTCCAAGCTTGATGTGATGGTAGCTCCTGAGATTCGAGTGAAAATGGACTCCTTAATGTAAAATTGGATAAGCCATTTGGATGTGAGATGTCAGTCTCGATAAGATTCTACGACATTCTTCTCCACATTATTCATTATGGCTAGAGTATTTGTATCAGGTTCTTTGAACTCGGTTTCAACCATATCCCAAAATTTGTTCAACTGGAGAAATGTCTTCATCTTGATAGAACAAAACTCAGAGTGGGTACCGGTCAGTTCGGGTCCAGAGGTATGCTTCAAATTTGAGGTTCTTGTGTTGGTAGTTGTTGAGTGAAATATATGATAGTTATTTCGACATTTAAATTATCAATTCAGGAAGAGCGTAAACTTAGATACACAAGCAAAATATATGCAGGATCAGAGTGAGACTAACCTATTCTAATGCTTGGAAAGGAAACACCCATGCGATTATAAATATAGATAAGAAAGAAATAAATAAATCTAATCTAATGCTTAGAAATAAAGCACACGAATGAAATTGAATCTAATTATGAAAGCTTGAAATGGTATGAAAATAAATCTAATCTATGAAAGCATGAAATTTCATGAAATAAACTAATCTAAAAAAAAAACATTACCAATGCATAATAAATAAATCAAGATCAACATGGAGAAATGAAAAAGCTTGTATTAAGGGCGCTCGCACGAAGTTGGTTCCACTTTTTAGTGCCACTTTAGAATAAAAAATGCAAGTCCAAAATGTAAATCTATAACTCATGCGTTATTGTGGCTAGGTTCAGAAAACCGGATCCCAAAACCAAGGCTAATCTTAGTTAGCCTATATCGCATGTTCGATATATCGCACTTGCGATTTTTAATACCAAAACAAAAAAATAAAACAAAGGCCCGCGGCCTCAATTTCTCATTTCACAGTCAAGGCCACGAGGAACGGGAGTGCGAAAAACCATAAGGGCGATTTGAGTTTGAGCGAATTTGGAAGGGTAGATTCACAAGTTGGGTGACAATGGAAGGTAAGTGGTCATTTCCTTCAAAATTGCTTTCAAATTTCATTTTTGTTTGTTAATTTTATAGTTTTTGTTATTTTTAAAACGAATTTAATAAAAAATTGTTGAATTAAATCAAACAATGAAATATTAAAACAATTTTGAATTTGTTGTTTTAATCTTAACAGAGAACACAAAGGTTGAAGAAAATGTGCAAAATGAAACCATTGATAACCAAGACCCAAACACAAACCCAAACCTAAACCTAAATATAGACACAAACCCAAACCCAAACCTAGAAACAGACACAAACCCAAACACGAAGGGGGAACAAGATCGAAATTCAGAGATTTTATCTTGTTTGGGTTCATTGAGGAGCCTTAGCTCACTATTTAGAGGGGGGGGGGAATTTAAGACAATCATTAACATAGGCATTAGATACCATAACAAACAAATTTTCCAATTCCTAGGAGCACTTTACAACATTAGCTCGTATAGAGATTCTATGAGTAAATACTATTCCAATGGGTTGAGCTATAAAGATGTCAAAAATATAAAGATAACCAAAGAATAATTGTTTTCATTATTCGAGGACCCTAGCACCAGATTGGTTCCACCCACCAATCGACCACACATTTCCATATACTAGTGTATGGAACCAAATGTGAAAGCCAATTGGATGGATCGTTGGTACATGGTCTTCGATGAAGACCCTCATGGGAATAGATACATCGCATTCTATTTCCTCAGAAAGTTGTATGCATAATTTATCTTGGGGAAACATGTGAACTATTTTGATATTTTAGAGTTCTGGACTGTGGGTTATGGGATGCCCCAAGATATGGAAGGGGCTAGGAGTGATCCTAACCGTGTGCCACGCCCTCCATGCACACCAAAACCCCCTCGGGTATATCCTCTTGCGGGTCCAGTGATTGATGATACACATGAGGCCTTATTCGACTTGGAAGATACATTTCTTTGACATGGGATTGTTGTCAAAGGCAATGTAGGCCAAGGGGTTGGCGCTTCTAAGGCTATCCCATCGCACACTCAAGATCCACTTACTAGGTCTCCAGATCGTACTAGAGCTACAGATCGCACTGGAGATATAGAGGGTTTGGAGAATCTTGTTATTCCACACCCTTACACAACATGTGGAAGCATATGTTATGATCCTGCTTCAGAGTTCCAGGACGATGGATTACTTCGATATGTAAGTAAAACTCATTATTTACATATTTTTTTTTATATCACTGTTTTCAATTGTTTCGTAATTTATTTCTATTTAATTATTTAACAATTTATTTGAAAAAATATATAGCTAGTGTCCCATGACACCCCAGATTCACATAATCCAGTGGTTGATGTTGATGACATTGATGCAGCGGTCAATGGTGCATTTGATTTTGTTGATTCATCATTACCTGTAAGAACTTTACTTTTTAATTTGTCATTGTTATTTACATATTTATAGTAGAGATTGCAACATTCAATACGTCCTAATCTGGATACAATATGTTCTATGCAAGGTGGGAACGATGAGTATGTGGAAGGGCTAGGGAGGTCCCTCGCATGTAGAGGAAGATTCCCAAACACATGTATTATTTTAATTATTCTTTTAATGATTCAACATGTATGCTTTTAATTATTAGAAAATTTCTAATTGTATCTTTATGTTTTGTTACGTAGCATGATATGTATGTCAACTGAACGACCTTTTTTATTGATTCATCTGCCCATCCATTAGGCCATTGGTGGTTATTTCACCCTCTGGTGACCCACTTCCTCACCTTTCACAGGTATATGTAGTATAGTTTAATTTGTACATGCAAGTATGTCTTGTTTTCTTTGAAAAAATCATTGTCCATCCATGTAGTATATGTCTCGTTTTCTTTGTATTTGTTGACATTGACATACGTTACTTTATGAAGGAATCTAGTGAACCAGTGGTGCTTGAAGAGCACCAAATCCAGGTTGTTGGTGACCCACCTCTCCCCCCCAAGGTACATGTATGTTTCGCTTTCTTTGAAAAAATCATTTTTCGTCCATGTAGTATATGTCTCATTTTCTTTGTATTATCTGACATTGACATATGTTACTTTATGCAAGCATCTAGTGAGGCAACGATGCTTGAAGAGCACCAAATCAATGTTATTGGTGACCCACCTCTGCCCCCCTAGGTATGTGTATGTCTTGGTTTCTTTGAAAAACTCATTGTCCGTCCATGCAATATATGTCTCATTTTCTTTGTATTTTCTGACATTGACATATGTTAATTTATGCAGGAATCTAGTGAGCTAGTGGTGCTTGAATAACACCAAATCTAGGTTGTTGGTGACCCACCTCTCCCCCCCAGGTACATGTATGTTTTTCTTTCTTTGAAAAATAATTTTCCGTCCATGTAGTGGGTGCAACCATGGAGGTGGGTTACAATTTTTGGCAAAGAAATTTCATCAAAAACAAAAAAAACATACCTCAATTGAACTTTTCATAAACCCTTGATTGAGCTCTTAACACCTCGATCGAGTGTTTAGAAAATGATCGATCGAGGTCTTCTTAAACCGTCGATCGAGCTTTTGATAAACCCTCGATCGAGGGTTTAATAAAAGCTCGATCGAGGGTTTAAGAAGACAGCTCAATTGAGTATCTCTAATCGTTATAACTATAAATAGGCAACAAACCCATGATTTAATTCACTGTGTTTGTTTCATAGAAAAGGGTCGTTTATATTCATTTGTAGATATGGGTCACAGAGTAATTGAAGTTATAGATATGATTGATCACATCTATAACTCCAATTACTCAGTGACTAATATCTACAGATAAAATCTAGAGGAAGTGGCAGTAGTAATGCTTTTAAATTTTTTCTTCTTTAAGATATGTAGTATTATCCACAAGTATCATTATTCTAGTCGAAATTATGTTCCCATGAATATGTAATTGAATTCGAATACCTTGTTCCCATGAACAATATGAGATTTTAAAAACTTTGATTAACGAAATTTTCGGGTGTCCATATTCGTGTGCACACACGAATATGGGAACTCGAATATTTTCTTAGTTAAAGTTTTGAAAAGCTCGATTGAGTTGATAGCTCGATCGATATTTTCTCTAACCACACATAAACATTCAATAGAGGTATTTAAAAACACGTGTAAAAGCTCGATCGATGGTTTTAGAGATCTTAATCGAACTCATAGCTTGATCTTGACATTGTATTTCCATATGCATCATGTAAATTTTCATTTAATGAAGTCTTCCAAAATATGCTTGGACACCTTGTATTTTGAATCCCCATTTGAATTCATGTCATTGAACATTTTCAATTCTTGTCGAAACGAGAATTAGTATCATGTTTAGTTTCCATATTTTTTGTTTTTCGAATTCCACAGTCGCCATAACAAATTTTCATTTATTTATTTTCCTCCACTCTTAGCATTATGAATCACCAAAACAATTAGTCATGTGTTATTGATGTAAATTCTAATTGCATTCAATAATTTACTAGCAAGATTAACTGCAAATGTGTGGCACAATAAGAATTTTGAAGAGTAAACAATGGAAATTGATATAACCCAAGGAAATTAGGTCATATTTTTTTTTCATGCTCACATTTTCATCTCTCTAAAGGTACTAAAAATAATTTTTTCTTTCGCATATAATTTTTAATATTAAAAAACTACAATTATGTGATATGACTCTGAATTTAACACTAATTTTTATCTTAATCATCCTGTTATATCCCGCCTTTGTAACACCCTGGTTTTGACCCCGATGTATTAAATATACATGATACATATATTTGTAAATAATCATGGTGCGGAGCTAAAGGCAAAGGCCCGACCATGGATTTGGTTGTGTTATGTTTCGGCGTTTGGAATTATTGTCGATAGTATATTGGGATATACGACACATATTAAATTGTGGCATCATGTAACTATGCATTTTAATTAGAAGGACCCCAACCAACTATGTCGACGCAACTATATTGAAAAGGGCATGATTTTCCTAATGATAAGGGGGGGGGATTGTTAAACCTGGAACCCATGGGGAAAATCCATGTGTCAACCACCCATATAAAGAACCCTGATGTTAGTTGAGGGAAATTATTTGCTAGGTAGTGGTGGGTGGCAGGCCTATACAGACGCACCCTCTTCCAGATGGATCATTCCATTCACGTGGGGGAAAGGAAAAACAAGAGGGAACACTTCCACTCTCCCACTCTAACCAGTTTTGCTCACCTTCACGCACCGTTTGGAAAAACTCTCCATTGTTTTTGCTATTCATTCCTCATGGGAAGGATTTATCTTCACTGTCCATATCACGTAGAGACACCACTATTTCCTTGGCCTCACGCATCGATTGGGCTCAGGGTATATTCTTCCTCTGGTCTATGCAGAGAATCGATTTCCATTTTCCCTTATCGGACTGTGAAATGTTTCGATGGTTTTCATTTGTGAGATCGGCTGTTTTTCTTCCCCTGATCGGTGGTAGCTGTGAGTACCTATGTTGTGTTGGTTGTGTTTCCCTCATGCTTCGGAGCTGCGGTAGGTTACCATTGAGTTGTTTTGGCCACAATAGGGCCAAGAATGACTCAAGGATTTGTTTTCCCATGTCAAAGCTATAATTGTTGGTTTTGCTGCATGCATGCAGTGGTTGGTCTTTGGACTGTATTGGGGTGGTGATGAGGGCCTGATTTGCTTGAAAAACCTGGTGGGTTTGGGAACCACACAGATAGAGCTAAAGGGTTGGCTTTCTTCTCCATAACCCCTGAATAGCATTGGGAGGGAGGTCAGGGACTAAGGAACTGTTTAGCAGAGAAAGGACTGATTTCCTTATGTTGGGTGTGTGTGGGTGTCCTAGAAGTCATGTTAGTTCTGGTGTAGGTGTCCTTAGCTCTTCAATGAGCTCACCAGTTTAGCATTTAGCCTTTCCCATCTCCTGGATGGCCTAATAAACCCAACTGTGTTGGCTTGGTTGATCTGTTGTTTTTCTGAGAAGCCCAACTGTGTTGAATTGGCTGTTTTGTTATCCTTGGCTATGTGTAAGCCTGCTAGCTCCTTATTCCTTGGGGAATCATGCCTGGCTCGGGGGTGGCAATGTTGTTAAGAGATTAAGGAGCACGCTAGCCTATGGTTGGGTGGAACATTGCAGTGACGTATCTTGTTGCGGGACAACTCTTAGAAGATAAGTATTCTTGACTAATCTATTTTGCAATCATATTTATTGTTAATGAATTATGATGATGGGCATGTTGAATGTTGAATTGTATGTTTTTCTTCCGCTGAGTATATGTATGATTATGCATCTTAGAATGTTTGATGTCTTAAGCATTTCCTTCAGTTTATATGTATGTACATGTTCATGGGGCTAGTTGCCTAGATGTTTGGTGTATAGTAGCGTCCTCTTTGCTGGTCGGAGGGTTGATGACGTTACAATGTGGTATTAGAGTTTATTTTGCAACATGGGCCTAAATGGGCCATGAAGATGCAGTGAAAGATCCATCATTGCAGCATTAGGACTCAGAGGGCCATGAGAAACCAGTTAGCAGAGGCAGGTTTCCCTCTGCCCAGAAGAAAATGATTTGATAGAAAAAAAATTTCTTGAAAATTTTTTTTTGCTGAAAATTTCCCAAGTGCCGAACTCGTTGGATCATCGGAGGACTAAGTGAGAAGATCCTTTGATACAGTGGAAAGCATATGCGGAAGGCCACCCGACGAGGGATAGGTAGAAAGGATTAAAAAAAAATTCTAAGTGTTAGGCAGTCGGCCCATCGGGAAATTAAGATGGATAGACCTCCGATGCAGGCCCCGACAGCGGTGGATGATAAGAGAAGTCAAAGAAAATTAGACAAATGGATCGGGGAAATTTAGTTGATAGACCAGCCGAAACGTTAGAAGAGATCCCCTGAAATCCGCCGAAACGTCGACAAGGAATAGTGGCCGGGATCGCTGACACAGAGAAAAAGGAGGAAAATTTTCTCAAAATTTCACTTAAGGTTTGAGACCATCGGCGATCGGTAGAGATTAGCTGACGGGATCACCGATGATTAGAATATTGGAGTGCCAAAAAGACGACTCCATATAGCTAAGGATCACCGAAACGTTGGTGAAATTTAGTGAATGAATCGACCAAAATTATTTTATAAGTTCGCCAAAACGTCACCGCTATTGGAGACAGTTAGATGATGAAGTTGCCGATGCGACAGCAAGAAGAAGAATTTTTTTTTGAAATTTTTTGTCTAAGTGTTGAAACCATCGGCGATTGGCATAAGTTAGTTGATGGGATCACCGACAAATAGAGGATGAAGTTGGGGATCAGCGATTATTAGTTGAAGGAAGAGCCACAATTTCAGCAGAGATCTTCTAAAGATTGCTGAAACGTCGGCGAAACTTAGTTCTTTGGGGAGCCGATGCAGAGAAGAAAATTTTCAATTTTTTTTTGAGGTATAAGGTCATCGAAAAATTATAGAGGACCAGACCATCGATTTAAAAAATTTAAAGGTTTGTTAACCCACCGTTGCGGCTGTCATATAAACTACCATTCAGATGACTAGAAGTTTCAACCGCCGATGCTTCGATCGCCGACGCAGCGGAAGTGTTTTACCTTACATCGCTGATGCACAGTGGATAGAAATTCCAACATCTGATGGAGTATTAAGTTCTGCAGAAACCATAGTGGGATCACTGCCCGCCGTTGCGGCCGGCTAAGAGACTATCCATTCGATGAATAACGTTTCCGATCGTCGACACACCGGAGGTAATTGCTGTTTGGATCACTGCAATGTCAAAAAAATCTAGAGGTTTGGGTTGCTGACAGAGTAGACCCATTCAATTTTGAATCGTCGACACATAGTGGTTAATTGTTCCAATCCTCCGACAGGTTTGTGGACCACGGACACCATGGTGGGTTTGTTGACCGCTGTTGTAGATGACTATGGGACTAACCGTTTGATGCTGAAATAGTTAACTACTCCGACCGCCAACAAAGTTATGGCCACGAAAACCATAGAGAGTTCATTGGCCGCCATTGCAGCTACCTAGAGAACTAGCCGCCTGAGGTATAGTGGATTCGATCACTGATATGACGATGCGACAGTGCTTATCGGTCCCGATCGCCAATAAAAGTTTTTGGCAGCACCGATAAAAGGCTTGAAAGCTTAGATGACTGAAGATCCGATAGAGTAGAAAATGTTAGTTGTTTGACTACCGATGAACATTCCTTGGCATCACTGATAAAGTTCGGAATCCTAGACAACTACAGATCCGACACGCCAGAGAAAAATAGACAAACAGACCCCTGATGAGCAGCAGAGGAAATTACTTGTTCTGACTGCCAAAACATTGAAATCTTAGTTGGGATGAGATCCCATTCTATACAAAGAAATTTCGGTTTTTCAAAGTGGACTTCTCAGCAAATTCCAGCTGTTTTTCAATGATTTTTTCAGTAGAATGTCAGTGGATTACAGGGTTGAACAAGAAGAGAAAGATTTTGTGTTTAAGCAAAATGGTTATTTTATGATTTTTCCAGGAGAAGGTAAGTAGTTCTTTTTTATTTATTTATCAAGGTATGTATGTAATAGTTGTGTTACTAACACATTTGTAGAATCATAGTCACCTTCAAGGGAAATATTTCAGAAATTGCAATTTGGTAAGTCAGAGGTGGTTCAGTTATGAAAACCCATGATGGATATGATGCTCGAGATTCTTACAAGCATGTGGGAGATGCCATGGGAGAAAATGTCCGTAACGGAAATGATGACATAGAGTCTAATGGAAGGAGATTCCAAGAGACACCGTCAGATGTTGCAGCCACCATGAGAAGCTTGATTAAAGCCCAGGAAGAGTAGCATCAATTAAATGCTGCTGTGTTGCATATTTTGACAGACTTGCAAAGAAAAATAGATTGTGGATGAGGTATAGCAAGACCAGAAGATAGTAAGAGAAACACTAGGAGAGGGAGAAGGATTTCTAGTGGATAATATGACTTTGAAGAATCCAGTGGGGATACAAGCTCACCCTCTTGTAAAAGGAAAAGAAGGAGACACCATAGGGATCGCTCTAAGGGATGAATTTAAGAAAGCTAAACCTCCTACATTTGATGGTGAGGTAAATACTGGACAAGAGGATGAAGCTTGGCTCCTTGGGATAACGAAGTAATTTCAAGTGCAGGATTATTCGGGAAACATGAAGGCAAGAGTTGCCATATTCAATTTGAATGGAAGAGCATCCATTTGGTGGGAACACTTCAAGGAAGTGAAGAGGATCAGTGAAAGGAAACTTAAGTGGAAATAGTTCAAGAAGTATTTCAAGAAGAAATACCTCTCTGACAAGTATTATGATGACAAGATTAAGGAGTTCTATGAGTTGAGATTGGGATAGAAGACCATGGATGAATATGCAAATAAATTCTTGGAATTGTTGAGGTATGTCCGGTACATAAGAGATGAAAAAGTGAAGGTCCAACAGTTTTTGAGTGGATTTTCTCAGTCTTACAAAGACTGAATTCAATTTTATGAACCTAGAACTCTTGAAGAAGCAATAAGGAAGGCTAAGTATTTCTATGAGCAAAGCAAAGGTAAACCTGATTACCATAAGGCATGGAAGGACAAGAAGAATGAGAAGTTTGACCAAAGAAAGAAAGGTTCCAAACCTTCTAGATTCAGGAATCAGCAGAAGCAGCCATCCCAAGCTGCGAGTAATCCAGTTGGAGTGACAGGTGGAAAGCCTAAAGATCCACAATAGAATAAAGGTCCACTCAAATGTCGGAAATGTGAAGGACCCCACTTGCGCAGATATTGTCCACTCAAGAATGAAAGTGCAAGACCAGCGTACAACATGCAAGAAGAAGAAATTGTGGGTCAAGTAGCAAGGATAGTCCCTAGGATTTATGTAGCACTGGAGGACCACCAGGCAGATCACCAATCAACTATGGTTGAAGTTGCACGTAAGATTGTTGAACAATATATTTCTATTTTGATTGACACTGGTTCTACTCACAGTTACATTACTCCTAGAGTAGTGGAGATTTGTGCTTTTAAGAAAGTAAAGCATCGAAAATCTTGGTTAGTTCAGCTAGCCACTGGGACTAAGAGAAAGGTCAGTGAAGTTGTAGAGAAATACCCATTGGACATGAATGGATTGATCACTTGTGTAGATCTGAATGTTCTACCACTTGGTTCCTATGATGTTCTCATTGGAATGGATTGGTTAGAAGTTCATAGAGTGAAGTGTTGATGTATATGTAACTTCGGAATGTATTCTTCTATGTATTTCATATATTGTAACCCGATGTTTATTCCGGG